>NW_023590739.1:3177059-3542440 GCF_014843425.1 Jatropha curcas
CTTTTCAATGAATAGAATCAATAAAAAGTCAAACACAAATATTTCACGCACTTCATGAAAAATTGGACTTCCTCGATCTACTTATCCCAATCATTAACAAAGTCTTTTTTTAATCATTAACACAAATATATCATCTAATTTTTATTTTCTGCAAAGGTTAACTTAATGAAGTCTTTTTTTTAATCATTAACAAAGTCTTTTTATTAAACATTTTCTCCGTCTTTCTCTATATTTTTTTGTCCTAATTGACTCGGCCAATTTTGTTGGTGGCTATCGACCAAAGTGATTACTTTGCCATGTTTATTATTTACTAGTCCATCTCTCCCAGAATATAAATCGTTCAACGTTTTTACATGGGTATTAAGAAAATTATTAATTCTCCTAAATTATAATAAAATCAACTGTAATTTAGTAAAATTACCCTTGATCTTAAAAACCAAAATTAGAACAACTTACCAACTATTGGATACGAAATAGTATCCATTGGATACCAAACAACCATCAACAGTATAAATCAGTTGAACCAAACGCTCTCTTAAATAATAATAGTACGAATAATTTTTTAATTATATAATATTCCAAAATAATTATTAAAAAGTTCTCAAATAAAGGCTAGCATGACAATTGGATCATGAGCTCGGCCCGATTCATTTTTCTGAGTCTAATCTTGCAACGGTTTTGCCTCATTTAGCAACGGCTTTTCCTCATTTAGAAACGGATGTTTCCGTGTCTAGTTTTCAATTTTCTTCTAGTGTTATACCAATTTCTACGTCCACGCATCGGATTCAAAACTGAATTTTCTCGATTTAAATTAATTTTTAAAGATGTGAAAAATAAAATTCAGGTATATATATATAAATTCAGGTTATATATATATATATATAATATATATATATATATATATATATATATATATATAATTATATATATATATATATATATATAATGCTGTAACAATATATATATGCTGTAACAATGAATCAATATTTAAGAAGAAGATCAATATATAAATTTACGATTAATTTCCAAAGTCATGTATTTTAATGTTGACCTTGGTAAGGTCTTGGTCTATCTAAAATAATTAACTATACCTTATACACCTGTTATCTAATCAGCAATGAATAATATAACAATATTTGAAGTCATACTTCATTTGCTATATGCCTATATAAGGCTTCACAATTCTTTGATTAGCACATAAGTTGAGAGACACAAAAATATTTCACAAAAACATTCTAGCGAAGTTCTCAGGTCTCTCTGAGTGAAATAATGGCCAATCAAGGAGGATATTGGGGAAATAATCAGGGAGGAAACGATCAAAATGGAGGATGGGGTAATAATCAGGGACCAACCATTCTATGCGGACAAGGGTGTAAGATCCTGATAGGACCTACCGAAGGAGGAAATACTCAATGTGGATCAAATAATACTCAGGGAGGAACTCAAGGTGGAGGTTGGGGTAATCAAACCCAGGGAGGAAACAATCAAAGTGGAGGATATGGTTATCCTCGAAGGTCATAGATGTAATACCAAAGAAAAAAAAATACTCAGATTTGAAATATACGTGTTTCCTATATTTAAGTAATTTCAATTGGATGGAATAAATGATTTTTTTTTTTTTTATGTGTGAAAAGTGGGCATAATTATGAGCCTTATTGCTCATAACTTGCGACTCTCAAAATAAAAAGAGATTTAATTTACCTTATGTACTTTGCATAATTGATCTTCAATTTATGCAATACTATTTATAATGAAGAAATTTCAAATTTCTGGTCAATAATAAGAAATTTTTAGGTGAAACAATGATACTGATTTATCATATATTTATAATTGTTTTGACATTACCTATGATATTGATTTATCATATATTTATAAAACCCTTAATTAGGTCAATAATAAGAAATTTTTAGGTGAAACAATGATACTGATTTATCATATATTTATAATTGTTTTGACATTACCTATGATATTGATTTATCATATATTTATAAACCCCTTAATTAGGTTAATAATAAGAATTTTTTAGGTGAAACTATTTAATCATTAACCACATGCAAAATATCACAACGAAAAAATTAGCATTTAGCGATAACTTTTACCGACAGATTAGCAATTGTTTACGAATTGGTTATTGGTGGATTACTGACTAATTACCAATAGATTGCTGCCAAATTTCTATAAAAATATTTTAATTTCAAGGGGTATAAATGGTCAAAAAACGACAAAATTTAGTAACAAACTGTTAACAGAATATGAATGAATTGGCAACTAAATTTTCTGTCGCTAATTTGTGGATATTTACCGATCAATTACTATATATTACCTATCAATTTTGAAAAAAAATTAAAAATTTTACGGGGTCATAAATGAGTCGTGAAGATAATATTTAGTGACAGAATTTCAATATTTAATGACAAAAAATTCTGTCACTAAATACTGAAATTTTGATTTTAAGCATCAACCCTTTATTTTTTTCTCATCTAACTTCTCATTCATTTTTTGTTTTTTCCCTTACCTTAGCTTTCTTCTCCTTAACTTAACTTTCTTCTTCATTTTTTCTTTCTTCCTTTTCTTTCCCCTTCTTCATCATCATCTTCCTTTTCACTTTTTTTTTGTCCTCTTTTTTCTTTTTTCTTCTTCAACACTATCTTGTTTATATATAAAATTAGACATAAATATGAGTCGCGTAAAAATTCTTTTAACTTAAAAGGTTTGACTGTTGCAATTCTAATATTACCTTCTTTATTCCCATTTTTATATATAATAGGATTTAAGAACGTTCGTTACCTAATTTCTTCTCATAGTTACAGTAAATTAGCGACCGATATTTGCCATTTTGCGACCGATTGGTCGGTCGCAAAATGGCGTTTTTTTTGTAGTGTTTATTCTATTTATTCTAGTTTTTATATAATCAAATATTTAATCTTTACATAAATCTAATAATTGCATGCTATGGAATTGAAGAGGGATTGGAAGGCAAACATTCTTTCAAATTCAACTCAACATACGATCATTAATAATCTTTTTAGTAACACCTAGAACCAATATTGCATCAAATGTTTTTTGTAAGAATTATCAAATCCCTTTATTTCAACAAATAATATTAGTCTTCTTTTAGTGAAACAGAAGACAAAAGCAAGTTAGTTTTTTGTTTTGATTAAATAATATTAGCAGACATATTAAATTTGATGAATTTAGTATCAATAAAATCAATGAAATGCTAATGTCAATTCATTTTGCAATGGACAAAAGCAATAAAAAATATTTTTAAAACAATTTTAATGTAACCGATTTGATCCGTGTGTGAGCAGATGAACTCGGTGTAGGCAAATTTTATTCGTATCAGGAAGTGTGAATTCACTAATGTCAAATAAATTATTTTTGTATGAATTTGCATCAATGAATTATACAAACAAGTAGACTTAGATTGAATTCACATTTAATAAAATAAACAAGTAGACTTAGATAGTCGTTCATTAGTGGATTTTTAAATCTTAGCAATAAATAAAAAATTAAAGACTAGATAATATGTAAATCCACATGATTATGAATTAAGCCTACTTCATAATTTATTTTTTTTTTAATTTTACAATAAGAAAATATTTCTATAATAATAAGACAATATTTTGATTAGACAAATGGTTTTTTACACTAAAAGACATTAGATAACATTTATGGTGTAGTTTCACGAATTTGTAAAGCTATTGTATTTCATTTTAATAGTTATATTGTTAATTTAAATAATAACAGAATGAATAGTTTAATTTCTCTCAGACTCTAAAGCATAAAGATTTTTTATCCTCTTAACAAATTAAGTGTTTTTAAACTTACGAAAATTAAATTGCTTATCACTTTGATCAAGATCTAATCGGTAATGAATGCTTTTTCTTATAATCATTCGACATGAAAATGGCCAAGATCTCATCGGTAATTAAGTGATTAGACAAATGGCTTATATTACGTACGGGTTAAGAAAATTATATTAAAATGATTACTTACACTAATGGGTTAAGTATGGTAATTATTTAACGACTAAGTATAAGAAAATTAGAGGTTAAGAAAAGATCAATACATATTTACGATTAATTTCCAAAGTGCCGATCTGCTTCTATCTTAAATAAGAAATGACAGACACGAAAATATCTCACAAAAACATTCTAGCAAAGTTCAGGTTTTTCGGGGAGAAAAATGTTTACTCAAGGAGGATGAGGGTGGGGTAATACTCAAAGTGGAAACACTCAACGCGGAAGTTTTCCGCATATATTCTTTACATTATATGAAATCGCGTTTCATAAATCTAAAAATTATTGTGCATTTGAATTTTAGCCAAAACTCAAAGTTTTCAATTTGTTATTTCTGAAATAATTTTTCAATTTTCTCCGTATCTGGTAATAGTTTATGAACTAAACAAGATTTAACATTTTCAAGATTTAACATTCTCAAGATTTAACATTCTCTACCACAAAATTATCACCAATATAGTGAATGTTACTCAAATGAAAAAGTTACAATGAATATGAAAAGATTAAAATTTTTTTTACTATTAACTTCCTTAAAATAATCCCAGTAATTTCATACAACTAACTCAAAAAAGACATAAATCATAAAATAAAAGTTTGACCAATATATCATTACCATATGACTTTTAATTAGGTCAAGATAAAAATAGATTATCAGTCAATAAATGAATGTGACGAGCTGTGAGAACGTAATAAAGTTAGATAAGATAAAATATTAAATTCACAATTCATTAATCCCTTTCTCATTACGTCTTGAAAAAAGAAAATAAAAAATGACTTCTTCCATTATTTATATAATTCAGATTGACTAAACACATTTGAATTACAAACATATCTATCCTACCACCAAGGAGTGCAATTCAAGTCTTTTTTATTTATTTATTTTGTTTATGTAATGAATTATAACACAACTTGTTTTACTTGTGGATAACACCTTAAAAATATATAGTCTTTTTCTAAGTTTTTTTTTTTTTTTTTCTGTTTTTTGTCTTCATTGACTGCCTATTTTATTAACGGCTACCGACCAAAGTGATTACTTATATTATGTGGATAAACACCTTAAAAATATATAGTCCCGTTTTTCTAAGTTTTTTTTTTTTTTTCTGTTTTTTGGTCCTGTGCCATTGACTGCCTAATTTTATTAACGGCTGCGATCGCAAGAGGTGATTACTTATATTAAAATATTATTTCCCAAATTCCCGCATCTACTTCTTTTCATTTATAATTTTAATGTTGAACAAAAGACAATGAAAATAATTAAATGAGCTTGAAATAGATTAGAAGTGAAATAATAAAGATAATAACTAGAATACTTAGAGGCACTGCTATTTTTATGCATGTAAGTTTATGAATTAATCTGAAACAAACTTAATTAATTATGTGTATGAGATGTAAAACTGTCTAGGTTCTATCGAAATTGTTCGGACGAGCATCTGCCGCCTAAAAGTAGGATTATCGTACCTGTTTATATATATTTATCAATGTCAATACACACAGCCCGATCATCGGGGCAATCAATCAATTTAGAACCCATCCTGCCTTCCCAAAACAACAATGGTCACCTGCAAACCATTAACATTGTACAACAATCATATTCCAGATGATAATGACGGATCATTAATTTTACTGTTATATAGGATTATAGGACTAGCGTTGCTATAGCTAGTACCGCCACGAATGAAAGATTTGATATATATAATATATATTAATATATATATAGTATATTAGATCGAATATATAATCGAATAAAACTGTATATCATTAAGTTAATTTTTTTCCAAAATTACTTTCATTCAACTTTGAGTAGTTTCGTGGTGTCTAACTAGGTTATACGTAGCTGCTTTATCGAAGCTTCATTGCATTCTTGCTCTAAAGAATAATGCAGCCACATATTGTTATACCTTTGGTTAAATGTGTTATATTAAGCCAGAGTACGAAACCATATGCGTTTTATTAAATGTAAAATGCTAAAAAATCTAAAGAATACATCTACTAAGAGATTTAACTTACAACTTAAAATATACCGATTAACTATTCCTAGCAAGAATTAAACCTACTATTTCAAATATTTCAGTTTAGCTTTCGCGTTTGGATTCATAATAATCATTCTGAATGTTTCGCATTCATAAGTTCAAAATTAAATGTATTTACCTATCAAGGTTCTCTAACAAGAATCATAAAAATTTTAACTAGGCCTATTCGATCACTCCTATTTTCAAAATAAAATTAAAACTCCTCTTATCCCAATTCATGTCAATTTCCATGCTTAGAAAACATTAAAAATCCATATAAAGCTATAAAATTCAAACAAGAAAAATAATCACAAAAAAAAAAAGAAAATTCAGACCCAAATCAAATTGACTTAAGCCATTTTCTAATAGAATTAAGCATTACTTCAGCTTTGATTACTAAAGATTACTATTAACTAATATATTGAACTTTGATTACTAAAGGAGTTAGCTATTAAACTAATATAGTGTGAAGCGTTAATAACTAAAAGATCCACAAGGAGAATAGATTCCTAGTCTTAAACATTACTTTTGTATATATTCATTCTTAGGTATTATTCATGTAATTATTTAGCTATAATCCTTTGATTAAGACTAAATGTTCTGCAAGTCTTATATTGTTCTGAAGGCCTAATTATAAATTCAAGTCAGAAACGATAGTTTGAATAGTCAGGTCAATGTCAGATTACAGGAATCTAGATAATATAGTCATACTTCTACTGGTTGAGTTGCAAAATGTTCTGTGCCTATTGTTAGCACTTGTTCCCCGGTTAACCGGAAGCGAGTCCCACCCGTGCCGCCGACAGGCCAGCCGGTGGCCAGAAACCCGGCCAGCAGGCGCTGATGATTCAAATAAGCAATATACTGAAAATAAAGAAATGCTTTCCTGTAAAGGTTCGGTTTTTGAGATCAATAGGTCTAACAAAATATGGCAAATTAAATTACTAACCCCAAATGTCTACAAAATATGGCAATTAATTACTAAAACCCCAAATTTTATCAATTGACAAAACCTAAATCTTTAACCATCTCAAGTGGCTCATTCAAATTCAGTTTGTCCATTAATTATTTATCTAAAGATAACAAGAAGGCATTTTGGGACTCACCTTGCTAACGCGGATCGTCGAAAAACGATGAGGTTGCCGGAAATCGAGCAGGAGATGCGATCTGGCGATGGAGCAGAACTGCGACTTCTGCCATCGTTGCGCTCGCCAGAGAGGAGGAGAAGGAGGCTTGAGCATGTGCGGCGGTGACGCGACGGTGAGGTGGCGCTGGTTCTTGTTGCAAATACACACCAGGAATCATAAATTTTCGGGTGGATAGATCAGCAGCGACTTCTTTGTCCAAAACCTGTTTCTGTCGTTGCTGGCTTGGTCGGAAAAGAGAGGAACAGTGGAGGGTGAGGTTTTGGCGACGGCATGAGAGGTGGTTCGGCCGGCTCTTGACTGGATTCACCGGAAAAACCAGGAGAATGGGAGGGAGGTAGCTGTCTCAATCAAAAATTGCAGCTCAATATCTCCCTCGTTGTTGTGCTATATAGACCAGAAGTGGAGAGGAGAGAGCGGCAGATTAATACCGGTGGCGAGAAGGAGGTTTGACTGGTTGGATTTTGAGCTCAGGCGACTAGAAATCGACAGGTAGAGAGGGGGAGTTGATGTCGCTGAAGCCGGGGATGTCGCTTGAAGCCCGCCGGGCAAAACAAGAGGAGGAGAGGCAGTGGAGGTTCCGCGCCCGCAGAAGAAGAAGAGAGGAAGAGAAAAAAAGAAAAAAAAGAAAGAAAGGCGTCTCTAGCAAATTCTGAGGCCATGTCCAGTTTCGATTCAAGACGCGGGTATTGGGGCCTATTTCATCCAACGATTTGGCTTTGACTTGCTCGGTTTTGCCAGGTTTTTTTCAAATTGGTTTTGAAATTATTCTTGTGGTTTTCCGATTTCTGGGCTTGGCCCAATATGAAAATTTGGGCGTCGAATTGAGCGTTGTTTTTACATTTGCAGCCCACGACGGCCCGAAATTTGGGCGAATTTTTTTTGAGTTTTTAAAAAAATTTGGAAAGGTTTTTGAAAATAAGAATTCGGGGTATTACAATCTTCCTCCCCTTTAAGACAATTCGTCTCGAATTGAAATCTATACAGGGGGTAATAAGAAGCAGAGGAATAGGTGATTGCTAAGAAGTTCAGAAGAGATACTGTCCAAATACTAAAAGTCGGCTCAGAAAGCGAATAAGAATGACCGGAGTAAGGGAATAGTTTTAGGGCCGCTGCTGATAGTACTGTCTACCGTAGAAATCCTCCTAGCTTAGTGCCGACCTGACTGAAACTTGATAATCTGATAGTACTTCTACCGTCAATCATCCTACTTAGTGCCACCTGACTGAAACTTATAAGAAACTCGCATTTATTACCTAAATCTCCAATTAGTATCTTCAGACAGCTACTGAAATCTTTAGGAAATCTTTTTTTGAATACTATTTTATCTTAAAACCGGTTTAGCAATAAGTTGCACATTTATAGGTGTATATATATATATTCAAGATTATATGATTCATTTGAAAATTTAAACATTCCTTCATGAAAACCAAGCATATAATTTTACAAAAAGCAATTAATTGAAATTTGATTTTATTTATAGTGATAAGAATTATCTCATTTAATTTACATATATACTTACTAAAAACTCTTATTGATTAAAAATTTAAAAACTTATTACTTTAATTCAAAACTTTAAGAAAAATCGTCTGCGACTTCCGTTGTCTATTATATCATGGGGCACTTCGAAATAACTGTCTTTGTTTCTCATTTATACAAATTCGATTGTCCCTATAATATCTTAACCATAGACTAGTTCATATGTTATATAGCTCCTAGATCACTGCAGCCCTTAGTTATCTCACTCCTACAAAAATTTTCTTAAGTCCTGACCTAATGCTATCTTAACACCCAAATATCACATCAAATCAATCTCATTAGCTTCTTATCGCCTAATGCATATATACTAACAACTTCTCTCTCTCATGGACTAGAATTTTCTAAACTATAGTAAAAACTATAGTCTTAAACATTTATTTAAAAGTCTTGATTTAGCCATACAATCTACCTTTTGCAGCTAACTTGAGATGCGACTCTTATATTTAACTTTCCTATCTCATTTTGTTTTAATGCATCAATATTCTCTTATTCAAGTCGAGTAAGATGATTTATAAATTAACTCTAAATTTTGTCTACCACTCGTGCCTCGCTAACGAATATAATTACAAACCTTGGTTAATATATACCAGATTGTCTATACCCCTTGAAACGCATCTCAAAGTTCCATTCCTAATGTTATCCTTGTTCATTTAGTTTGTGCAACGCTAGCTCCTAAAGCTAAAGTTGTGCTCCTCAAACTTTTCCAGAGCGTTTGTGTCCTTAATTTCAACTAATTGTCTACTTACTTATTATTAACATCACCATTTCTCATTACTACCTTTTATCTTGTTCTTCTCAAAACATTCTTTTTAAGTTCTAACCACACTCATAATCAACTCACCTTGTTATTTCATCTAACTAGCCCCGTGATATAAATAGACAACTTACGAAAATAACATAATTAATCAATTTCAGATTATTTGTCATAACACGATTTAATCAATTTCAGATTATTTGTCATAACATAATTTAAATTCAAAATCAAAATGGGGTTTTAAATTTAAATATCAAATATCAAGTAAAACAATTAAAAAGATTATTTATTTATTGTATTATTTTATTTTATTATTATTATTTTTTTGAATAAATTCTAAAGAAATTCAGTAGCTGAGCTGAATGCTAAAAGACCGATTCCTAACCACCCAAAGTTCATCAACCCACCATACAAATGATAAACCTATTTATTCTTTACACTATCCCATTCACTGATAGGAATAGAGCTCACATGAAAAGTAGTGCACTGGGTGATCAGGCCAATCCACTACCATTCAGGTATTACTCTATTCCCTAACCTAAAGATTGATATTAGCTCAGGCCCCTGTAAGTATTGTGATAGACTTATCTTATTGTTCCCAACTTTCACTTCGACGAACCTCTATAGTCTATTAATCTACATAATAAGTGTGATATTCTCCCACCTCATAGGGTCTAGTGCGTCCACCATCCCTAGGGAGGAAAATCACAAGGTTTCCTTCCTTATGTTGGTTACGGCCGATCCCAACATAAAGAAATTTCCTATGCTCCGCAGTTGTGTCCTAAAATTTCTAACCATTTCTAACCTAAGCTCTGATACCAACTTTGTCACGACCCGACTCCATGGGCCGGATAGGGCCCAGGTAAGCTTTAAAGGCCCCCGAAGACCGTAGTAAGCCTGAAACACTAAAAATTTTATATTCTCAATATAATTTTAAACATTTCAGCCAGTATTATTATGAAAGATAAACCTTCACATATTTTATTATTTCTCGGCCCAAGTTTATCTTCATACAGCATTCTATAGTTCGAGCCCCCATTTTACAATTATAACACATTTTAATATGGCTGGGCTAACAGAATTACTTCATCTATATTACTACACGACTAGACGTATGTAAATTCTACAACTGCGGAGTCACTAACTGTTTGTTATACATAGCTTCTTGTACATATAATTACATAGCAAAACAATTATGGAACTGGGAAAACTTCTTAATAATCCTGCGACGAAGATAACATAGTTTAACCCGAATTAAAGAGAAACTACTTCCTGAAAAATTTAAGCAATACATGTGAGTTTTCTAAGGAGTAATAATTATTACACAACACACGCAGTCACACAATGTGTACACATATTAATCTAGTCATCCGACTAGTTATATAATATCTCACGCAGCCTATTATCACACAAATGGCATCATTCATCAGCACTCACAATCATAAACATCTTCATTATAATCACATTTTCACGTGGGAAATTAGTGCCAGTGGCGCCACCTGAACCCCAGAGCCGTTCCTCACCACATGGCTCGCCCTTCTCATACATGTGGCACCAGGGAGCGAATCCCCCATACGGCAACGTGGTCTAATCCTCAGCTTGACCAGTCCTCTTCATTATTTATCCATTTCTCTCGTTTCTTTTCCATACCAACAGAGGGCAACCCGGTTGGTCTCCATCCAAATTCTAGATCATCAAGTGCTCAAACAGGAGGCCACCCTGCGGGCTACCATCAAATCTAGATATCAGGTGCGCAACAACCCAAGAAGCCCATCCTGTGAATTTCCATATATTTTATATATCAGGGTGCACAAGGGGGCGCGATCTCCCATTTTCCCCGGCCGACGGTCCAAATATCAAATCATAATCGGATTCCATATCCAGACCGTCCTCAACAAAACCCATGGTGGTCCACTTCCATCCTTAATTCCACACAAACAAGGACAACATTATTCACAGCACAGTAATCAAAACAATGCGAATCAAATGGCAGACAGATTGATCAGTTGAGCATTCATAATGGCAATGCACAAATCTAGGAATTCATTCTTTAATCTACAATTAAATAATTAAATAAATAATATTAACAACAACAAAGATAAAAATAAATAATATAAATAATCATAATAATAATAATAATAATAATAATAATAATAAACAATGATAATCAAAATGAATAAATAATTGAATAATTAAATAAATAATAATGATAATGATAAAATAATTAGAGCACTATATTTATTATGTACTAAGTTATAGAATTAATCTAAATAAATTTATTAATTATGTTATTACTTAAAATTAGTCTAATTCTTATTGAAATTTCGGCAGCACCTCCCCGAAAAATTGGACTATCCACCTGTTTAGATAACACAGTATTATTATATATTTATCAATCAATGCACACAGCCCATCCGTCGGGCAATCAATCAACTTAATTCCCATCCTAACCTTCCATAACAACAAATATCATTAAGTTAATTTCAATTACTTTCACTTCGATAGTTTCGTTAAGTGTCTAACTATTATAGTACTCTTTATCAATCTTTCATTTCTCATTCTTGCTTAAAGATTTAATAGCCCACCATATTTTATACCTTTGTTAAATTTTATATTAGCCAATACGAACAAAATGCTTTTTATTAAATTAAATCTTAAAGAATACATATACTAAAGAGATTTAACTTACACTTTTAAAATATCGATTAACTATTCTTAGCGAGAATTAAACCTACTATTTTTCCAATGTTTTCACCAGTTTATCTTTCGCGTTTGGATTCATAATAATCATTTCTGAATGTT
This sequence comes from Jatropha curcas, assembly GCF_014843425.1. The sequence continues at coordinate 3,189,328 of NW_023590739.1, forward strand.
TCGCCATTCATTAGAGTCAGAATTAAATTATTTACCTATCAAGCGTTCTCTAACAAGGATCATAATAATTTTAACTAGGCCTATTCGTCACTCCTATTTTCAACATAAAATTAAAAGCCCCTCTCTATCCCAATTCATGTCAATTTTTCATGCCTTAGAAAAACATTAAAAACTCCAATAAAGCTATAAAAAATTCAAAACGAGGCAAAATAATCACAAATAAATCAGACCCAGATCAAATTGACGTTAAGCCATTTCTAATAGAATTAAGCATTACTTCAGCTATTGATTTACTTAAAGATTACTACTTACTAATAATATTGAAGCTTAATAACTAACAGATCCACAATGGAGATAGATTCCTATCCTTTAAAACATTACTTTTGTATAACTAAATTCATTCTTAGGTATTATTTTCATGTAATTCATGTAGCTAATATTCCTTAATTAACCAAATATTCTGCAGTCTTATACTTCTAAGCCTAATTATAAATTCAAGTCAAACAATAGTTTGAATACTCAATTCCAATGTCTTTATATTAACATTATAGGGTCATACTCTAACTGGTTGAGTGCAAAATTTCTGCACTATTTAGCACTTTCCGGGTTCACCGGAAACCGACTTCAACCGTCGCGCACAAGCCACGGTGGCCGACGGCCAAGCAGGCTGAGATCAAATAACAGTATACTTGAAAATTAAAAGAATGCTTCCTGAAGTTCGATTTGAGATCCAATATCTACAAAAATATTCTACAAAATATGGCAATTAATTACTAAAACCCCAAATTTTATCAATTGACAAAACCTAAATCTTTAACCATCTCAAGTGGCTCATTCAAATTCAGTTTGTCCATTAATTATTTATCTAAAGATAACAAGAAGGCATTTTGGGACTCACCTTGCTAACGCGGATCGTCGAAAAACGATGAGGTTGCCGGAAATCGAGCAGGAGATGCGATCTGGCGATGGAGCAGAACTGCGACTTCTGCCATCGTTGCGCTCGCCAGAGAGGAGGAGAAGGAGGCTTGAGCATGTGCGGCGGTGACGCGACGGTGAGGTGGCGCTGGTTCTTGTTGCAAATACACACCAGGAATCATAAATTTTCGGGTGGATAGATCAGCAGCGACTTCTTTGTCCAAAACCTGTTTCTGTCGTTGCTGGCTTGGTCGGAAAAGAGAGGAACAGTGGAGGGTGAGGTTTTGGCGACGGCATGAGAGGTGGTTCGGCCGGCTCTTGACTGGATTCACCGGAAAAACCAGGAGAATGGGAGGGAGGTAGCTGTCTCAATCAAAAATTGCAGCTCAATATCTCCCTCGTTGTTGTGCTATATAGACCAGAAGTGGAGAGGAGAGAGCGGCAGATTAATACCGGTGGCGAGAAGGAGGTTTGACTGGTTGGATTTTGAGCTCAGGCGACTAGAAATCGACAGGTAGAGAGGGGGAGTTGATGTCGCTGAAGCCGGGATTATCTTGTGTTTTCAATTTTTGGGCTTTGCGGCCCCAATTTTGAAAATTTGGGCTCGAATTGAGCCTGTTTTACATTTACAGCCCCACACGTCCAAAATTTTGCGATTTTTGAGAATTGAGCCTGTTTTACATTTACAGCCCACACGGCCAAAATTTGCGATTTTTGATTTAAAAAAAATTCGAAGGTTTTGAAAATAAAAATTCGGGGTATTATAAACATGAAGTGTCAACTATTACTCATTAATTTACAAACATTTTCTTTTTAAAATATATAAAATAATGTTTTGATTGAAATTCTTAATTGTCATTTCAAACTTTAAATTTGGGAAGCATGCAAATCTTGAAATGCTTGGTGTCATTTTGGCATGAGTCGCTCTCCTTTTCTTTTCTTTTGTTTTTTCCTTTCAATTTTCGTATTCTCATCATTATATTTTCTGTATGTAGATGAAACGACACAACAAGTTTATTTCAAATTTCAGCCAATTCAAAGCTATTGTCTTGTCAATATCACAATTTAACAATAACTAATTATGTTGTACGTATTTCCTTCAATGTACGTATTAATTGAAAGAGAAAAAGAAATAATAAAATAATGCAATTTCCCTCTCTATAATGATTAAAATTAACCTGCAACATCATCGAATATATATATAATTATAACAATTTAATCTGCATAGAATCATTTATCAATTTTCTTTTGATTAAAGTCTCAATACATTGTATCAATAATACGTTGATTGAAATGCTAAGTGACCTTAATTTCATAAGGATAAAAATAAAAATTCGATTCTAAAAAAATGCATTTTATTGAAAAGGCTAAAAATTTTTACCCTTTACAACTCGAGGGATTACACCAATTTCATATTATCTTATCATGTTAATTTTTCTTTTGTACATTGCTAAAAGAGTAAGTGTTGAGGGATTAAATTTATGATCTTTTGCATCACAAAATAGGTATTGACTCCACTTAATTAAAGATATTTTTGGAATATTTAAATGTAAAAAGCCTAAATTTTTTGCATTTTTATAATTTTATACTTTCCAAAACTTGCTGATATAACTATTAAACTTCATAAATGAACATAAATACAACTTAATCAGTATTGAGTAAGCAAATAATAAAAATAAAATGATAAAAAAGCATGAATTTAACTATTTTTACAATTTTAGTTAGTTCTTTTAATTATTATATAATTTCTACTCCATTGATATTATAATTTTTATTTTTATTTTATAATACTAAATTTATCTTGTTTAACTTAATTAAAGAAGAACTAAACTTGAAAATTAATTAACAAATGGGTGTCCTCTAATCTAACCCAAAAGATTAAAGAATTCAGTACTTAAAGTTAAATTTCCCCGTTTTATTTTCCCATTTAAATTTAAATAAAAGCGCACTGTTCTTGGCATAAATTAACAGCTCCAATCATGAAAGTTGGAGCTTAAACAAAAGTGACAGAAATGTCAACTTAGAGTCAATAATGACCTAAAAATGAGAAAAAAAAAAACTATAAAATAATATTTCCATTCTTGATTGATTGATATTTAATATTTTTAATTAGTGTATTTCTCTCCTTTTCTAATTGCACGCGCGAAACTATCACTGTCTCAACCAAATCTTTGGTTATTATATTAACATTATTAACATTCATTTTTCTTGGATTAATGAAATTTTCAACGCCTTCTACGTCAAGGGAAGACCGTGTTGAAATAATTATCACTACACAATAAAAAATCAACTTGAAATCAATTACTCCCTAATTAATATAAATTTGACTTTTAATAAATAAATAAATAAATAAATTAGTAAAAGGAGCATTTTAATTTTCTGCAAAGTATATTTTTTTTGTTTGTTTTTTTGAGGGTATTGAGATTAATTTTCTTTCTGAGTCAATTCCACTTGTGCTTTTTTCTGCAAATTATTTATTGTTTTAAAAGGAAAAAGGAATTAAATTCAAACGTCATGATTTATGACTATATCATAACAATGAAAAGACCAATATAGATTCGTGGGTTTGGCTGATAATAGTAATTGGCTAAAAAGTGACGAACAGAATATAGAAAATGAAAGGAAAGCGTTTATATTCTAAACCAGAAAGCCATCAGCTTGACCATCCAGGTGCAATGGACTCAACCTGTAGTCCATAATCCATATTGAAACTTCTCCTAGAACGCCTAAATGATTCTCAGCCACCTCATTCTCCACGAGGCCAAACATCGTTTCTTTGACATTCGCCAGGTGTCTTTTTTATCCATATAAATATTATTTACAAGCACTTATGTAAGCCATGCAAAACATAACAAACTACACTACTCTGCAACTAAGCATGGATGAGGATAAGAGCACAAAGAGCAATAAGGAAGAAAGAAGCGACGGTGAAGTCAAATACAGAGGCGTTCGAAGGCGGCCGTGGGGTAAATTTGCGGCGGAGATACGCGACTCCACCAGACATGGAGCGCGGGTTTGGCTTGGAACTTTTAAAACGGCAGAGGAAGCAGCAAGAGCTTATGACCGAGCCGCTTATGCAATGAGAGGGCAGTTTGCGATTCTTAACTTCCCTAATGAGTATCCTCTTACAAGCACAGCTGGTGCTGGCGCTTCTTCTTCTTCATCTTCTTCTGCTCCTCCTCCTCCTCCTCCTTCTTCTTCAGCAATGACAAGGCAAGTTTTTGAGATAGAGTATTTGGATGATAAGTTACTGGAAGAGATGCTTGAGACAGAAGAGCAAAAGAACAAGAAAAAGTAATGAAGTTAAAATTATCAAAAACCCATAATGTAAGATGTTTCTGCTTTGTTGCAACAAAAATATACAAATGGTTTCTGTCTCTTGCACATTAGATTACCATAAGACATTACTACACGGGGAAAGAGTTATCTACACCGCATGCATGGCCACATCTATATCCAACCACTCACATACGGTATTTTGGTTCAAACAGGGGCAATTTTGATAATATATTGGGAAAAAAATGATAAAATGGTAACATTTTTTTAAGACCCTATTTTTTAATTGGCTTGGTGTACAAGACCACACATACATCAGTTGTAAGAAATTTTTATCTTTGCTATATAATTAAACTTTATATAAGTTTTTTTCACTTATCATACTTTAGTTAAATTTGAGTGTAACAGAATGTCTGATGGCTAGAGTCTAGTCTTGAATATATCTAGTTTTTTCCTAGCATTTTTAGTTACTAATAAAAAGAAATTTGTTTGCCTATAAAAAAATACTATGCAGTGTGTATTTCATGTTTTTTTCTTTTTATTTTTAATTAATGACTGGTGAATGCATATTCCCTCAATAAAAGGTTGTGAGAATATTGAAACATCTTGTACTTTTCTAGAAGGCATATGTTATTGTCCATCAAATTGATAATTTGGTTCTTTTTCTAGTTCTAGATTATGGCATGTTACCTAACTTAACCTTTTGTTTTATAGCTTCTTATTTATACACATTATATGATGACTGCCTAGAATTCAATTTCCCATGTGGAAAGAAAAGAAATTTTAATTATTAATTTAATTTGCATATGTAACTGAATGAACTACCCAACAGAACAAACTGAAAACCAACTAATTAACTACCATCTACTGCCTTTCAAGTAGCGAACCAACCATTATTGCACATATATATGGCGGCGACAAAGATTGAGTTTTAATTGATGAGAGACAGATTCAATCTAAAAGTCTAAACTTATGCATATATGTTGTAGACTTGCCAATTTACTTGCTTTCATATATGCGAGGTTCAATCACTTTAAACGAATTGTCGGCTTGGTCGAGGACGACGAAAGGATGCTTACAATTATTTGAACAATTGACTAGTTATCGTTTTCCGGTAGAGACACAGAGTTATCAGTTCATGAGTTTAACTTTTTACCTTCAAGTGGCTCAATAATTTTATCATTTTACTAGAATTTCCATCATCCTGAGATCATTAGCATCTCAATATCAGGGTACAGCTAGGATTTTTAAGAGATGTAAAACTATTTAAAACCTGGTTTTGAACTTAGGCTTTGCTAAGGACCAACATCATGTGCCTCTGCTCCTGCTCAATTTGCCTGCAGTTTTCTAAATAAATTTGATTTCCAATTCCATATATACATGTTCTTTCAAGGCAGTAACGCCAATAAAGCAAGTCGTAGTGCAAATCGTATGGACTCGGCAATTTATCTGAGCCTTTTATTTATTTCTAATATATACGACTCTTCTAGATGATTTTGTTCGAACAAAGAAATCATTTGCTTTATTCAGATGCTTCTTTAATTCACGGAAATTATAATAGCTTATGAAATATAATTGAGGTCCTGTCATTTTGATTCATATATTCGATAATAACATTTCATCAAGGAATAATATTTTTCACCGTCTTTTAAGATGTGATTAGATTATAACGATTCCATTTCACAGTAAATATCATATTCTGGGGTTCTTCAAACCATAAACATCTTGATCTTTGCCCTTCTTTTTTTTTATCTTATAGTTGCTTTTCTTATTATTTTACAAAAATTAAACTTTGATCCAGTATATGCAGATTTTCCTTTTTTTTTTTTTTTTTTTTTTTTCTTTTGCCCTTTCTTCTTTTTTTTATCTTATAGTTGCTTTTCTTATTAATTTACAAAAATTAAACTTTGATCGGCAGTATAATGCAGAATTTTCCTTTTTTTTTTTTTTTTCTTTTTTTTTTTTTTTTAAGAGAAAATCAGAAAAAAACTGGAGCTATATAAATAAATTATGGAATTGCAGCAAACTTTAATTATTCATTTAATTCCAGAAATCCATGGAAATTAACTAGCCAGCCATACATTTTTTTTTTTTTTTTTTTTTTTTTTTAGAGAAAATAGAAAAACTGGAGCTATATAATAAATTATGGAATTGCAGCAACTTTAATTAATTCATTTAAATTCCAGAAATCCATGGAATTAACTACCAAGCCATACATTTCTCATCTAATGGGTGAACCACAATTTATTCATCTTCTATCTTATATGTATAAATATAGAAAAGCTCTTCACTACAACAGTTAATGTGAAGAGAATGCAGATAATATTCATCAATCTTCCCGTCGTTTCTTCTTCTTCTCCTCCTCTGATTCAAGAAGCTCCTCCAAGACCGTATCATCTAAATACTCGAACTCAAACACTTGCTTCTCTTGCCCACTCGAACTGGAGCTTCCTCTCTCAGAACTCATCTCCATTGCACCACTAAATGAAGAGGAAGGAGATGACGACTGATGAGGAGAAGACGATGAAGCAATTACTCGAGAATAATATTCATTAGGAAAATTAAGGATTGCAAGATGACCTCTCATGCTAAATGCAGCTCTATCATAAGCACGCGCCGCCTCCTCTGCGGTGTCAAATGTTCCTAGCCACAACCTAGCCCCCTGCCTTGATGGGTCTCGAATCTCCGACGCATATTTCCCCCACGGCCGCCTTCTTACCCCTCGGTAATGCACTTCTTCTCTTCCTTTATCTTCTTTGTTCTTGGTCCCTTTGCTGCTACTGCCTTCCATATAATAAGACTATCTAATTAATTTGTATTTATCAATTAATTAAATTATTGGTTTGGTAAATTGTATTTTTCAAATTTGAAGCTTGGTAATTTGGTTATGTTATTATAATGGGTGGGTGATATTTATATATGAATTTTGGATCTTTAGGTCATTAAAATTTTAATTAATTACCAATTAGGAATTCTCAATTACGTGGATTTGACTATATATATATATCTGGTAACTCTATTTCGAGGAAGGTTCTTTGCAGTACAAATATGAATTGGATTGTTCTATGATTCTAATAATGGTATTGGAAAAGCATAGTAAAAATATTAATTTTTAAAGAGGTTCTTATTCTGTTAATTTGGAATAAATGTATAGCATGAGTAATAGTGTATGTCACTAGCAAATCTGAAATCTATATGCTGACTTCATGACCGCTATTAAGATAATAAAATTTAATTAATTTTATTAGCATTTCTTCGATATGATGCCCAAATCAAATTTGGTTTTTATGTAATTAGATTTAATTGGACCTACCCTTACAATTAACTTGCTAATAAAGTTAATATTATTCTATTTATGGTGCTCAAAATCAAAAATGGAAGACCTAGTCCTACCTCCTCCTTTCTCTTTTCCCATAAAGGTATTGGCATTTGGCACCTTACTATTTCGATTCTCTGAATTTTTTTTTTTTTTGGTAATTACTGTATAGATTTTATTCAAATGCTCTTAGTGACTACCTCAATTCAGGTTGTGGCTCAAATTCGCAACGTAGATTGGATACATGGAAAGAATTCTAGGATTTGATCTCCATTAAACATACCTACATAGAAGGGTGAAGAGTTTTAACTGTGACTAAACTCCGAACCAGATTAATTGATCTCCGATAATGTCCAAACACTGATGGTTTACACGAAAAAAAGACCTCAATTTTTAAAATTATACTATTTAGATATTGTCTTATAATTTCTACTACTCTAAGGTCCAACCGTTAGTTTTCATTAAATGAAATATCAAAAGATAATTACTATACAATTCTTATGGTTTAGAGAAATGTACTAATCAAGACCTCAATTTACATAATTTTTATACTATTTAACCTCTATATAATAATTCTTCTTGAGTGTCTGTTTGATATTTCATAACCACTTGACGGAAATACAAACAGCTGGACCTAATAATATAATATAACTATAATGTAATGACTAAATGGTGTAATTTTGAAAATTGAAGTTCATACTAACGCATTTGATAACAATATAAGGATTATACAGTAATTTACTTTAATTTTTTATGGATTAATTATGAAAAAAACAAAACTGAATTCCTTCCTGACTAGGTAATCGAGTCTCAGTTGGATTATTCGATTTGATTACTTATAATTGAATAATTCTACAGTCTTATACAAGACCACGTGCTCTCTCAATTCTTTCAATTCATATCTACTTGTAAATTTGGATTTATTAGAAATTGAAATGTTTTCTAACAACGGTTTAATGATTTTCAACCATATTATTTTGCATACATATTTTCACATTCAGACCGGATGGTAAAGTCGAATTGATGGGCAGAAAGTTTCAGACATAAAAGGAAGGCCTTCATTATTCTGTAATGATGTCCTGTAACAAAACAATAAACTTAATTTTGAAAAAATTAATAAAAGAAAAACAAAAAGAAGAAACAATTTCTTGTTTGGACAAAGGGTGGCCCAAATGATGAAACGCAGCCCAGTTGATTTTACGTAAGCAAACCCAACCCGCAATAGATTCCTTGGTTTATTCTTGCTATTATGAACAGGTAGCAGATATATTAATTTTAGAAAGCAATTTTAATTTTTCGTATTTTTACATTTTTTTGGTCAAAAATGTCATTATTATTATTATTATTATTATTATTATCAGAAAAAAAATTAACAGATTGAATGTGGTTTTATGGAGAAAAATGAAAAAGAAGTGTTGAGTTGGAGTCTATTAGCAATTAGCAGCCATTCAATTCAAATGTTTGCAGAGAAGAAATGAGTTCATTAATGCATTGGGCGGTGGTCAAATAGATAGGCCCATTTATTGGGTTGGGTTGGGACCCAAAGGAGCCTAAATTATCATTTTTATTGTTTTTGTAAAATAAATTTAATTTAGCAGATGATATCAAACAAATTCTACTTTTGATTGTAGACTAAAGCCTTGGTCTTTTTTATATGACAATGGCCTTTCTTATATTTTAATAATAATATAAGCTCGCAATAAATATTTAAATATTTTTATTGTTAAATTATTATTAAAATCATTCTATTTAATTGTGTTATACTTTTTTTTAAATTAAAAAGAGAACGAAAATATGAATAATAGTATATTTTCAGGTAATAAATAAATATATTTGTCATTAGATGTAACATATATAATTAAAATAGAATGAATAAAATAGAAAAATACTACATATGTAGATACGAAGATATCTAATTACCAATATGTGATAGAAAGATATCTAAAAAAGTGGAGGACAAGTTCTATAAGAGGTTGTAAAAAATCTAAGAGTTCTTAACATTGTCATGTAGATAATTATGAACAAAGTGAAATATAAATAAATAATTTATATAGCTAATTCTAATTAATTTCGCTTTGTTTATATTTTAATGGAATATTACTAAATACATTAATAATATATATCTCCTTAGGATTTTGTTTTTCTCAATATTTATTTATGTTTGAAAAAGTGCCGTCATATTTTTGGCATCTAGTCATGTCAAAACGACTACCTATTTGTTATGCCAATTTGGAAACCTTAGCCACGATTGCTCAACTGTTTCAGGCAGCCGCCATAATTTTGTCGTTTAGTAATGACGTATTGCATCCATAGACAAGTATTTTGGAACACAAAAATATTAATTAATAATTTTTTTTTCTAAAAGAACATAAGCAAATTTTCCACTTGTAAAATTTTTATTTGATAGAACTCCTAACAAGCAATACAGCTTGCTTTTGGCTCATGAAATAAAATAAAGAGTATTTACACAATTATTTTTCTTCTTCTATTTAAAGAAAAAGGGTATTCACACAATGGATTGGACCAGCCCAATTTAGAATCGAGGTGGGGCCTAGATTACATTTCCAAATAATTTAGCGCCCGGGTTGGATTCCAGCCCAATCCAGCAATCGTATGGTTACTCCCTTAATTGAAAAATTAATTAACTGGGATATGTGTTTTGCTTTATTTATTTTTGAAAAATAATTTATCTGATAAATATTATTTACGTATTTGAGATGTTCAGAAAAGAATTAATAAAATGGGATATGAAAATCTTTTTATAATCAACGGAAAAATTAAAATTTTTTTTAAGTAAATTGACTTTCTGTTTTTAAGAGAGGAGAGGATATCTTTCAAATATTGACAAACTCATTATAATTTTATAAATACATATTTATTAATTTATTAATAACTAATACCCACAATCACCATTTACTTATCACTATTTTTTATGTAATTTTTCATATTAATGATAAAATTTTAAATATAAATTTTTACAATCATAATTATTTTTATAATTTTATAAGTTAAAATATTTTAAACTAATTTTCTATAATATAATCAAACAATGGAAAATAAATCATTTAAAAATTATTTTTTCGGGAAAACATTTTCTTTAAGTAATAAATTTTCAAAAATAAGTTATTTTTAAGAAATAAACAAAAATTTAGTTTCCCAAAATTTAAATTCATGAAAAATATAAATTGATCAAGATATTTTAATACCATCTGCATTCACTTATGCAGCAAATTAACTAAATATAGATATTTGATATAAATAAAGGTGTCATAATATAAAAGCACAAAACTTCGTAGGCAAATTTATGAATTTGGAAAATATTTTTCAATATTCTCATCATCATCTCCACGCCTACAAGGCTGCGCGGATCATTAGTTACCAATTTATATGTATAGATTCAGTTAATCTCCTTAAGTTAATGATTTAATCAACTCAGCAACTATCATAAGTTTATTGGTAAATGTTAAGCTGATATTTTATTAAATAATATATCTATAACAGCCTATCATTACCCACCTAATCCTCATAGGTACATTGAGCCTAACCATAACAGTTGCAAATGCTTCATTCTAATTGATTTGAAGCATCTTAACTTTTCTAGTTGAAAAAGCACGTTTCTAATGTGAATAACACAAATATGTTTAGGGTACTCTGAAACAAGCTAAAAGGTTAACACCAGGAGAAGAATATTCGCTACTAATTAATCATTAATTACATTACAAATTAATATGATTAGTCCTTGTATAGTATACATCATAAGCAACTAATCTAATGAATCTAAACTGTAAACATGTGTTAGTAAAATTTACTGTGTTTTGGTAATTATTAGTTGTTTTGTTAGTCGTTAGCTGTTTTAGCAGTATTTAGCTGTTTGAGTAACTTTTTATAAAACCATTAAAAACTAAACGTTACAAGAATTAATATTTTATAAAATGTTACATTAACTTCTAAACATTAGTAGAAATGCTATATATGTTACAAAACACTATTAAAAATAACGTTTAGGGTTTTGACCAAATACTTAAAATGCTGTTATCTAACATGACATGTATAATTTTTTACCTTAATCAAAGTGCACCTTCTGATTACAATTTGGAAAGGTAATTAGTAGGAACATATATATGGACAAATCTTATAATTAAGCTAATTGCCATTTAAACATTTGTTTATTGGATTTGGTAGTATAGTTCAATAAGAGTGTTACATGTACTGATTCATGCACCCATTACATCTTAACAATAGTGGAAGTTTGAAACTTTAGTATTAGGATATGCATTTGATGTCATGTCACAATCTTTTATTCTTGTTGGTCCTCTCTTAGGGATATAACTATTATTCAAACATATATGAAGAATGTTCGGTCCAACTATGTATTAATTAACTATGGACTTACTGTTAATTTTCCTGGTTTCAGGCATTGTAGAAGCAGAAACTTCATTAAGCCTTCCTTTAAGAGAAGAGTTTTATTGCCATTGCTCTTGTTTTATTTTATTTTATTAAACGAGATCTCAAGTCATAGATGGAACTTAAAATTGCTAAGTGCATGCATTTAGTTATGTTAATATTCACTATCACTATAGTTATAGAAAATGTTGTTACCTCATCGCTGACCTAACGAATCTTAACAATAATTATTTTTGTGGAATTACACTTATGGGTTTAATTCAAAACCTTTCACTGTATTGGTCATGGCATGTGGGTTGTCATGAATTTTTGTTACTTCGTCATGGGATTTATTATGATCATCTTTATATTTCACGTGAATGAGCTGAAATTCAAAATCAAAAAAAAAAAAAAATGTCTTAGCAGTTTTTTTTATAATTTTAATTTTAAAAACAATGTAATACATTTATTGCCTTTAATTTAAAGAGTCTGAAATATTTAAAATTTTCATATTGTTTATTAAATAGATGTATAATTTTGTCTCTTTTTTCCTTGACAATTATATATATATTAAAATTTATTTTAATACACTGGAAAAATAAAAGTGCTAGAGTTTTTTTCTTTTTCCCTTTTTTTTCATCTTTTGAAACATGAAATTAGATGTTGTTATCCATGAGATGTGAATGCTTAAAAATTGATTTTGCATCACTTTCTTTAATAGATAATATATAATTATGGGTAGCAATAATAGAGAAGTCACAATCATGGTCACGATTTCATCCTACTCAGAATATTCAGCAAGTTCATTTTGTACACAAGATTTGCCAATCTTTCTATTTGTGTGTCATTCAAATCACTACTACAATTAAGTGATAAATGACTCTTTTTTGCTATTTGAAAAACAAAAATTGGAGAGAAGAACATAAAATAAAAAATGAATAATTGTCGCCGGAATATAATAAACCCTCCGGCGGCTTGAATAAGACGGGGAGAAATGGTTGGTGGAAAGGGGAGGGACGGTGGGACAATAACAATGGCATAAATGCAAAAGTTAAAAACTTAAAAATGTGAAAATTGTATGAACGGACCATGTACCATGAATCTGTAGGCATCATGTCTCGCCTAACCGATTAGTCAAAATTATATTTATGTTAGTGTTCCTTGGTTAAGGAATAGGATATATATATATATTTTTTGTTTTAAAAAAAAAAAAAAGAGAAATAATAGAAACTAAGGAGTGACAAATTGAGTAGGGACCGCTGCCTGCTACAGTATACAGCAAGAGGCCAACTCTCACTATCTGATCACGTGAGGGGAAGGGAACGGAGACATTTATACATTTTTGTCATAATTTTTTTATGGTCATTAAAGAACTTAAAAGAACCTGGGAGTTCCATCGTATGTGTTGATTGATTTTATTCTGTTTTGTCACTCTTTTCTAATTTTCTATTGGCTTAATCATTAGAAAAAAAAAAAACCTTAGATTTTTGAGTTTTTTTTTTTTCAAATTTAGATAATACTTTTAATTTTGTAGATAATATCCTATATTTATTTTTTATCGTCAATTCTACCCTTTATCTAGAGCCCAATTGAGTGTGGTAGAGTGATACAGCTCTAGAAGCAAAGGATCTACTTGGTAGATCTAGGTGTTGCCTACTCTGCAAGTTGCTTGCTGAGAATCTATATTGTAAAGTGATACTAAATTCTTTTAAGCTTTTGATGGGGTAGAAAGAAGATAGTTTCAACAGTGTAATCCTCCAATATAGAGATTCTAAAATGGCCAAATAATGATCATATGAATGTGAGCTAACATATTGTAGGGCAATTAAAGGCTAAATAAGCAAGAAATTGACGGACACTGAAAAGACCGTAATTGACAAAGGAAAATAAGTCTGAGATAGTAATTAACAAAATTAGAAGTATTGGCTAAATTTGCCAAAAGCGTCAAAGTTCAATTTTTTTTTTTTTTTTGGTGATTTAGCCTTTTCTATTTGCCTATCTATTTATATGCAATATAATTTTTTTTACAATTTGATTAATGTTACTCAAAGGGTAACGTTACCCTACTATGTAGCACATAATATTATTTCGATGTGTTGGATAGTATAAAAAAAAAAAATGAAAATGTGGAAAAACCAAATAAGTATACTAATTTTTATTCATCAGGTATTAACATTTCATTTGCCTCCTAAAACTCCTCCAAATTAACATAGATATGAGATTGTTAATGCAAATTCAAAATAAAATCAAGTATGAAATTACTAATTTCATTGGCTAATTTTGTCATTACACCAATGAAATTTCTGAAAAGGACATGTATCCCAAAACGGGTTTCCCAGAAGCTACATTACAATATGAAATTTTCAAAAAAGATCTAAGATACCCTACAGTTGATAAGCACAATTAAAGAAAGAATGGACTCCTTAGGTCACTTTCCAAGAACAGTATCCTTTCTTTTTGGAAGACTTCACATTTTCAATAATTTTATCTCTCAAGTTTTGGAGACTTTGAAATATTTTCTTGAGCTTCAAGGGGGCCTGTATCCAGACTTCTTCTAGACGTCAAGTTCACATTTATTTATATATATTTCTATTTATTTAAAATCTGGGTTTCATTTAGGCCCTATGTTTAGGATAATGATGCAATTGAATAAATCACCATAAATAAACAATTTTGCTCTCTTCATTTGCTTGGCAATTATTATTATTTTTTTATTGTAATAATATAATAAATTTAAATTGGAAGAAGTCGTTTTATTTCCAATTTTCATACATTACTTAGGGTTGGCAGCAATTTATGATTATCACAAAATCAATTCACATGAACCCTGATGCTGTATAAAGAAACATGGATCAGAGTTTTAAAAAGAATACAATTAAATAAAAAAAAAAGGTTTTTATTTTTCTTTTTAGTAAATTAACAATTGTTTTCTCGTTTGAATCAAGAATCGTATAATTCATTTACAATGCAATACATTTCTATTGACATAACCGTTTACTTGTTTGTTTATATATATTTCCTTTTTAAATCATATAAATGAAAACATGCTCATGAAAAATGAAACAAAATTGATTGTTGAAAAAAGAAAACACTAATAAAAAGGGATAATAACGAGATTGTCCCTTAATGCTATGAAACCTGAAAATTTAATTAATCCAAGAACCTGTGAAGTTCCTTCAGTTACTATTCCTAAAATACTCTGTTTTTTCAATTTCGTCCAAACAATACTCATCCCCGCAATGAGTAGTATTGCTGACTTTCCTTTCAACTTGGCTCGTTTTATCAAGAACCGAGACAAATATTTTAAATATTTTCAACATTTCAGGATAGAAGTTATACATTACTTATTTAACAATATTTTTTCGAAAAAATTTCGTACCGTCCTAAATATTATAGGACTTATTACACCTCTAAAATTATAAATTTTGAATAATATTGCATGGTAACAACATGTTTTAGAGTTTTTGATTTTTATATGTAAACTAATTATTTGACACATGATTAATATAACTTTTGAAATAATAATTTTCACTTATTTTAGTTATGTAATAAATGTTTAATCGATTTAATTTTTGAAATTGAACCATTTAATAGAATAATTTTATAAATTAAAATATATAATAAGTGTATTTTATAAGTTGAAATGATTATATTCAGAATAAAAATTGAGAATGCCTCGAATTTAATAAGATATCATGCATCTTATAATTAATGTAAAGATTTTAAATTAAAATTTTATTTTTCATCTTTTATTTTCATTAAGGCTACATTTTCAAAAAATAATTTACATTGAAAAATGTGTCTTCATTTCACACTTAAAACAGTTCAAATAATTTATTTTCTATTATTTAGTTACAACATTAAAAATAATAAGATTACTAGTTGTAATTAGCAGCAATTGATAATAGTGAGTATCATTGATAAAGAGAGTAATATAAATTTGTGTTTATAAGGTTTTAATAAATTTATAATTTTTTTTTTCCTGAAAAAGAGGTATCATTTTTCTTTAAAATAACTTAATTTTCATTTGACAACCAAAATATTTTTCACTTTCACTATACTATTTTCTTAATCACTCCTAAACATCTAAATATTTTTGTTGGAAAATAGCAGAGGTTAATGAATAATAATAATTAAAAAAGAAAAAAAAAAGAGTGGTTGGTCTATTGCCCAAGAAAACAAGTCATCCTCTATTTTCCAGGAAATAAAAGCAAAGTTAAGCCAACGGCAATACAACCGCAAAGCTGATTTGTCCTGATCATGGGAAGAAACGGAAATATCAACATCGTCCACGTGAGATGATAAATGGACAAGGCCCAACCCAATCTTCACTCCCAGACAAAATTGAGATCATACTCTGACGTCACTCAACATTTCCCCTCTGACCTGGCCGCCTTGGTAGTTGCTTCAATTGACCCACGTGTGATTTTGGCCCATTTATGGCCCACACCAACGCTAAAGGGAATTAAAAGTGCAACTCATCTCCTATTCTTTTACCTTCACGTTTTTTTACCCTTCTCAGTAATTTTAATACTTCCGTAACTGTAAAATCCTACTTCTCTATCTTCTTTGCTGCGAATATAAAAGGGATACCAGGCTTCCATTTTTGTATACCTCAGGCTCAGGCTCAGTATGCACTTCTAAAAGCATACCAAACAGTCAACCAACTAAACATTCCAAATCTCGTTACCAGATTCACATGGATTCCTCAAATTTTTACTCTCCCAATTCTGATTTCTCATCGGAATCTTCTTTCGGATCGCCGGAATCCTTCTATAGCCCATCGTTTAACCAAGATTCTCTCCCTTTCAATGAAAATGATTCCGAAGAAATGCTTTTGTATGGACTAATTTCAGAGGCAACGCAAGAAACGTCAAAAATGGATTATTCGAACAAAAAAATCAAAGAAGAGGAGGTGAGTTCAATAATAAAACAAAACACAAAGAAGGAAAGCAAATCCTTCAGAGGTGTAAGGAGGCGGCCATGGGGAAAATTCGCGGCGGAGATAAGAGATTCAACTAGGCATGGAATAAGAGTATGGTTAGGGACATTTGATAGCGCAGAGGCAGCTGCTTTAGCTTACGATCAAGCTGCTTTTTCAATGAGAGGAGCTGGGGCTGTACTGAATTTTCCAGTTGAAAGAGTAAAAGAGTCACTTGAGGATATGAAATACAGCCATGAAGAAGATGGCTGCTCACCTGTTGTAGCTCTTAAAAGAAAACATACTATGAGAAGGAAAATTATGAGCAGAGCCAAGAAAGAAAACGTCGTCGTTTTGGAAGATTTAGGTCCTGATTACTTGGAGCAGCTTCTTTCTTCCTCTGAAAATGCTACACCTTGGTCAACCAAGTTCATCTAGACTTATTTGCTTCATCTTTATCTTTTTGTCTCACGTCATTGCAATGGTTGGAGAAACGATTGTTTTTTTGAATTTAGGTGTGTACCTTGATATCTTTTTTTTTTTTTTTTCCCTTGTAAAGTTTATAGGGATTTACTAATTAAATATTGTAGTAATTAATCTTGTGAGTTTCAATCACTGATTTAAGTATCAATTCACAAGTTCCATCTTCATGTTGGAAACAGAGGACTCTGTAAATTAAACAGAGTTGCACCACTGTAATGACAGGACACAATAGAGAAGCACAACTGCTTCACGTAATTGCAAGTTTGCAACTATAAAACATTATTGCTTGATTTTATGGAAATCACCCAAAAATATAATTGACCATTTCATTTCTAATAACACTTCTTTACCCTCATGACTCGTTTCATATCAGTGACGGTGCCCGTCCATGCAATGGCATTTTAGAAAATCTCATGCATGTTTTTTTTTATCGTTGTACTTTATTTTAAATTTTTATTGCACAAATGTGCATGATCTAATGATAAGTACGTGTACTATTTGGGTATAATTTAAGTTCAATTTTTTCAATAAAAATTATGTTTGGTTTTTTTTTTTTTAATATTAAGAAATGAACGACGAGATTTTACGACGGTGAGATTTCAATCTATATTCACTTTTATATAATTTTATTTTTACCGCTAAACTAAGATACTCATTATATTTAAATATTAATACCAACAAGTGTACAAGTATTGAGTAATATTTTGAATTTTATTTACAAAAACAAGTAGAGTATGTTATATGATAATTTTGAAATAACTATTGTAGTTTTAATAGAAATATTTTTAAAGAATTATTTTTGTAAATAGTGATGAATAGGTTCTGATATCTAATATTGCCATTTTCTTTTAACAATTTTAGAATAGTTTTTACTCTGTAAGTTCGAACTTCTTAATTATATCTGTGAACTTTCAACTATCTTTTTCAAGGAGAATAGGCTAAAAATACATGAAAGAGTAGCTTTTTCTTTTTTACGGAAATTTGTAATAATACTATTCTAGAAAGATAGACTTTGTGTTTGACAAGTAAGTAGAAACTTCTTGTTTATTTACTTATTATTATTAATTACTACTAGTTATTGTAAATCCATATCCAACGTGCTACCAACTCTAGAAATTCAAGAATATTAGTAAGAAGCTCTTGAAAAATCAATATGCACATGTTAAATTGAACAAAAAAACATATAAGAAAATTCTTGTTTTTCAGGAAGCAAACAATTCTCTCTTGTAGTTACTTGTGAGACAATATAAGAAATACGACCAAGAAAAAAAAAGTATTGTAATGGAAAATAAAAATAGTGCATATAGCAAAGTTATTAAATAAATAAATAAAGAATTAGAAGCAAAATACACTACTAGAAATGGGTAAACCGAAAACATATTGAAAAGAAAGAGAAATGGAAAAAAAAAAAAAAAAAAAGAATTAGAAGCCAAATACCGACTACTAGAAATGGGTTAAACCGAAAAACATATTTGAAAGAAAGAGAAATGGAAAAAAATAAAAAAAAAAAAAGGAAATTTAACTAATTATTATTTAATTTAATAAATAAAAAAAACAAAGAAGCAAAACCGAAATTGGCGGGCTGCTAAAGAGTTTAAGAGTGTTGGTAACCTTTGAAAAAGGGACCTTAATAAAGAAATTATTTCAGAATTGTCTTTTAGCGTAGGCTTTGTTTGTTCTCATTTCATTTTCATTGATTCAATTCAATCAATTTGAAAATTAGGAAAAAAAAAAAAAAAAAAGAAATAACTAATTATTATTAATTTAATAAATAAAAAAACAAAGAAGCAAAACCGAAATTGGCGGGCTGTAAAGAGTTAAGAGTGTTGGTAACCTTGAAAAGACTAATAAAGAAATATTTCAGAATTGGTCTTTAGCGTAGGCTTTGTTTGTCTCATTCATTTCATTGATTCAATTCAATCAATTTGAAAATTACTATTTGGGTCCAATTTCAATCCAAACGAATCTTCTCTTTGTTTCCAATTAGGTTTTGTTTATCCTGTGGTTGGAATTGGACTGATATTTGCCAGATGAGACCCCTCTATCCTGCAATTTTATTTTTTAAAAGATTATTCTATTCCATTGAAAAGCAAAAGATAAT
The DNA here is from genome assembly GCF_014843425.1 of Jatropha curcas. Next base: position 3,208,723 of record NW_023590739.1, read on the forward strand.
GAAAATGTTGAATCTTAATTAAACAATACAACAAAAGTTGAATATTATTATTTTTCACTCCAAGTATTAAAAAATGAAAGATTCATATCTTTTATGCTTTTTGAATTCAAAATTGAATGTTCATAATCTACATTACCATTTTTTGTGCTTTAAATTTCATAATCTAATGAAGATTAAGTCCTTAGAGAGTTATACACTTACCAATGTCTTTATTTATGTATAGGAATCTTTTAATAAGAAGGATGTTGTTCTAAATTTTGATGTTATATGATAAATTTTCAATTTTTTTTTTTCATTCCTGCCATCAATGATATCCTTAATTCAATTTAGATATTGGATATTAAATTTCTTTTCATGGTTAATTTCAAAAAATGTATTCTCTATGTTGATATAATGTATTCAAAAATATTATTTATTTTTTTAGAGTTTTTGAACCAAAGAGTACAAACAAATTACAAATTATTTGATTCGAGATTAGAATTCATGAAGAAATATTTTGACTTTTTTAGACTTGAGATTAACATCCAATTGACATTCGAAATTTAAAATTTAATTAGATCCTTGTTAATTATAATGGGAGGAGTAATTGACTGGAATAAATAAAATCAATTCACGAAGAAAAAAATTTAAGACTTGGACCAACTATTGCTAAAAATATTAAAAAAAAAAAAACCATTTTAGACTTTTTATTTTATGGTAGATAATTAACTTTTCACTCTCTTATGCCCTTTGTATAATGTGACATTCTAACACATTTAATACTCTCTATTAGATTTGAATTTCTTTTAAAAAAAAAAAAACTCCATTATTTGTTGAATTTATTTATTCATTTTTTTTTTATAAAAATTTTTAAAAAACTTATAACTCCTATCTTTAGTAAATGGAGGTCGAAACATGATACTCTATATTAATTGCTAATAAAAAAAAAAAATCACTATCAATTTGATTTGAAGTAAAATAATTATTGAAAGGATAGAATCCTAAGGGTATGCCATTAATTCAAAGGAAATGGCAAGAACCTTCTAATTAAGGTCATAGTTCAGTCGTCAAATAAGTTAGTTACTGGTGATAGATTTGGAAAGAATTTTTGGTTTTAATATCAATTTATGTCATTTTCTGTACAAATTTTACAAAATTAAATTGGGCCAACTGCCAACTATAGTCAATTCAAAAAGAGTGTATAATATAAACTATACTGTATATGCTTGCGTATAGTATTTCAATACATGTACCTAAGTGCTGATATAGACTATACTTTATGCATAAATTACGAAAATGCAGTTAAATAAAAAAAAAAAATTAGAAAGGGAAAAAAAAATATTTTGGAGTAATTAAGGAATAAATAATTATATATGTCACGTGAATTTTGATTGTTCCAATTTGGTAATACAATCCAAGATTAAAAGTCTTGGTGGTCAATGTTTAAATGTTTTGTTTAGTCAATTCAAAGGCTATTTATTTTGAAAATATTTATTAATGCAATCTATAAAGTGTAATAAATATAGTGGCAAATCATGATTTTCATTTGATCGATAAAGATAAAGACATATCACTTTCAATCCTAAGTGGTTAACTGAACTTGGTCACACATGTTCGTGATAGACTTTTATTTATTTAACATTATTAATAAATCAAATTAAAAGAATCTATATTCCAACTCATACCACCATATGAATATGCATAATCAGCTTTTCCTTCTGTTTAATGTTTCTAATTAACATATACTTTGGATCCACTAATCCGCATATTATACATATGTTGTCAAATTAACATGAATCGGAAGTCTCACCTAATTTATTTATTTATGAATTATTATATTTAGTTTAATGATGTTATAAATTATTATTATTGCATATAACTCTAAATTTAAAAATTTGTATAGGGATAGAAATATAGGATATTCTTTTGAAAGAGAATCTCCAAGAAAATTGTGGGTCCTACCTTATCAAAGAGAAAGAAATTGGTGCAATGTAAAGTTCTTTGTACTTGTCTTGTCTACTGTCTGTGTATTCTTCTGCCTGTCTACCAAAATTTAAATGCGTATGGGTTTTGATGTTATGATGATTGACAAGTAACTACACTCAACTCTAGTGGAAAATGAACATTGTGAAAAAGAAAATAATAATAAAGTGTAAGCTCAGAATCTTAAAATGGGATCTTAATTACCTTGTGGCCAGCCTTCTAATTTAATAATATTAGCCCAAAAGATTAAAACAGACCCAACAGATAAAAAGGCCCTAAAACTCCTCGTATTGTCATGTCGATTGTGTCCAATGGGCTTTGGTTCTTTTGGTCCACACAAGTTAAGGTCGTCGGTTTTATATACTACTCTGCTTGAAAAGGCATGGTTTGAGCAAATATTTTGCAAGAACAACCAATGGAAAGCTTTCATTAGTAATAAAAACAAGGAATCAAGAAGTACAAGATCGAAGAGTTCAAATATGTAGATCATTTAATCACACACAAGTAGTTTCTGGTACAGCTCTCCTGAGAGGGCTAGTTCCATGACAGCCATAGGATCAATGATTCCACCATTTTCCAAGAACAATTTTGCCAAGTTCTTGGAAAACCCACTAACAAGAGCCATGCCACTTTGATTTGCTGTAACAGGCGTATCAGAAGAGTTTCTCAGGTTCCAAAACACAATCTCTAGGCATTTTAGTGAAACCTTTCTCCCTAAATTTCCTCACTATAGCTTCATAATCAGTCTTCCATCCTTTCAAGAAACGTTGTCTCTGTTTCTCTATTTTCATTTCCATTTCTCCTCCAGATCGTTCTGAGACATAAAATCATACTCTATATCACTATCCATATCTGAACAATCACTCTCCGTACAGGAGTCATACATATAGCGACTTTTGTATGCTTTATGAAACTCCATGCCGCTAAAAACAAAAATCCTCTTTATCATCCAATCCTCTTGTAGCCCTCCATCAACAGCAACTTTCAGAATTCTATCAAAAACCTCTTGGAGATCTGCATTGGTACCCGCTTTCATTTTCTTTATAAACTTGGTCTTCTCCCGGAGGCTATCCCCTTTTGATGGAGTGAATTTGAGGATTTCCACTGAATGCGGTAACTTTGCCCTTCCATGGTTCCTCACTAAGCTCTGAAATCAACAACCCAAGTGCAACGCAAACCTCCATAGGAGTCCCATCCATTCTTCCTGAGACATCACATACAGTGATGCAATTATTCAATTTTCCATTTTCTGACATATCTTCCACCATCCTCGCCCATTGCAGCTCTGCAACTTTCCCTTCGTCTACATCCTTCAAAGAAGCAATTATCTCATGAGGGAGAAGAGCACCAGCAGCAATCTTAGCATCTCCACGCTTAAGATCCTCCAAATATGCGTTAAACCGCTCATTATCATGCCTCAAGAAATGTTCCTTGTAATTTTTCATGGCTACAGAAGGAACCCTATCGTAAGGGAGGGTCTCCCACCTATTAGAACTCGTATACACCTCAGGTAAATCAAGAACCTGATGTAAAGGGACATGTACTTCCTTCCTCAACCTATCCCGAATCCTATATACATAATGTGCCTCCTCAATTCCCTCGTATTCAGGGGAGGACTCTCTAGGGAAAATCCTCCTTGCAATATTCTCGCATGTCAATATAGCTCGATCATAAGATGAATTATTAGAAGGACACCACTTTGAAGCAAGACTAATCTTGTAAATCTCACCAGAATTCAGAAACTGCAAATCTTGCTTTAAAGTATCTGCAAACAGCTCAGCTACACTATCATGCAAAAATCTATAAACAGGATCTCTAGTATACCTCTCAAAAGCATTTTTTGCTCGGTCTAGATGCTTCTCCTTCCTCAAGGTCCTCGCTTGAGCTTTAAGGTTGGCAACCCTCACTTCTTTTGGCAGTGTTGCCTCTGGTTCAGGCTTATATTCGAGTGAAGTATTGGGTGAGTATTTCCTACTATTTCTTCCCACCCTTGAATGCATCCTTGCCGCCTTTGCAGCGCGTTTCTTGGCAAACAAACTACGTTTTCTCGAAACCCCTTTATTTGCTTTCTTCACTTGCCATTCATCTCTTTCTTTCCGTCTCACATTCTCTCCTTCTAGCAACCTATACAATATCTCCAGCAAATCCTTTTAGTATCCAAACTCTGCCAAAATCTTCGCGTTGCAAGCTAGGGTTTTTGGGTGGTTTTTGTGCAACCATAAAGCAGCAGTGTAAAACTGCTCCTTATCCGACTTCCCTGTGCCCCTAACTCCCCTTAGATTACAAACAAGCTTCAACGTCGTTAATGGATCACAAGCCCAATCGTTTATAAGCCGCTATCAATGAACTCTAGCGTATCGGGCACCACGTGGAAGAAAAAGTCAAGGCAAGGGTTTCCAGAGTCCACGTACGTAAGGGATTTGTTCTCCCTGAAGCCAGATGTAGGGAGGGTGGTGCTTCCTAGGCGGATATTTCCGATTTTTTAATGGAAGGCGGACAAGGTCATGTCGCCATCAATATCGACGGAGATGGAGGGGAGATTGGAATAGATCCCCGGTGGGCCAACAAGAAGAGAATCGAAGGCCATTGTAGATGAGGAATTTTGAGAAGAGAAGATAGTAGATGGGTTTTCAAAGGTTCTGCGATCTGGGGCTTTTTATACAGAAGATAATACTAGGAGAGCAAGTAGGGGTTCAGATTCAGTGTTGCCATTTCACCGTATTTTAAGTGATCCTTTTTTTTCTTTAAAAAAAAAAAAAGAAAAGAAAAAAATGGTTTGAAGTTTGAACGGTATTATTTCCCATCTTGGCTGAACAAAAAGATAATGACTCAAATATCTCTGCTCTTAGCTAGAGTTTTACACAAATTTGAATATATTCTAGGAGCTATTGCCTTCCCATGGTGATTGACTGATGGACGTTGGGGATAGACATGGTGGTCTATTCTCGTTTCAAATTCAAAACTGCAGAAAAATGTTGCTTAAGTAAGGCTTCTACTTCTCTCGGAGAATATCTATATGTTGTTTCATTTTGTTATTTAAAAGGATTGATCGGATTTGGTTTACTTACAATTGCTAATTACTGGAACGAATTGAATTAGGTGTTGATTGTGTACAAACATTCCTCCCATCAATGTCAGTGATTTTATGCAATTCTTATCTTATTAACCAACTGGAAACGGAATTCGGAATTTGATCACTAATGGGCTTTCCGGAGCCCTAATTGTTAGTTTATTTTGTTCTTTTTTATTCTCCTCATGAATTGGAACGGCAATTTTGATTTGGATGTTGTTTCTGCTTCTGTTGAAATGATAATTCATATATAATTGTAAGCTACTCAAGCAGCAATAATCCTTTTTATTAGGAATTCAGGAATTGTTATTCTTACTTACTGAATATTTCGCAGGAGACTGACGGTGTCTAATAGAACGAGCAATACAATAACAATTCAGAATTGGTGCACCAGTACTTCAATTTAATGATTGCTTTATCAGTTAATGAAATAAGGAAAAAAAAAAAACTTCGTCCAGCATTGACTTATGCAACTGAAGATTTTTATGTATAATGCCATGAGAAATGAGATTGGTTATAGTTTGTTAGAGATATGGAAGGATAAAACAAATTGTGCAATCAGCAGGTTGTTTTCTTCCAACCATACATTGAAACTATGGTGGGATTTATGATAGGAGTAATGGGCTTATTTCATTAAATTACTGCATATTTTCAATCACATGCTTGTATGTGAACTTGGAATTATACCTGATAGGTAAACTATAAAGCTTTTGGTGTAAATTATTATAAATTTATGATTCGCAATGGATGGTAGTCTTGGTGTCATGATAAGGTTGTTTACTTTGCATCAGAAATGACAGGTTAAAAAACAGCCTCATTGCAAGGCCAGGAAATTTTACAAGCGTTTCTATATTAAGAAGGAATAGCATGGCATGGCCTCATGGACTGGAAGCAGTCTACTCTTACTCGCTCTGAATCACAGAAAGAGCAGGTAATGTCTCTTGAGTTATGGAAACCTAGCAATATGATTGATTAATACTGGCTTAAAAATCATTAGCACTAACCAAAAAGAACTCTTGATCGCAGTTGGGTCAAATCGAGGAAGAAGTGGAATGATATGGATATTAATCTCATTAGTTACAGTTAAATGTTAAGAGTTTCAAATGCTTGACATGTGAAACGAACAAGCTTGTTAACTCATAGTGGAATAGCGTGTTTTTTTTGGTCCTTTGGTTCATCAGCTCTGAGTTTTCAATCCATGACCTTGCTTAAGACTTTCTTTAGTGTATGTACCAGGTAAGCTAAGTTACGCCTATTGGTTAATGGTTAGGATCAAAGACAATTACTACCTCCAGAGTGACTTCAATATTCTTTCCTTGTAGAAGCAGTCAAATATCTTGGTGAAAGTTAGCTGGATAGACTATCCAGCTAATTGGATACGAGGTGTTGGGATTTTCTTTAACCTTAGCAGGTAGACTAGACTTTTGAAAAAAGGTTGGGGAACATGACTTAACACACAAAATCAATATTACCGACTAGCCAATCAGATCATCACATATTAATTAATGTTGTTAAAGGTTTATTAGGTAAGTCAATTGCGTTAGATCTTTTAGGCCCTCTTCCCTTAAGCTCATAATTGAACATTTAGTTGAAATTTGATAATAGGAGCTTTGCGGACAGGACTTTTCCATTCGTATACAATAGTGTCTCCAATAGTTATGCTGGAGCTATTTAGCAAGTAAAAAATAGCGTGTCAAACATCAAAATAAGAAATCTATATATATAAGAAATTTCAAACCACCGACAGTTGCTGCTTTACATGCTAGAACATAGATATATATGCTCATCAATTACAATGGACAAGCAAAGAACAATAAGAAAGAAGATAAGCATTCCTTGCTTGTAGTAACTGGTGTATGAGACATACGAGATGTGATAATAACTTGAAGCAGCGCTTATTTAAGCTACTAAGACATCCAAATTAATTTAAATCAGTTGTTTGGATGGATAGGAGATGGGGGCTTGTGGGGTGGCTCATATTGTGGTTTAGGTGGTTCAATTTGAGGAGTTGGGAGGAGGAAATCTTTTGTTCGGAGGCTTGTAATATTCTGCATTTTCTACTGGAGGATGTCCTGGATAGTGGCCATAAGGTGGCACTGGCTTGTGGATAGGGGGAGGTATAGTTGGTGGCTTGTGTTCAGGGAATGGCTTCTCTACCTTAGGTGGCTTGTAAACTGGTGGTTTCTCTACCTTAGGGTGCTTGTAAACTGGTGGTTTCTCTACCTTAGGGGGCTTGTAAACAGGTGGTTTCTCTACCTTAGGGTGTACTTGAAAACTGGTGGTTTCTCTACCTTAGGGTGCTTGTAAACTGGTGGTTTCTCTACCTTAGGGGGCTTGTAAACAGGTGGTTTCTCTACCTTAGGGTGTACTTGAAAACTGGTGGTTTCTCTACCTTAGGGTGCTAAGGTGGAAGGGCTGTAACCAGATTCGTCTGGCTTAGAACGTTCATATTTGGCAGAAAGAGAGGGAGTGGCTAAAACAGCTACTCCAAGGAGGAGTATTAAAAAGAAAGTGTGCATCCTTAGGCTTTTGATGGTGCTGCTGCATGATAAAAGAAGAACGAGGACCCGTTTATAGTGGTTTGAAGACTTTGCCAGAGGGTACATATGTCATTCTTTTGTTCATTCTATTTGTCACTTTGCAAAAAAGTCAAACTAAGTTTCTAATTTTTAGTTGAGGCTTAAATGTGATTGTTACATTTGGGTCCTATTGAGTGAGCAAAATTGGAAAATTGGGCAAAGGCTCTGTACTCTTGTGGAGGAAACGTTTAGAAGATCTTACTGTTGTTGATCTTTCGCTTTCTTTGCAATTAAGCTAAGATGTTACACAGTTTTAGGATGAAGCTGGTTTAGATAATTACTTGCATTAACTGCAACTGCTTTAGATTTATTTATAGAAATAGTAGCAGATTACATTACATATGAACAGTCTTTAATCCTGTTTTCCCCGCAATGACACCCTAATCTTTTTTTCTCTTTTGACATTGGTCATGACTATTACATTTTTAAACTTCTTCATTTATTTTATGCATTGTAGCATAGAAGACTGAAAGTTGTTGATGGAATTGGGGAAGGTTCAGGACTTAACCGCTTGTGTTGCCAGGACTTAAGCCGGGCTCGTCAGTGGTATAGTAAGATCATCAAAATCTTCTCCTTTTTCGAAAAAAAAAAAAAGTGTGAACACACAACTTCTTTGTTCTGTGTTTATTTTCTCAGCCAATCTTATTATCCCATATTGATTCAGGATTAAGGTCTTAAGTCAACATGTAAAACTTGAGCGATTTCTCCTCCCCTTGAGCTACCTTATGGAGAGTAAGTTAAGCTTGGTTAACATGTTATCAGAGACTACCGAAAAAGCCCAGTGCCATTGTAGTTGCATGCGAATGCTTACTAATAGTACCTAGTTTTAAAGCCAATTTCAACGATAGTGTTTATGGTTTTACATGCTCTATGCTCTCGCTAATCGATGTCATATAGGCATATTTGTTCACAGTTAACGAATCACTTCACTTTTACATCCTTTGTATAATACATAACTAATCTTATAATAGTTGAACAATCTTTGAATAATGCATGTCCGATAGAATTTTGACCAACCAACCGAAGCAGAATATGTAAATGACTATATATATATATATATATATAGAAGCAGAATATGTAAATGACTATATATAATATATAATATATAATATAGTATATTATATGCACTGACGTCTGTGGCTTTACGTAAGGATAATATATATATATATATATATATATGCACTGACTACTGTGCTTTACGTAAGGATAAATAAAAAGACATGCCCATCGGCTATTATTGACGTGCAATAGTGCAATTATAGTATGAGTTAAATAGAGAAAAGGCAGAATGACTGCATATAAGCTCTTATTTCTAGTTTCTGATAGTCTCTCTATATCAGCACTAACTCATCAGTAGGCACGAATCGGTGGAGGTGCCTTGTAGTGTGGACTAGGTGGCTTCTTATGTGGCATCGGAGAAGGCGTTATCTTCCTTGGTGGCTTGTGAGGGCCTTCACCACCTTCCATTGGAGGGTGTGCTGAAAATTGACCATGAGGTGGTAATGGCTCATGTTCTGGCGGCAAAAATCCTGGTTTGGGAGGTAGAGTTGGTGGCTTGTGTTCTGGGAATCCCTTGGATACTTTGGGAGGTTCAGCTGGGGTTAATGGCTTCTGTTTTCCTGGTTCATGAACTGGCATTGGTGGCTTGGGCTCAGGGATTGGCTTCTCCAGCTTAGGAGGAGGTTTATGAACTGGCATTGGTGGCTTGTGCTCAGGGGCAGGCTTGGGGCTAAAAGCAGGTGGAAAGTGCTCAAAGTGAGATGGCTTGTGGTGATCGGCCAAGGAAGGAGTGGCCAGAGCCACCACACCAATTAGCAACACTAGCAGGTATGTGTTAGACATTTTGATGCTTTGATGGTTTAAAAGTAGAAGAATCAATGCCCTTTTATAATGGTTTGGCACCTACATTGGCAAAAGGTGTCCCAAAATTATTCGTTTTGCTTCATACACAGTCTGCGAAATGTCAAAATAAAACTCCGCTGATTTTTGGGTTAGGAGGCTCCACTGAGACTATGCCAGTTGAAAAACTGGAAAAATTAGGCAAGTTGATGATTCCAAAATAGAGAGAAGGATTGAGAAGCAAGGTTCTTTTTTCCTCCATGATTTCGCAAATGTCAACTTTCACAACGAATATATTTGAAAAAATGCATTCCTAAGTGCATAAATTGAAGAAATTTATCTTCAGTTTGTTTTTTAATTTCGAAAAAAATTGATTAAAAGATTGGCCCTTTACGCGTTTTCTTAATTGGCGGCTGATAGGTGTGCGGAAACATATGAAACTACTACCATTAACGGTATAAACTGAAATTTTTGAAGGGTAAGTTTTCCCTTCTTCCTCTTTTTCTTCTTTCTTTGTTTGTATCCACTGACCTAAGAGACAAATGTAGAATTATTATTTATTTATTTATTTATGTTCATTAACCATCCATTTTTTGCCATCTAAACTGTTTTCTAAATTATTCTATAATAATCCCTCTTTTTTTCCTTTTGATTTTTTCCCAAATTATTTACACATTAATTTCAATTTAATTAAATTATTACTTGCCATTTATTATGATATGTTAAAACTTGTATTATTTTCAGTTATTATAATCATTTTTTTTAACTTGTAACTCTTTCGTAATCATTTATTAACTATATTTGAATTGACACTGGTATTTTAATTTTAAGAAAATATTCAATTAATTTAATTAATTTTTCTAAACATATAATAATAAATTGTTAATTATTACTAATCTTATTTTATTATGTTGGTTTTAAGATAAAAACCGCAGTGCAAGCATGGTGGCCATTTAGGTGTTGATGGATTGGTGGGCATGGTGGCTCTGTTGTGGTGTATGGCTCGCCTGGTGGTTGTCTTGGCTCATATCTAGGAGGCGCTACGAGCTTGCCTCCAGGTGGAAGTGCAATCTCGTTCTCAAGAGGCAGTGTGGGCTCACCTCTAAGGGAAGGTGACGGCTCATTTTCAAGAGGCAATGTGGAGTACCTAGGGTTGTTTAAATAGTTGCTACGGCTTGAAATTGAACCGAACCAGGAGAAAATCAAATAAATCTTAGATTTTAAAATGAAAATTGAATCAAACAGAGAAGCGTATACAAATGGAATCAAATCGATTTGGTTCAATCATTTTTCAGTTATTTTTTATTGTTTTAGACTAGATTGTTTTCTGTGTTCCATAAAAACCGAACTGAACCAAACTGGTTGGCTTCAAATATTGCGCCAAGTTTTTGACATGATTTTGAAGTTGCATTTGTTGTTAACTTCAACAATGTTGGAGCCATTTGGTTGCAATTTGCAAATATAGCGTTATTTTAAAATTTATGATTTTGAAGTCCCTTTCCTCTTAGCAGATTTCTACCTTTTCATTTTATTTTTAAATTTATGAGTGATGTTATTATTTATGTTCTTAATACTAGGTTTCTACTAAGTCTGAATTATTGCAATGGAGTTATTTATTCATTTATTTGTTTCTGCTTGACTACTTTTATTTCTGTAACCATATTAGCTGAAAAATTATGAAAGATAGATAAATAATAAAACATGCAAAGCAACCCTAGCATGTGGTTTATTGGTACTTAGATTTTCAGTACACCAGCAAACCTAGCATGTCGTTTATTACTTACACTTATTTCTATATAATATGATAGGCCAGCTTTGGATATTTGACGGTATTAGCTGCTGCTTCTGTCCATATAAGATGAAACCTACAAAGTTATTGGAGGGTCCCCTTTAGGTGGCGGGTGAGCCTGACCTTGATGAGATGGTGGTGGACATGGCTTTTGGCCTTTTGGAGGTGAAACAGGCTCTCCTTTTGAAGGTGGTGGATTGGGTTTAGGCTGTGAAGGCTGTTCACCTCTGGGTGGTGGACACGGCTTGCCTTTAGATGGTGGTGGACGCTCACCCTTTTGAGGTGGCTCAGATTTAGGAGGTTGTGATGGTGGCGGACGCTGCTGGCCTTTAGATGGCGGTGGACCCTCTCCCTTTTGGGGTGGCTGTGATGGTGGAGGACACGGCTTGCCTGTAGATGGCGGTGGACGCTGGCCTTTTTGGGGTGGCTGTGATGGTGGCGAAGGCTGCTGGCCTTTAGATGGCGGTGGACGTTCACCCTTTTGGGGTGGCTGTGAGGGTGAAGGACACGGCTTGCCTGTAGATGGCGGTGGTTTAGATGGCGGTGGGAACGATTCACCCTTTTTGGGGTGCTGTGAGGGGTGAATCACCCTTTTGGGGTGGCTGCGATGGTGGATGACACGGCTTGCCTTTAGACGGCCGTGGACGCTCACCCTTTTGGGGTGGCTGCGATGGTGGATGACACGGCTTGCCTTTAGACGGCCGTGGACGCTCACCCTTTTGGGGTGGCTGCGATGGTGGATGACACGGCTTGCCTTTAGACGGCCGTGGACGCTCACCCTTTTGGGGTGGCTGCGATGGTGGAGGACACGGCTTGCCTTTAGACGGCGGTGGACGCTCACCTTTTTGGGGTGGTTCAGATTTAGGAGGCTGTGGTGTTTGCTGCTTACAGCCGGCACATTGATGATGATCGTTATTATTTTCATCCATTGAACTTAGGTTTTTGGGTTGATCATGGGAGAGGGATGGGATGACAAAAACCGTCAAAGCAATGAAGAAGTAAAGCAGCAGCTTCATGTATGGAGTAGACATTTTTGCACTACAATGGGTTGCAGAAGGTGTGATATATGTTGGCAATTTATAGCTGTTGAAGGTTGTGTGAAATTGTAATATGCTTCAACTCATATTTGTTTGATTCAAGCAATGTTAAGGTCATTTGGTTTGTTCATTCATATACGTGTAACCTTTCTTCAGCCAAATGGCAATGCAAATCTATGTGCATGCTTTTCTTTCTCTCCTCTCTTGTCCTAAATGAAGAATTTACCATTTTAAGGAGTATTTTAGTGCTTTCATTGTAAACTTTTTTTCCTCTTTACTCATTTTTTTCTGCATATAAATACTTTCCTTTGCTGCAATTAGCTCAAACGAAAGGCAAAAAAATATACAGGAAATATACTTTTTTATTTAATATTATTCAGTTCAAGCAACATATTCAGCTAAGCAAAAGCAGCACAAACAACACAATCCACAAATTTTATTTAAGTGGTGGCATTATATACTCTAAGCCCTTATTTTCACACACGTACCATGAGACTATAATCTTCATGATAAGATATAAATACAGGGACCGACATGATTATTTGTTATCAATACATAAATGGTGGAGCAGAGATAGGTGTTGGATAGCTTCGACATGCAATTAACACTTTCTATCCCTCGGAAACTTTACAACACCAGAACATGGCTGTTTCTGCAACGGAAATAATAACTGGTTACCAAAAGATAACGTTTTTCTTCCAGAATTAGAGGGAGGCCTTCCACGCGGTGGCCTTCTTGGTGGAATTCTTGGTGGCCTTCTTGGTGGTAAGAGTTGAGCATCAAGCGAAGGGGTTAAAGAAAGAATCAAAGCTCCAACGAGGAACAATACTAGCAAGTGCTTGAGACTGAGACTCATTTTTTGAGCTATTAATTAGTGATCTGCAGAAACTTGAGAACTGGAGTGGCCATTTATGGTGGATTGCAGGACTAATTCGTCAAACCACGGGCCTTTGGATAGTTGACATCTGTGTTCATTAGTCTAATCACTTTTTGAAACGATGTAGAAAGCCTGAAAGTTAATTAGCCACTCCTCCCGAGGGAAAACAAGTGGCCATTAGGCGAGTACAGCTTAATCAGTTGGTAGCAATGTGTGTAGTATGTCCATTTTGTCTTCATTGGTCGAAAAGCTTGACAATTTTCATTAATCACTATTCCAAATTTCTTTTAAGATAAAGTTAAGTAAGTTAATGCAGTTGTGCTAGGAAGAAAGTAGAGGAACCTATAAAAGAAATCTGGTCTAATTACCTTCTTGAAGCGGTGTGGAGAGTATTGAAAATCAATTAGCTACTCCTTTCCTCCCCAAGGAAAATAAACATTGTGACATGACTACTAGTAAGACTTGGTTTACATTTGACAAAAAAAAATTAATGAAATATTAAGTAAATTTATTATTATTCTCTTGTTTAGCTACGCTATAAAAACTTAACTGAAAAATATTTAGAATTATTTAGAAATTAGTAAAATAAATTTAAAAAAAGGCATAAAAATGATTAATTGATAGTTATCCTGATGGTAAAGGTTGGTGGTAGCCATTGACTAATAATTGATGGTAATTACCCGTGATCAACAATTTAATATAAATATATGTTTTTAAAACTATAATAAGTTTGTATTACAAGAATCCAGCTATTTTTTAATAATAATAAATTTATATTTACTGATAAAAAAATTATAATAAATTTATTAATATTCGAAAAATATTTTTCTTTTTTTTTTTAGAAGAAAAATGTTTTTGTAAAAAAAAAAGTTATTTTTTTTCTTAAATAGTATAATTTTCCTTTCCTATGGAAAATATTTCTTATTCATTGATATTTTTTTTACACTTCAAATGTCAGAAAATATGTTTAGATAACTTATATATTAAAAAAATAATTAAAAAAAAGGACGCAGCCCTCAATTTCATTAGTAATTTGAACGGTTATGATTCCCTACACGACTTCTGCGTTGTTGGATCACGTTTCTTTCATTGTCTCTTGCCATTTTGTGTGGCCCGCTGACTTCATTGATTATATATATATATGTATATATGTCGTGCCCTACGATATTGAAGGAGCAATAGGCACGTGTATTCTAACATCGAAGAAGCTTTCTACGTTGGACCATAAATTTCTCGCCACGTCGTCAAGTACACCTAAAACTACAAAAGGAGATGACGACAAAATGGGATCCTATGTTTTGACCCAATGCAGGTGTCAAAGATCTATTGGGTGACGTGTGACAGCCGATAGATACTTGTTCTTGGGCAACTAATGTCATTGGCTGGATTTTTTACTCATTTATATTTTTTATAAATAAAATAATAGATTTTTTAAATTGATATTTGGTGGTAGACTACTTTGTTCCTTTTGGGGTAAAAAGAAAGCAAACACTAATCTTGGCTGGAATTTTATATTAAACTCAATTTATATTTTTTATAAAAATAAAATAAAGATTTTTTTTAAAAGTTGATATTTTGGTGGCTGGTGCAGTCCTCTCTCTTTTCTTATATATAATATTATATTAGATGAATCTCTAATTACACAATCTTTTTAGATTATGAATTAAAAATGAAAAAGACCATCAGCACTCAAATTATCAAACAGTATTATAAAACGGATAGGTTTACAGAAGTATTTTTTGAAAAAGAGAAATAAATATATTTATGGAATTAATTCACAAAATTAAGTTCAAACGCTCATTTTTTTTTTTAATTTATTGTTCAATTTAAATTTATATAAATATTACACTCAAAATATATTCAAGTTGGAAGATTTTTGTTAAAATATTTAAGTTTCGCAAATGTTTTTTAATAAATTTAATTGACATGGCATTTTTTTTTTTTTAGAATTGTTTATTTTTTTTAGAAATGAGATTTCAAAAAATTTTTAAAATTTTGAAAACCATCTTTTCAACATTTAAATTTAAAATTATTTAGGGGAAGTTTGGAAACGATTAGACTAGGAAAAACAATCGAAACCGACGTTTGAGAGAGCGTTAAAGATATTCAGAATCGGTAAACTCGGTCTAAAAGCTTAAAGCAAAATATTTGGATTTGGGTTTCCGTGTGCACCAAAAATTTAGAAACGTGGGAAGCACCGGCCGGTTTGTCGAATACTGTATGAATGCCCACTCTTCACATAATATGTCAAAATATGTAGGCATAAATTTACCATACAGCGTGCTGGTCCACCAACATTCTGGCACATAACAAATATCTATAAATAAGTTTCTCAATAACTTCTTAAACTCTATATTGTTTTTTAGATGTATTTTTTTTTTAGAAATAACTTTCACAAATTTTTAAAATTTTGAAAACCGGTCTTCAAAATTTAAAATTTAAAATTATACGATTCGCTGGAAAACAGATCGAAACCGTCGGTTTTGAAACCGTTAAAGAACCAGAACCGAAACCATTCGGTTCCAAACCAAAACCAAAAATTTTGGGTTTGGTTCCGGTTCCAAAAAATTTAGAACCGGAACCGCCGGTTCGAAACTGTAGCCACTCTTATATATATATATATATTTTTCCATACACGTGTCACCAAATTCTGGCACAAACAATATCTCTAAATCAAGTTTCTCAATAATCTAAACTCTAAATTTTAGTACACTCAACAGAGTAATCAAAATTTTCAAATTAAGAATTTGAAAATTAATAGTATGAACTTACAAATAAATGATTGAGTATATCAATTATGGAATTCAAAGTGTCAATTTGTAAATGAACTTCATAAACTTTAAAGTATCGAAGTGATGAACTGTAAGTTGCGATTTAATTGACAATATAATCTAGATACGTGTGAAGAATTCTCATATTCAATATGAAAAAAAAGGCAAAGAATTTTAATTATGTGTAAGCTTCAAATTAAATTAGCCTTACATAATAATAAAATTCAAATATCAGTGTTTTAAAAAATTTATTGAAGTGATAAAATAAAGGTTAACAAGTCGCAATTATTAAAAATCAGTTGCAAAAGTAAAAGCGAGTGGAGCTTTGGGTTTCACATAGTTGAAAAGTTTGACAATTTTCATTACTTACAATTTTATATTTCTTCAGACACAAAATTAAGTTATCCATAGCAGCACATGTTTGTATTTTAACATGCTGGTTTATGAGCCAATAGGTTCCTGATTTGAACTGATTTATGAAATATCTATTGGGGTTTAATTTGAGATTTAACTTGTACCATATATTAACTTTCAAGTGCGGGATGATTAAGCCAACAAGGTCAAGTGGTAGCTGCATGTTAATCCATTATGCTTTCTTGTCACCATTCAAATTAATCACGTTATTTAGACCTAATTTACATATACTACCTTTTTCCATGCAAAAGCATGCATGTACGTATTATTATTATTATATGTGTATAATTTGGATATTGATAGACTTGGAAGTTTATGAACTTCTACTTTAATTTATCCATTGCTATTGTTTATAAATCTAGCTTAATTATTATGAATATTAATTTTTAGTACGCCTACATATGATATTAATTAATTGTTATCATTAGGATTTTTAATTTGGGACTTTGTTTGGAAAGGAGAGGAAAGAAAATAATAGTGGAAGGAAAATAAAAAGGAAAAATAATGAAGTACTATTGTTTTCTTTTCTTAGTCAATTTCCACTCTTTCGTTTGAATGGAAAGGGGAAAAAAAAAAAAGGAGAAATAATGGATTTATTCCACATTAAACAACATGTAATTTTTCAATTCATTCATCATTTCCTCTCTAATTTAAAATTTCTGTAGAATGGAGAGGAAAAAAAATACATATTTTCATTCTTTCACCCTTTTTAAACAAAGAAAATTCCTTTCCCTTGATATGTTATATATATATATAATGTTTTTTTCTTTGGGTTACAAAAGGAAAGAGACAAAGAAACCTATCTCAAAAAGTTAATATATATAAAGAGAAAATCTCCTTCTCCAAACAAAGCATTAATATAAGTTCATACCAATATTGATGTAATGAGAGTCATTACAGAAGGAAAGTTAATCATATTTTGTAACTTGGGGTGCTTCGATCCATTTTTAACTTCATTAAAGAAGAATATCAAGGGAGAGGGCAAGTACATTAAAGATGATTACCTTTTCTTTTATTTTCTTCTTCCCTTATTTTGGCAAATTTTGCATGCATCATCTCTTGGCAAATGAAATTGTCAGTATAGTAATATTTTTCTGACCTTCAAATCAGTTAACTGAAATGAAGTAATATATGTATGTACGTATGTATGTATGAAACCCAAAATAGTCAAAGTTCAAACAAATCAATACTTTAGTTGGCTTTACTATTCAATTTATATATGGCCACGAATATGCAAAGCTGCAACTAGTAATTAACTTCCAACGTCCATGGAATCAAAATTTACTGTTTTGTCATTTTCATTAAGGATGGTGATTATATTCATTATCTCACTATTGTAAATCATTAATTGGATTTTTAATTATCTTAACATTTAGTCATTCCAATTAGATTAGATATAATATTAATTTGCACAAAAGAGGAAAGAAAAGAAAGAAAAGGTGATTTCGTAAACTAGAAAACATGCATGGTTTATAATACTGGCAACGTAAGGTAAACATACATTGGAAGAGCATACTAATATAGAGTAATGCTCATAAGCCACAACCCAATACATAAAAGCAACTGACTAAACATATCCAAGTAAGAGACAGTTTATTGCTATCTAGCTATGTATATATATAACCATGCATAGTAGTGAAGCACTCAGTTGGCTGATGGAGGTTTGTAGGGTGACTTCAACTTCCGTGGTGGCTTCTCTCCTTTGCCTTTAGGAGGATCTTGGGGTGGTTTGCGTTCTGGGAATGGTTTTCCTCCTTTACCGTTATCATCCTCCATCAAAATGTGCCCAGGGTGAGGATCATGTGGAGGCTTATGCTCTGGGGGTGGTTTCTCACCATGTTCCTTTGGAGGTTGCTGTGGCTCTTCATGTTCATGGGGTGGTTTATGTTCCGGCAGTGGCTTCTCTCCTTTGGAATCCACACCTTGAGGTCTATGCTCCTGGGGGTGAGTTTCTTAACCATGTTCCCTTTGGAGACGGTTGCTATGTGAGGTGCTAAATCATGTTCAATTACTATCGGGAGTGGAGATTATGTTGAGGGCAGTGGTTCTTCTAACCTCTTGCTTGGAGGCTCTCTGGGGTGGGTTTGGCGTTGCTGAGAGGAAAAAAGGATTTTGGCACCTCCCTTTACGTAATCTATCCACGTGCCATCAAAAAATGTTTATGCCAGGGTGAGGATCAATGTGGAAGGCTTAATACGTGGGGGTGGTTTCTACCCAATGTTCATTTAGAGTATGGACATGTGGAGCTCTTTCAATGCTCTCAATATTATTGGGATGAGTGGTTTAATGTCGGCCAAGTAGCTTTCTATTCTCCTATATCACTTGGAGGTTCTCTGGTGATAGGTTATATTGCTCTGAAAATGAGCTTTCCTCCTTTAACCTATCAATCATCCTCCCAATCAAGAAATGTGTCAGGCGTGCAGGATATCGACGAGCGCAGGTCCTTATGGCCACTTAGAGCGCTCGGTTATCTCACCCATGTTCCTTTTAGGAGGTTGTATGTGGTCACTTCACATGTTCTGAGGTGGTTTCTCCACTCCCTTAACCCTTTAGGAGGCTCATGAGAGGGTGTTATCGAGTCATCTAAAGAGGATCTATCAATCGTGCCTTACCTTATAGTGAAGCTCTGGTGATGGGTTTCTTCAACCATGTTCCTTTTGAGGTTGGTTGTGGTCCTTCAATGTTCATCTGGGGTGGTTCAATTGTTCTGGAGGTGGCTTCCCTCCTCTCATATACCTTAGGAGGCTCTTGAGGAGTAGCTTTCTCTCCCTTTACCTCCTTAAGGAGTCCCTTACCCTTAGGAGGCTCTTGGGGTGGTTCGTGTTCTAGAGGTGGCTTCTCTCCCTTACCTTTAGGAAGCTCTTGGGGTGGTTTCTCACCATGTTCCTTTGGAGGTTGTTGTGGTCCTTCATGTTCTGGAGGTGGTTTCTCTCCCTTACCCTTAGGAGGCTCTTGGGGTGGTTCGTGTTCTAGAGGTGGCTTCTCTCCCTTACCTTTAGGAAGCTCTTGGGGTGGTTTCTCACCATGTTCCTTTGGAGGTTGTTGTGGTCCTTCATGTTCATGGGGTGGTTCATGTTCTGGAGGTGGCTTCTCTCCCTTACCCTTAGGAGGCTCTTGGGGTGGCTTCTCTCCCTTACCCTTAGGAGGCTCTTGGGGTGGCTTCTCTCCCTGACCTTTAGGAGGCTCTTGCTGCGGTTTATGCTCTGGGAATGGTTTCCCTCCTCTACCCTCATCATCCTCTATCAAAATGTGTCCAGGATGAGGATCATGTGGAGGTTTCTGCTCCGGTGGTGGCTTTTCACCCTTTCCTCTAGGTGGCTCTTGTGGCTCCTCATGTTCAGGAGGTGGTTTATCGCCTTTACCCCTAGGAGGCTCATGAGGTGGTTCTTGTTCTGGAGGTGGCTTCTTGGGAGGCCCGTGTGGGCCCTCATGGGATGGTTCAGGTTCATGCCTAGGCCTGGGATCGCCACCAGCCTGAAACTGATCAGCAAGTGAGGGTGTTGTGGTGCTGATGACCACAACTCCCAGGAAAAACAAGACTAGCAAGTATTTAGGATACATGTTGGCTTCGAGCTTTAGTGATGCAAAACTTGTGAGGATCGAGTGGCCTTTTATAGCAGATCATTGGGGCCTACGTTACATTACTACGTCTGTCATGTTCCATAGTGAGGTCCATTCATGAGTCCAACTGCGTTGAAAAATGTGACAAAAATGTTTTTTAGTAATATTTATTTATATTTTTCAAAGAATATAAAGTTTGAAGCTCTTTCTCCACTGAGAGGTCAAATAATTTCTGTGGTAGCATTATCATGCTTGCTTCTTATTGGCTAGAATTGCGTCTGGACTTTTAGCTTTCCATTTCACACCGGATCTCAAACGGATAAATTATTGTTGGCAGAAAGCATATGCAGTAGGAAATAGGAAATAGCGTGAGTATTATAAAAGTTGAATTGACCTTTTTGTCTTTTTCTTTTTCATCCCATAGGCTTCGATTACGTGATGGAAATAAGTTTGTTTTTTCCCCACTTTCCGTCAAATATTTTACCACTAGGAAAGTGTAGATGGGCATGGATAAAAATTTTATAATGCATTTCTCCATGAAAAGAATTTTATATGCATGAATTCCCTACTGTGGGCTATCAACTAGTTTTTTCTTTCTTTCTTTTTTTTTTTTTTAAATTGGTAGCTAAATGCATAAATACATTTTTATATTTTATAAAAAAAATTCATTAAATATTTTAATTTATAAAACTATGCCGATTAAATATTTCAACTAATAAAATTTTTCAATTGAATATTTCAACTTGTAAAATTTAATATATTAAATATTTATTAAATAGTTAAAATATGTGAAAGTTATTATCCCAAAATTATAATAAAAATACATAAAATTAATTTTTTTTTTTACTTATAGACTTTAAAATGCAAAAAACTATTATTGTTGGTGTAGAAAAATATGAAAATATATTAAAATTCATAACTTTAAATACATAATAGATCCTTACAAAATTAGAGATATCGCAGGATTTTTTATTATTGAAGTACAAGAATATATTTAACCGTTAACAATTATTCTTACATGAATAACCACATTAAATGGATTTAGTTCACTTTGCGGTATATGAACTAACTTACTTTTTCGGGGAAAAAAACTAACTTATAAGTATTTATTATATGAGTAAGACAAGTATAATAATATAGAAATTAATTTCATAGGGTGAATGTAATAATTCATTACGTAATATATAGATAATAGCTTACTAATCCAAGTCTTTGATAGCTATTGATGAATTCATAATTATACAGGACATAATAATTTTTGATTTTTACTAAAAGTTAATAAGTCAAAAAAAATTTATTTTCCATAATAATTCACTAATTTCAACTAAAATTATAAATAAGAGTAAATTGATAAATTATGAAATAAAACTTCATTAATATAATTTTTTTTAAGTTTCGTGTGAAAATTGAACTGAATAATTATTTTTAGATTTATAGGATATATATTAAACTTTTGAAAACGTAGTCTCAGGTGATATATTTCGTGGTTGAAGTTGAAAATTTTGACAAATTCTTTTCTTGTTCTTTTTCAAACGATTTTTTCTTCTTTTTCTTTTTTTTTTTCAACTGAGGATGACATGGTATTGTGAAAAAAAAAAAGCAGACTGCTAAACAAAACTAACGACGGGGATGAGAATGACAACAAGAGAACTAGATGCAGTGAATAGCTCGCGATGGAGACAAACATCGATTGAGAAATATATTTTGTCCCCACGAAGTCGAAAATTTTGACAAATTGCCAACTCCCATTTCTTTAGCATTGTCAACTTTCTGGCTACTTTCCTTTAGTTGTTTCGAGATTTAGAAATTAATTCCATTATTAGTAATTTCGTTTCCGAGTTTTTGAATCACAAAATTTTAATAAAATAATTTTATAAGTTAAAGTATTTAATAATGAAAATTTTATAAATTGAAATATTTAATAAATCAAATTAAAAATTAAAATTGTCACAATAATTTTATAAAAATTACAGAGTAACTTTATGTATTTAGTCGGATATATTTATTTAAAAAAAATATTCTGCATGTTATTTTTAGTTGGTTAAGAAAACAGTTTTTGTAATATTTGGACAAAATGCAAAATCAGAAACAAAGATCTTTCACCAACAGTTTTCATGAAATCAAATTGATAGATCAACACCAAAAATTGTGTTGGTGAATGAGAGCTATAATTAATAATTTATCACAGAGCGTGTGAATCCAAGCAAGAATTTGGACATAGAAATCGGCCATGGCGAACACAATAATGTCCAAGAAAGTACCAAAAAGCAAACAAATTAACGAAAGGACGAGAGTTGAAAAGGTTGAATTTCATCCACCGGGATTTCTTTTATTTATATGTTTTTCTGTTTTTATTTCACAATAACGTACAGAGCAGAGACAGTGACTACCCACGTGCCATGTTTGCTCTGTACATGATATATATCTTGTGATGGATATGAATGTACCTTTGGGAAAAGTTTCTGCGTCTTTACATGTTTGTCAACCTGCTAAAATTGTCGGTCACATTCAGAATTGTGGAACTAATACATACCAAAAACAAAGCATCCCCTTAATATTTTTATCTTCTTTTTACATTTAACGTGTTTTTAATTTTAGTTGTCAAATAATTAATTATAGACAAAATAAGCCTAATTTATAATAGTCTTTTTTTTCTGAAATCTAATTTACAGTAATCTAATACATATAAAAAAATTAATAAATTATAAATTATTCTAATAGGCCTGCCTAATCAAAAAAGCAAAACTACCTTTGGATTGGAAGATTGTCTTCTATCGATGCAGAAATGCAATTATTTTTATTATTAGTATTATTTTTTAATGCAAAGTGATGGAAGAATGCTCACATACTTTGACTCCACAGGACCACATTAGTACCGCCTCGACAGGTAATCACTCGATTTAATTTTTTCCATGATTTGGTGTAACTACCGCGGATCTTTCCTTTTTTTTTTTTCTTGGTTTGATTATATTTTGCTGATTAAATATATTTGACATAATAAAAAGAATTAGTGTTTTTTCATAGGAAAAACAGATAAAATGTTTTAAAAAAAATATATATTTTTTAAAAAAATTAAATATGAGCTTCGTGTTTAATCTATCTTTTATACAAAAAAAAAATCAGAAACTAATTCACAAAAATGGAAAAACATCAAATTAATAGTAAAATATATTCTATATAATATAAGATATCTTAATCTATAAGTAATTCTCTTTTTTTTCATAGGAAAAAAATAAAATGTGTTTTAAAAAAAACATAATATATTTTTTAAATAAAATTAAATATGAGCTATTCGTGTTTAATTCTATCTTTATACAAAAAAATCAAAACTAATTCACAAAAATGGAAAAAACATACAAATTAATAGTAAAATATATTTATATAATATAGATTATCTTAATCTATAAAGTAGTATTCTCTTTCACTTAAAAAAAAAAAAAAAACAAAAAAAAAATATATTATAAGGGATAATTAAATAAGTTTAAATAAAACAGAATGTATAAACATATATTAATACCTAAATAGTTATTCTATTACGAAACTACATTCGTAATATGATACTATATAAATTTAATAATAACCTTAAGTATTAAATAATATTGTAACATGCTTAAATTTAATCTTAAAAGAAAGCTTGAGGAAGTGGAGTGCATTATGTAACCGTCACCACAAGGTACTCCAGTTCTTCAAATTGTCATCTCCTAAGTGTGAAAAGTGGAGGAATAAAATTGCACGTGATATTGTAATCAACTATATATTTTGTACATGCTTAAATTAATTAAAGCTTGAGGGTGAGTGCATATGTAACCGTCCACAAGGACTCCAGTCCAAATTGTCATTCTCCTAGTGCAAAGTGGAGGAAATAAAATTGCACGTGATATTGTACAACATATACTCTGATGTGTTACTATTTTCCTTTTCCGACATCTGAATATCATCACGTGGTAATCATTTAAAACAATTCTTACAAAAAATTTAATTATGTTCTATTAAGAAATTCTACAATCAAATTATTTTGTGATAGAATTTAGGTTGTAATAGAAAAGAAGAATAGGATATTAATTAGGCGATTGTTATAAATTTGGAAGTAATAAAATTTATTTCTATTGTTTGTAATAATTAAAAAAAAAATCAGATAACTTATTTAACTTACTATTTTTAATAGTACCATTGAAATTTCTTTTTCTTTGTTTTAAAAAAAATATTGAATTTTCTGTTTAATCCAATAGGTAATATTTTTTTTTATATATAAAAGAATTTAACTATTCCATAATATGTTATGGAGTATTAGTGATTAAATTAAATTCTGTGGAATTAAATCTTTACATTTCTTCAAATTGCTAATGGACTTATTAACGAGTCAATAATTTATTATCAGCAATATCGGAATAAGGATTCAATCCTGTTGATGCCTTCTGTACGTGATAGTTGCATTGTGACTGGGTTCTTTTGATCGTCAAATTGCCACGCATTATATAATAAAGGAAAGATATAAAACCATAAAAGAGTAACACTCATTATATATATAACAGTATTCAACATAAGAACAACCAACTAGGGGCCGGTGCTCAGATGGTACGTACAAGCCAAAATACAAACACTAAAAGAACAGAAGACTAAACCTCCGTTTCTTATTCCCAACATTTTATCTATTAATGCTGGTCAGTAACCAGACACTTGATTAATTAGTTCTCAGTTGGAGGCTTGTGCGGTGGCTTTTGGGGCGGCTTATGGGGTGGCAGGTGTTTTAATGGTGGTTTCTCTCCCTTTCCTTTATATGAATCCTCAACTAACTCTTCCTCAGCCAAAAGATGTCCATGTGGTGGCTTGTGGGGTGGCTTGTGTTTTGGTACTGGTTTCTGTCCCTTTCCTTTATATGAATCCTCGGCTAGCTCTTCCTCAGCCAAAAGATGTCCATGTGGCGGCTTATGCTTTGGTGGTGGCTTATTACCCTTATGTGAGTCCTCTACAACCTCTGTAGCTAAAAGACGTCTGAGGGGTGGTTTGTGCTCTGGTGGTGGCTTGTGCGGTGGTTTGTGCTCGGATGATGGCTTTTGAGGTGGAAAATTCTTAGGAGGTGGTTTCTCTCCCTTACCCTTAAATGGTGGTTTTTGGAAGTCCTCTACGCTATCCTCACTTAATAGGTGACCATGTGGTGGCTTGTGTGGTGGTTTGTGCTCTGGTGTTGGCTTTTGAGGTGGAAAATTCTTAGGTGGTGGCTTTTGAGGTGGAAAATTCTTAGGAGGTGGTTTCTCTCCCTTACCCTTAAATGGTGGTTTTTGGAAGTCCTCTACGCTATCCTCACTTAATAGGTGACCATGTGGTGGCTTGTGTGGTGGTTTGTGCTCTGGTGGTGTATGAGTCTCATATCGTGAGCAGCTCATCTATTTACCTCGATAAGCTAAATTACGGTAACCATGTGCCGTGGCGTGATGTTGGTGGTTAGATATTTGTGCTCTTGGTGCTTGGGGCTTTTGTGTTGTTGGGTGAGGTTCCTGGTAAAATTCTTAGGTGGTGGCTTTTGAGGTGGAAAAATTCTTCCGGAGGTGGTTCTCTCCCATTAACCCCTTTAAATGGTGGTTTTTTGGAGAAAGTCTCTAGCGCTATCCACTCACTATAATAAGTGACCATACTGAGAAGAGTTGTAAAGATTGTAGGGTGCTTGTGTAGGTGGTATTTTGTGCTTCTGGTGTGCTTATTGAGGTGGAAAATTCATTAAGAAGGATGGTTATTTCTCGGATATCACTTACCCTATAAAATGTGTGGGAAATCCTTCTGGCAGCATCTATCGACTAAATACCTCACTTAATAGGGACCAAATCCTTAAAAATAGTCGTGGCTTTTGAGGTGGAAAATTCTTAGGAGGTGGTTTCTCTCCCTTACCCTTAAATGGTGGTTTTTGGAAGTCCTCTACGCTATCCTCACTTAATAGGTGACCATGTGGTGGCTTGTGTGGTGGTTTGTGCTCTGGTGGTGGCTTTTGAGGTGGAAAATTCTTAGGTGGTGGTTTCTCTCCCTTACCCTTGTAAGGTGGATCATGGACATCCTCTACATTATCCTCACTTAACAGATGACCATGTGGTGGCTTGTGCTGTGAGTGGTGGTGATCATAATGATCAGCTAATGAAGAAGAAATGGAGAGAATCACGACTGCTCCAATAAGGAGCAACACTCGCAAGTTTTTAGAAGAGAACATGTTTGAGTTGGTGCTGCAAAATTCGAGAGACTCCATCCCTCTTTTATAGTCTGCATGGGGGAGAATTGGGTCGTCATCGCCCATGTCACGCTACACTTGGCCTTTAGTACACTTTGATTTCACATTGAAATTGTGGTAATTTTTAAACTTGTCATTGGGCCCACTTAGTTGAAAACTTTGACTAACATATACTAGCTAAGGTTGTTTTTTTCTCTTTGATTATGTCTCTCTCTACCATTTATCTTCTCTAGGTTATGAATTTTGTATAATTTTAGGGGAAAATGCTGTTAACTTGTAGTCTTAATCTTAACCTAATGTTTCTTTTGACTATAGGCAACACTACTTTTTCCATGGAATATTTTATGTGTCACAATAAATAATTAGAAATCCAGATATGGCAATATTAATTTATTCTTTTCTTTTCTCCATATATTTTCTTCTTCAACTTAGGCAAATGAACCATAGCATTAATTTCAGCTAGTAAGGAATATAGAAGAAGATGTAGATTTTAGTTGTTCCATCAAAAAATTAATTTCTAATTATCTACTGTGTCTAATGCAAATTAGTTAGCATAGTAACTTTGGTACGTTCCCTAAAAAAAAAAAAAAAAAAAAAAAAAAAAAAAAAAAAAAAAAAACTTGGTATCGATATTAATAATGAAACATATATGAAAATGCAAATAGTCAACACTTGCATTCTCAATTATGGGTCACTGATGCTCTAGATTAATTTACATATAAATAACTCTATGTATGTTATACATTAACAAGTTGCATTTAATTAATCATGGACTGATCACTAGCGAGGGCCCCATAATAATAGGTATTATATATAACAAGTCATATTTGTCATTTAAGGGCCAAAAGTTGTAGAGCAAAATATCATCAATTGATATTTTCTGGCATATTATACTATATTTATATATTTATATATATACTATATATATGGCCATAGGATTTTTACGTTTCACAGGATTTCGAATCTAAAATCTCAATAGAAATTTTTTTTAAATATCGTTTTGCTACATAGCTGTCTAGAACAACATTCCTTGTGATTTATTATATATGGCCATAGGGATTTTACGTTCACAGGATTCGAATCTAAAATCTCATAGAATTTTTTAAATTCGTTTTGCTAATTAGCTTGTAGAACACATCCCTTGTGATTTATTTTAAGAAATATGTGTATTATAGTCCATGACATTCCGGCTTCTTGCCTCAAATTCTGGGGTTTCCATTTTAACTCTTGGGGAAATGTATGACAATTTGATGCAATAAATATATGACAGACCAATTTCATAATTTCTCTTTCACTATTTCTCTAAACTCTATAATTGCTCCTGACAATGCAGTTTATTCCAACTGCACAGAAAAAACACGTGATTACTATATAGTTTTAATTTAATTTCAAGCCATACTGTATATACTTTCGCCATAAAATTAAATTAATGGGTCCGCCACTTTGTCTAAGTGTATTATACTACTCCACGTGTTCATTACAGTAGGCTAGATGGCAACATCAGCCTGACTCGGCATTTGGCTTCCACGTGTTATGGACCATGTCTCATTACTAAACATCCCAAATTACGTCGACTTTTGCTGCCATGTATTTGCTTTTTCTATATTTTTAAGACACGTCACCTCTTTTGCGATGTCATCATTTTGCCTTATGCTCTTTACTCTGTAATTTTGCTGTTCTTCTAACTTCCGCCATGAATAAAACGAAGGTTTTCTTAGAAGAGTGGTGCTGAAATAAGATATGGCTTAACTCCGATCAACATCGCCAAATGGGGTTCGCTACATGACTTATCAAATCCTAATTCATATGTTCTTTTTGGATTGCTGTGTATTCTCTATTCCAATTTTTTTTAGATTTGAGAACAGGCTGCATCGAGAGTCGACACTCCACAATACAGCCGCTTCGAATACGTTGTTAGAAGCATGCGCAGCGACCCTTGGTTCATAGATAACAGATATGCAAGGAGAAAGGAAATTTAGCTGGTAATGATACTTCAACTCGATAATTATCCAGAAAACTAACCCTAGTTTTATTTATTTATTGAGAATGGAAAACTAATCCTAATTCAATACAGGAAGAAGGATGAAAATCAAAAGTGTATTAATGGAGGTTGGTCTCCAATCTCTGTAGCAACTATATATGGTAGCTCTCGTGGAATAATTGTTGTTTTGGTATAATTGCTGTCAATGTTTAATGATATGAGAAACGCAGTAAGCATATTCATGTATAATTTTGTTTAAACTCATTGACAGTTACCCTAAATTTCTTTACCGAAGTTAGTTTCTAAACTTTTTCAATTCCAATCTATTTGTTAGTCTGGAAATCAAACTTTTAATTAGCCAACAGCCGTGATAACAATGTTGCATGGATATGTAAGCGGTTAGGATCGAATTCAAAATAGTTCAGTTAAAGAGTATTGGGACTTGGGAGGATAAGATTTTCTTTTTTGTAAGATGTAGTTATGGAACACCATAACTTGAAATGTCTCAATGGTAGCCACGCTCTTTCTTTATATTTGTTTAGGTTGAAATTTAGAAACCATAAGACTAGTGCGTGCTTAGATGCGTCAACTAATGGGCTGTCGACGCCATCGCCTGCAACCTTCAAAAATAACAAACAAACAAGCAAAGCAAGCTTCTTGGTAGTCTTTCTTTCTTTATATTTCTCTTACAGGTGTTTTTTCTGGGGTCCATTTTCACCAACCTATTTGCTTTAACTTTCTCTCTTTCTCTATCTGTTCTTTCTTTGTTTAAATTCTCTACCCATCTCAACTCAGCACCTTTTTATTTCTCAAACTGCAAGAATATATTCTGTGGCTTTTTGAAATTCTGCGATTAGCATACACCATTCATTCTTTGCTCCACCATAAAGAAATCCATACCCAATTTCCCAATTCCCTTTAATAATCTAACCTCTCTTTTAAAAAAGCAGCATGTGGGTTTCTATAATAGCTCAACCGGGTCAGAGCAATTGTAGTGCTGGTGGTGCTGGCGGCGGCTCTTTATTCTGTTCTTCTTTCTTGTTTTAGTTGTCCTTCTGGTGTTTGAAGTTTGACAAAAAAAAGGTGAGCAGGAGATATGGAGCGTGCAGTTCTTGATGATGTGATTAATAGGTTGCTCGAAGTTAGAAGCAAACCAGGGAAACAAGTTCAGCTTTCTGAGACTGAGATTAGACAGCTCTGTTTCACCTCCAGGGAGATTTTCTTGAGACAGCCCAATCTTTTGGAGCTAGAAGCTCCTATAAAAATATGTGGTATCTTCCTATAAAACACAAATATGTTTATATATACTCCAGGGAGATTTTCTTGAGACAGCCCAATCTTGGAGCTAAGCAAGCTCCTATAAAAATAAATGTTGGTACTCTTCCTATAAAACACAAATATGTTTATATATATATTATATTATATTATATATTATATATAGTATTATAGTATATATATATTATATATATATATGTAATTTTATTTTTTCTTCAATAGGATATTTATCTATTTTCTGCAATCTTGTTTTTTCATTGCGGTTCAATTTTTTGATGATAAAGCTTAAAAGTCCAAGGTTGTCTAAAGCGTCATAGTGAGTACTTGATTGAAAACTTGGCGAGCTTTTGGATTTTGGCAAATTCATTTTCATGATAAGCATATGTTAAACTAGCTTTATTTTGAATCATGTCATGATCCATCTTTGGGTTTCATTTGATTTTGTTGCATATGTTATATCTAATTGCCTATAGTATTTTTATATATATTAATTTATTTTTTCTCAAGTAGGATATTATCTATTTCTGAATTCTGTTTTTCATGGGTTCAATTTTTTGATGATAAAAGCTTAAAAGTCCAAGGTTGTTAAGGTCATAGAGTACTGATTGAAAACTTGGCGAGCTTTGATTTTTTTGCAAATTCATTCATGATAAGCATATGTTAAACTAGTTTATTTTGAATCATGTCATGATCCATCTTTTGGTTTCATTTGATTTGTGCATTGGTTATATCTAATGCTATAGTATTTTACTATATTCTACTTCGAACTTTGTTTGTAACATATGCCGAGAATTTGTATGGAATTTTAATGTCAATATAATATTCCAAGTTTGTGGTAGTTTATTCTCACACTTTTTAGGTCATTTTGAAGAATCATGTTCTTTCCTCGAGTTTAAATCCAGAAATTGTGTCCATAATATGTGCTGAAGTTAGTTTAACTAAATTGAGTTTTTAAAATTTTTTGATGGACTTACTATCTAATTAAAACAAACAAAATTTGAGCCAAAAAATTATTGAAATTCATAATGTAATCAAAAGCATTTTAAATCAAAACGACTCAAGGAGTAGTTGAATCACTGAGTTTTTATCAAGAGCTAGGAATTCTGAAAATATGGTGGGTCATCTGGCAAGATCTGTTCTCTCCATGTTTTATTTTGCCATCCGCTTTCTTAACTTTTATCAGTTAGTATAGAATTGTGGTATATGATTCACTTCAACAAGATTTTGATCATTTGGATCCCAGTGTATCCCCTAAGATCATCGTTATTCATGAATCCTACTATAGTTTGATCTCTCTCATATAAGGATCAATTTGTTTCATAAGAACAGATATAAATGAAATATCTCTTCCTGCTTTTTGACAACGAAGTTGAAATTACACACTCATGCGAATCAATCTGGCTACTGTGTTGTCTCAGATTCAATCCCCAGTTCATTGTTTTCTAATATGCCATCCCATTTTCCCCTCTCTCTGGGTTACTGATGTTGAGAACTTGAGATTGTGACAGAAATTTTCAATTCCCCATTGATAACATGTAGTAACATCATAATTAGGTATGAGATACTATAGAAATGTCAAAAAAAAAAAAAAAGGTATGAGATACTATAGTAGTTTCATTATTTACATTCTGCAATCAGGTAGAAATTTTCAGTTCTTGCTTCAGAAATTATATTTGAACTGAAAATTTGTTCACAAGTTCCCCTAGTCACCAACTCAAGACAATTCAAACGAAATTCAAGCTAACTAGTTAAAGATTGGGTGTATTTATCCTTTTCTCTGTGTGCCTATCATATATATTAGAATTCAAGTCATAAAAATAAATATACAATTAGTTTTACACTGACCTTCAACTTAGCGCAAATCCTCCTTTGTTCAAGCATGGACTAGTTCAAAAATGAAATCCAACATACATGATGTTAGCTCTTCTATATGTAGTTCCCTATGTTATGAAAATTTCGACTTTCCTGGTTGAAAAAACTACACTGTTGCGATGTTTTTCAAAGTGTATTGAAAAGACTCCAGAATGGATTTTGTTTCCAACTCTGTACTATAGCCAGTGACATTCTTGATTTTAAACATCGATATCTAGAGTGTATTCATGCTGCTTTGGAGAAAAAAAAAAAACTTTGAATAATAATATTCATTTATATTGTTGGAAAGTTATTCTTACATTTTTCTTTATGCCTCTAGGAGATATACATGGACAATATCCTGATCTACTGAAGCTCTTCGAATACGGTGGATTACCTCCTCGTTCCAACTATTTGTTCCTGGGGGATTATGTAGATCGTGGAAAGCAAAGCCTGGAAACTATATGCCTTCTTCTTGCATATAAAATAAAATATCCTGAAAACTTTTTCCTGCTGAGGGGAAACCATGAATGTGCTTCTGTAAACCGTATATATGGATTTTATGATGAGTGCAAAAGAAGATTCAATGTCAGGCTCTGGAAAATGTTCACAGATTGTTTCAACTGCTTGCCTGTTGCAGCTCTGATTGATGAAAAGATTCTCTGCATGCATGGTGGGCTTTCTCCCGACCTGCGCAATTTGAATCAGATAAGGAATTTGCAACGACCTACTATTGTTCCTGACTCTGGTTTGTTATGTGATCTCCTCTGGTCTGATCCCAGTAAAGACGTTCAAGGTTGGGGGATAAATGACAGAGGTGTTTCGTATACCTTTGGTGCTGATAGGGTCATAGAGTTTCTGCGAAAGCATGATCTTGATCTAATTTGCCGAGCACATCAGGTATGGAAATTCCTTTTAATTAAACTTGTTCCACGCTGAGACACCGGAGGACAGAAAAAGACCTCCAAAAGATTACATCCATATATCTCGTACCGTATTATATTTAAATTTATTTTCAGGTTGTCGAAGATGGTTATGAGTTTTTTGCAAATAGACAACTCGTAACCATATTTTCAGCTCCTAATTATTGTGGAGAGTTTGACAATGCTGGTGCCATGATGAGTGTGGATGAGAATTTACTGTGTTCTTTCCAAATACTGAAACCTGCCGATAAGAAGCCAAAGTTTGGGTTTGGGAGCATCACTACTGCTAAGCCTGGCTATAATCCAACCAAAATCAAGGTACTTTCATTCTTACTTTTTCCAAAGTATATTGATTCCTGTCTTTAATGGAAATACCATCACTAAAAATATTTTAGAAGTACTTCAATTTGACTGACTGCATTAAGGTTAATTAGGAAAAGGGGTTGGATATACAATTCAGTCATTGCTAGTATCGATCATCATTAAAAACATCAGCGTCCTCCCTTCTCACCGTTTCTGCAATTTTCATTTTCATTCTTAAAATGGAGGAACAAGATATGAAGTTTCTAAAATAAGTGAAGAAGAATGAATTGCAGTGTAATCTCTTCTTTTTCTTTTTCTTTTTCTTTCTTCTGATATTGGAAGTTTGTCCCCCAGAGTTTGCCCTGTTTTCCTTCTTTTTTTTTTTCATTTAAATTTATAGTAAGAAATCTAAGCTGTTTTGCTACAACAACTGAGATGTTCTTGTGTCCTAGTCCTTTCACGTCTTCAATTGAAAATTATCCTGTACACGACTACTCCGTTACTGTACACCTTTTGGTTATCTCTGCAAGATTTACTTAATAATGCCCATTTCATTTTCCAGTCACTTTTAAAAGTGTGAGGAATCTAATCTACCGGAGAGATCATTGAAGATGCCAGCTGCCCTGGAAGGTGACATGTGGAGCTTTGCCAGTGTAGCCATCTCTGGTATAGATAGATGGGTTATGGGGTAAGTCTTAATGAAGTAAGAATGTAGATTGACAACTTTGTTTGGGTATGATTATATAAAGAACTGCCTTGTTCATGAAAATTTTAGGAGGTGTTATCTCATTGGTTTGCTCAGTGCAATTGCCAGTAGCCACTCTGTAATGTTATCATCTTATAATAATTACAGAGCATAATGTACAGAGATGATTCTGTTCCCTCTTTTCCTCTTTCTTTCTTCTTATTTCTCAACACTCTTAATATCATATCACACTATATGGAATTTTATCTCATTTTTGTGCTTTTGTATTAGTTTTTCTGTTTTTGGTACGTCAGAAATTTCTTGAACAGGTTGAAGTCTCGATTAGTACAATGATAATGGATTATAATGTTAATTGATCATGGATTCTTCATTGTGTTAGTCTGTGATTTCTTGACACAATGGAGGGCAAGAAATGTTCTCTCGTGGGTTTATTTCGAGGATTTTTTTTTTTTTTCACTGGACAGTTTGAGAATTGGTCTATTTTCATCGCAAAACCTTACAAGATTTAATTTTGGATATATTGTCGAATTGAAAAATGCACTATACGAGTGCATATTACTAGATCCATAGGACGAACATAATTATATTTCTGTCCGCCAGGAAATATTTCCGTCATCAATATAAGAAGAAAAATTTCCGTCGTCACCCCCAATCCAATTCAAATAATAGTAAGGTAGAGCCAAACGAAGCTGTTGATCAAAACAGATACTCTATTTCCACCATGCAATATCCTTCTTGAGATAACCTGGCGAACAATCTGAGTCGCCACTGATAAACACGTACTTTTGGATTTTTACAGTAAGGTTGGCTATTGAAAACATCGAAGAGAACCGCTCATAATTCAGTATCTTATTTTCTCCCATGGATGTTTACTGTTCTTCTGCTGTGGCACCTTCCAATCAATCGCTAGCTAAAGCTCACAACAAGATTCCCATCTCAAAATCTATAAACTTTGATCGTTTGCCTTCATGGGTTTCTCTTAAGGCCACAGCCCCTGCTTCACTGAAACAAAGTACAAAGGGCCAAGTTGAGAATGTGCACTTGGTTTCTTTATCCAAGCAAGGGCAGCTCAAGGAAGCTCGTGAATTTCTCAAACTAATGATTGATGCTGGTATTCCTGTTAGCCCTGATTCTTACAAAATCTTATTTGAAAACTGTGGGAATTCTAAATCCTTATTGGATGGAAGATTGATTCATGGTCAGTTTAAAAGAACAATGAAGAGTTCACCTGGGTTTCTAGAAGATTCAGTTCTCCGAATGTACTGTGAATGTGGAAGCTTAGTAGATGCACATAAGGTGTTTGATGAAATGATTGAAAGAAATTTGATTTCTTGGGGTACAATTATATCAGCTTATGCGGACCATGGACTTGTTGATTCTGCATTTTGCTTGTTTTCAAATATGATTTCATTGGGAATTAAACCAAATTCGTCCATTTATATTTACCTTTTACGCTCTTTGCTAAATCCTTCTTATCTGGAGATTGGTAAACAAATACATTCTCATGCTATGAGAAGTGGGCTTGGTTTAAGTATGTCCATTAACACAGCAATCTCCAACATGTACGTGAAATGTGGTTGGTTAGATGGTGCTGAGCTTGTTTTCAACCATATGACTGAAAGGAATGCTGTTACTTGGACTGGATTGATGGTTGGGTACACCAAAGCTGAGAAAAAGAAGGATGCTTTGGCTT
This sequence comes from Jatropha curcas, assembly GCF_014843425.1. Next base: position 3,243,568 of record NW_023590739.1, read on the forward strand.
TGTTTGCCAAAATTATGGGTGAAGGTGTTGCATTGGATGAGTATGTATTTTCTATTACTCTAAAGGCATGTGCTGGTTTAGAGGACTTGAATTTTGGAAGGCAAATTCATGGTCATGTTGTTAAAATTGGATTGGAATCTGAAGTTTCAGTTGGAACTCCTCTTGTGGACTTCTATAGCAAGTGTGCAAGTTTTGAATCTGCTTCTAAAGTGTTTGAGAGGATTGGCGAACCAAATGATGTTTCATGGAGTTCTTTAATCACTGGCTATTGTCAAATAGGTGAATTTGAGGAATCTCTCAAGATTTTTGAATCTTTGAGAAGTAAAAATGAGCATTTAAATTGTTTCACATATACAAGCATTTTCCAAGCCTGCTCTGCACTTGCAGACTTTAATACAGGTACCCAAGTTCATGCTGATGCAATAAAAAGAAGTTTGATAGCTCAACAACATGGAGAGAGTGCGATGATTACCATGTATTCGAGATGCGGCAGATTAGATTATGCTAATCTAGCCTTCGAATCAATTGCTGAACCTGATGCTGTAGCTTGGACAGCTATAATTGCTGGTTATGCTTATCAGGGCAATGCTACTGAAGCTTTAAAGCTTTTTAGGAGGATGCAGGACTCTGAGGTGAGACCAAATGCAATTACATTTATTGCAGTTTTAACTGCCTGTAGCCATTCGGGTTTAGTTGATGAGGGCAAGCAGTATTTGGATTTGATGAGTAGCAAGTACGGAGTGGCCCCAACTATTGATCATTATAATTGCATGATCGATATATATTCTCGTGCTGGATATCTTCAGGAAGCAAATGAACTCATAATGAACATGCCATTTGACCCTGATGCAATGAGTTGGAAATGCCTATTGGGTGGGTGTTGGACTCATAGAAATCTTGAGCTTGGAAAAATTGCGGCTGAAAACCTCCTTCAGCTGGATCCAGAGGATACAGCAGGTTATGTTATCATGTTTAACCTTCATGCTTCATTTGGGAAATGGAAAGAAGCAGCCAATGTTAGAAGGATAATGACAGAAAGAAATTTAAGGAAGGAGCTTAGCTGCAGCTGGATCAATGTCAAGGGTAAAGTGCACCGGTTTATAGTAGGTGATAAACACCATCCTCAATCGGAGGAAATCTATTCGAAGCTAGAAGAGTATAATTCTCCTTTAATTAAAGATGCAAATGACCCATTAACAGAAGACGATGTATCAAATAGTTTACCGGCGAGGAAAGAACAACTACTTGATCATAGTGAGAGACTCGCAATAGCTTTTGGGCTGATATCAACGCCAAGAAATGCTCCTATAGTGGTATTCAAGAACCTTCGGGCGTGCAAGGACTGTCATGATTTCGCGAAACATGTATCGATTGTCACAGGACGTGAAATTGTGGTTAGAGATTCTTTAAGATTTCATCACTTCAAGTTGGGAGAATGTTCTTGCAATGATTATTGGTGAATGGCCATTTTTTTGCTTCTGGTTCTGGCAATCTGTCCATCTTTTCTACTCGCATGTTCACAGATTTACCTCAGACTCATAATCAAAAACATATGTTCAAATAATTATTTGATACAAATTCTCACTGGAATTGGGTTTTGAAAATTTAAGACAAATGTTAATGTACAAATAAATTAAGAAAAGGAATTTTAATACACATTACTATTTTATTTTTCTATTTTATCCGAATCACGAAAGGTAAAATTTTTTCTTCGAGAGAGAAAGTGTGTTACTTTGAGAATATTTAGAAAAAGATTAGATAATATTTAGTGATGACAATCAATACCAGCATCTTTACTGTTATTGCCCAATTAAAAAAAATTGGAATTTCGTTAAATCAAATTTACAAGTGCAGTCATTAATCATTAAATTTTATATAGAATTTAAGAGATGATTTTTGTTACAGATATTATGTGGTTATTAATTAGTCATGCGATAATGAGAATTGTCTGTTGTTATCAGAAAACTTCAGCCAATGGTTTTTTAACGTTAGAATCTAAAAAGAAATTTAAACACTAAATCCTTAATACCCTGAAATTTAAACTCTAAACTTCTTTTCAATAAATAAATAAATAAATAAACTCTAAACCCTAAATTTTAAATCACTAAATTATACCTGTTTAGATTTTTTTTTTCTCAATTTTTTACACTAATATATATTTTGTTAGATAAGGGCAGTGGAACCACTCGACTAAGCTATAATATTTATATTTGACAATCACACGGCAAATGGACCTTCCTCCTTGTCACAAGCCTCAGCAAAGGGCCTGACCCTTCTCATCATCTGGCCTCCATCGAAGAAGCCAAAAACCCAAAACGTGTCGCTTTTGGGTCTGTTCCACTGTCTTAGTTAACTTAACTTAACTACAACGACCACGTCACGCGCTTTCCGCGTGACGACAACCACAATACGACATCGGCTTGATTGGGCCAATAGGCTATGGCCAATTAGCCATATGGAATGTCCCCATACATACACTCTTCCCTTTGTCTTTTATCTCTTTTTGCTTTTATTGATTTGATCGATAAATTGACAAGTATAATAAACCACTTGGTCAACACCATCCTATGTTTTATATTTTTTATTTTCTATCATAATTATAATTCATGTTATTAATTTAATTATTATTTTTTATTTTAATTAAAATTTATTAAGTAAAAAGGTTATTTTTGATAATAATACACTATAAATAACTCACTTAATTTCTGTAATGCTATTTTATTATTAAATAAATAAAATGGACATGCATGAACGTTAAGTCTCATTTGTACTAATCAATATAGATTCAATAACGTACTGTCGTGGAAAAAATTATTTCAAATCTTTGCGTATAAAAATTTTGTTTGTTTATTTAATTTTTTTTTTAATAATTTATACTACCAAGCCAATCTACAAATTTAGTCAGCAGAAGCAAAATATATCTATACATAGGAGTGATTGAATCATGAACAAGATTGATCGGACAATATTACGTCAATTATATAAAATATGACGTCAATTATTTGTTTTAATTAATAATTCAAACTCAATAAACTTTTAATTCTATGGCATATACCAAGCATTATCCTATAAATATGTCATCATTTTGGCTAATTAATTAATTTAATTATTCTCAATAAGCAAATGGAGAATGATAAACTTAATTAATAAGAGTTTGACAGGCTATTTATAAAGCTTAATCCGTTAAATTAGTGGACAATATGAAAGTCGTCAACTAGTTGACTTCTATTTATTTGCAATGCAAATGCTAACATTTTTTTTTCTTCTTAATTAATTAATTTGTCAATTTGTAGCTATCCGCGATAATTTCTGCTAAGAAAAAGAGGAACGTGCTAATCATATCATATAATGCAAAAATTTTTTATATATATGAAATTGGAGAATTTGCAAAAACGAAAAATACAATTTAAAGTTTAAACCATAATCAATAAAATATGAAATAAATTTATTTATAAATTAAATTAATGAAGCTAATATATATGAACAAGAACGACAGCGAAAAGGAAATTTTTTTAATTAAGTCTTTATGTCCTTGCTTGCAGTTGCAGTAACATTAATAAATTATAATTAATATTGTTATACAGTTCATTATAATTATAATTAATTCAGTATGATTTTAAAACGTTAATGTCTACTGCAATTTTCAGTTCATTTAGAGTTTGAAAACTACCATTTAACGGATTTTTTTAAGCAATAGAAAAGTCAAGGTTTTCACATTTGTATTCACACACATTGCTGATTTATTTTGCATTTATATTCGGTTTGTATTTAATTATTTTTAAAACTAATTTAATCATTAAAGACAAACCATTGCCACTCAAAAGATCTCAAGTATAATTCTTATTTGCATTAGATCTGTTAATTATATCTAAAATTTTTACCTTAATAAATTTATTAGTGTGATATATATATACATATATATATAAGTTTACAAATTAAACTTATCTAGATTCGGTCTACGGTTATTGATAGATCAAACTAATCAAAGTATATATATATACTCTTCAAGTCTAAGAATGTGAAAAACGCAAATTTCAAATTCAAGCATCTTTATCCAATATTATTAGTATTTGCTTTCAACAGATATTAATAAATATAATGATGTAAAAATCATTATGAAATAAAGAAATAACGTAAAAATATTGCATCTTTTGGTATATAATAATAATAATAATAATAATAATAATAAATAAATAAAGCAAAGAAGTAAAGCATAATCAAGCTGCCTAACCCATCTACTAAAAAATAAAATCATAATTTATAACGTCATTAAACTCAAAGTGTGAGGCATAACACGGAAGTATCCATCCAGGCAGCACAAAGATAATATAGAGAGAATGAATTGTAAACAGAAGAGAAATTATAATGATATAGACATAGTTGTTCGAGGGTTGACTTAAAAATATTTTAAGGGTATATTCCATTAGATGCTACTATTGGTTCTGTGTCTGCATTAGATTAGCTGCACTTAAATAGCGAGCCTCAGACACTCCTCACTTACCTATCCATCTCTCTCTCTCCTCTTCCGTACTGATCTTTCCTCTTCTTGTTCTGGATTGAAGAAGGTTAGTCTCTCTCTCTCTCTCTCCTCCTTTTCCTTATTGAAAATCTTTAGCCTGACAAGCTCCATGTTTCTTGGATCTGGAAGTAGGGCCGCTTTTGCACTTTCTTTGTAGTGGATATGAAAGTAAATAGGATATAAAAGTAAATAGGACATAAAGCTGTTCCCTTTATTTTTTTTTTTCTTTCTTTCTTTCTTTTAATTAGTTATAGTTACTATACGTTCTTCGAGATAATCTTCTTGAACTCTCATCATGAACTCTCGTCATGAACCTCAACACCTAAAATGGGATTCAATAGAACTGGTGAAAATTCAAGGAATCCATTTCTTCTACTTTCTTTACATGCATAAACGAATATATTCAGGTGTTTATGCAAATATATACTCGAGGAAATATTGCGCTTCGTGTTTGATAAAGTTGATGCTTGTAATTTTGTTATGTTTTCCACAGTTTCAGACTTTCTGTTTCATTTCCATTTTGGTTAGTTCAAGTCATGTTGTTTGATAAAATACTTCTTGTTCATGAGAATTTGAAATTAATTTCTCTATTTTTTTTTTTTAATTCATCATTAATTGGTTCTTGGTTTATCATGTATGCATATTGCAGAGTTGAAAAGGGGATTTTTTTTGAACTCATTCAAGTTTGAACGATCTTAAACTATGAATCTATATATTATTGCATAAAAATAAAATCCTGCAAAGATTTCTTGACTTAAACAGTATTCATTGCAGGCCTTGTCATTTTTCCCTTGTTATTTTATGTGTTGCACTGTTACTTCTTTTGGCATGTTTTGAGAAGGCAATTTCTCAAATTTCCCCAAACTATTGATAGGTTGGATCTGCTAAACCTTCCCAATAGAGTAGCAAAAAGTTCTTTTTTAATTATTCTTTCCTTTCCAATGACTTTGTAGCACAAGATCGTTGATTTTTCTTCCTTGGGCTGTGTAAATCTAGACTGACATATTAGCCTATCGCCTAGAATATGACAATAAAGAATGACGACCATTCATCATCTAGTGGTTAATCAGTCAAATCGATCACTGTAGTTGATGAAAATGAAAGTCTAATTTTAGTCTTCATTAGAAAAGTAAGCAGGTTACAGTTCCCATTTTTTTCCTTCTGTGGAGTAGTTACTAATTTGTTTCAATGTGCTTATTTTTTGTTTCTATGAGATGAGAAGGAAAAGAATGAAGTCCCATGTGAGCATGTTTTGTCCTGTCTGTTGATCATAGAATCACACATAATATCTTCTGCATATAATTAATAATCAAAATGGTATTTTTAGCATATTAATCACCTGCCCCAAGTAATCACCCAAGTCAATTATGTCTTGCTAATTTTGTATTGTACTTTTGCAGATAGATTTTCTTTAATACAAAAGTTGGGGAGTAGCAGCGATGGCTAGAGAACAAATAGGAGTGCTTAATGCACTCGATGTTGCAAAAACTCAATGGTACCATTTCACAGCAATTGTGATTGCTGGAATGGGTTTTTTCACAGATGCATATGATCTTTTTTGTATTTCATTAGTCACCAAATTGCTTGGTCGTATATACTACACTGACTATGACAAAGAAAAGCCAGGCACATTACCTCCAAATGTAGCAGCAGCTGTTAATGGTGTTGCACTTTGTGGCACTTTAGCTGGCCAGCTCTTCTTTGGCTGGCTTGGTGACAAATTGGGTAGAAAGAAAGTCTATGGGATAACTTTGGTTCTCATGGTTGTTTGTTCACTTGCCTCGGGCCTTTCCTTTGGAAGTAGTCCAAAGGGTACAATTGCCACTCTTTGTTTCTTCAGGTTCTGGCTTGGATTCGGTATCGGAGGTGATTATCCCTTATCAGCCACAATTATGTCTGAATATGCTAATAAAAAGACTCGTGGGGCATTTATTGCTGCGGTGTTTGCTATGCAAGGATTTGGGATCCTGGCTGGTGGAATTGTTGGTCTTATTGTGTCAACTGCATTTGATCACAGATTCAGTGCCCCCATATACGAAGATAGTAGAAGAGCCTCTCTTGCTCCTCAAGCAGACTATGTTTGGCGCATAATCTTGATGTTCGGTGCAATTCCTGCTGCCCTGACTTACTACTGGCGTATGAAAATGCCTGAAACTGCTCGTTACACAGCCCTTGTTGCTAAGAATGCAAAACTAGCTGCTTCAGATATGTCTAAAGTTTTAAATGTTGAACTGGAAGCAGAGCAGGAAAAGGTGGAGAAGATAGTTGCAGAGCCATCTAATTCATTTGGCTTGTTTTCTAAAGAATTTGCCAAGCGCCATGGACGTCACTTGGTAGGAACCACTACTACTTGGTTCTTATTAGATATTGCTTTCTACAGCCAAAATCTTTTCCAAAAGGATATTTTCACTGCAATCAATTGGATTCCTAAAGCACAAAAAATGAACGCAATTCACGAGGTTTTTAGGATTGCAAGAGCTCAGACACTAATTGCACTATGCAGTACTGTACCTGGATACTGGTTCACTGTATTCCTTATTGACTATATGGGAAGATTTGCCATTCAATTGATGGGCTTCTTCTTCATGACAGTTTTTATGTTCGCGATTGCTATCCCTTACCATCACTGGACCTTGGAGCCTAATAGAATTGGTTTTGTTGTAATGTACTCACTGACATTTTTCTTTGCCAATTTTGGACCCAATGCCACTACATTTGTTGTTCCAGCAGAGATTTTCCCCGCAAGACTAAGATCAACATGCCACGGTATATCTGCAGCAGCAGGAAAGGCAGGTGCCATAGTTGGTGCATTTGGTTTCTTATATGCTGCCCAACCCACAGACAAAACCAAGACTGACGCAGGTTACCCTCCTGGTATTGGAGTAAAGAATTCTTTAATTGCTCTCGGTGTTATCAACTTCTTTGGGATGTTGTTTACTCTATTAGTGCCTGAATCAAAGGGTAAATCACTTGAAGAGCTAACCGGTGAGAATGAGGAAAATGGTGAGGAAATGCCGGTTGCTGCTACTTCTAGGACTGTTCCAGTGTGATCTTCACCAACTTCACCAAACTACCTATTATATATAGATCAAATCAAAGCTTTCTGATTCTTGAATTGTGGGTTGTACTACGTATTTTTGTTTTGTGCAATGCGATAATGTAGATATTGTTGGGTTCATGTTTTTACAGAAGTCTATAAGAACTGATTATAAGGGTACTATATGTTTACTTTTTGGCAGATTACTAATTGTCATCTTTATTTCTTTCAGTTTCTCTTTGTTCTTGGATAAAGCTTGTATGATGAAATTATAATACGCTTGCATAAGTTATTTCTTCTTTGCACCGTTTTTTTTTTTTTTTTTTTTTTTTTTTTTTTTTTGTTTTGTGCAATGCGATAATGTAGGATATTGATTTGTGGTCATGATTTTTTTAGTCAGAAGTACTATAGAAGAAACTGATTATAAGGGTACTATTGTTTACTTTTGGCAGATTAGTAAAGTTGTCAATTCTTATTATTTCTTGTCAAGTTTGCTCTTTCTTTGTTCTTGGGGATAAAGACTTGTAATGATGAAATTTAATTAATACGCTTTGCATAAGTTTATTTTCTGGTTCTTTGCACACCGTTTTTTTTTTATTTCTTTTTTTTTTTTTTTTTTTTTTTTTGCCTGTTTTTTTGTATGTTTTTTTTTTTTTTTTTTTTTTTTTTTTGGTTTTTTGATGCTGAAGTTCGCTGATGAAAAGTTGAAATTTTGCTTCAAATCTTGAGTATATCAAATATATAAATATAGTAATATTTAATGGTTATTTATTTTAAATAATTATAAATATAAGGATCACATAAAATATTAATTTGGAAAAATTAATTATTTTTAGAATGTTAATATAATCCAAGTACATATATGAAACAATCCGTAATTTTATTTTCAAAACTTTAGAATTTTATTAAATCAAAAATCTGAATTTTTTACGGTATGGGCCGTAAACAGTGAACAATTCCGTAAACAGTGAACAATTCTAATTTGAGCCCAAAAGTTTCACGAGCTGGGCCCAAGCCCAAATAAAATGTCGAAAAGAAATTTTGATTCGTAAACAATTAAAATTTTTGAGAAATAATACGAAACCTCAAAATTTAACATATTATGAATATATATATAAATTAATTATCCTAAAAACCAAATATTGTTACTATTAATATGTTTATTATTATTATCAAGAAAATAAAGAAAATATTACGGAACTGAACTAAACAGTTAAAATAAATTGAACCAGGCCTGAAAATCAGTTTAATTTGTCGAGGACCACACGAATAATCCAAAAACCGAGTGAAAAACTTGAAAATCAACAAATCAAACCATGAAGACCAAATCACCTAAAACAGACCAAAACCGGTTTGAAATCGAACCGGAATGGCCTAGATTACTAGAAACCGCCTTTCTTCTCGGAATGGCCTAGAATTTGCTAGAAACCGCCTTTCTTCTTTCTTTTTTTCTTTCTCTTCTTCTTCGGCGCGACCTCGCTGCCTCTCCTCTCTCGTTTTTCCGATCACCAGAACTAGCGCCTCCTCGCCGCGCATCCTTGCCACGCCGCCGCCTCACCGCAGCACTGGCCTCTCTTCCTCTCTTTCTCTTTTCGTTTATGGCTAATGCAGCAACCGCAGGAGACTCGATCGGGAAATCGCGTCGCAACCCACTCCTCGATCTTCCGGCGACTGCAGCCCTCTTCGGTCGACTCCAGCTTCGTCTCGTCGACAGCGAAGTTCCTATACCTCGCTCTCTTCCCTTTCCGGCTAGCGCAACAAGCTAGTAAATGTGCGATCATGGCTTGCGATCGCCGCTGATCCTCCATTGTTGTCTCCTCCAGTCAAGCTGTCGCTGGCAGCATTGGGTTTTGACTTTGAAGTTCACTTCCGGTCACTTTAATTGGAAAATCTCAGTCTTTCAGTGCGTTTTTCAGTTGGGTAAGTCAAATTTCACCCTTCTTTAATACATTTAGTGAATTCTTTGAGCAAGGGTCTAGAATTTCATGCATAAATCAAGTTGGATATCAAGTTGGGTAGAGTTTAAACCCCTAAATTAGCTACTATTTAAGTGTAAATAATTAGAAGCTTTGATTTTACTATTTTAGGTTGATTTATAAACTGAATTCCCATATAGAAATGGTTAGGTTATTTCTTCTATTATAAATTATCATGAAAAGTCGAGCATTCGTTTGATTGATAGTAGCCAGTTAGCCATGCTTGACAGTTAGCCCATGCTTGATTATTCTTTATCAATTTCATTGAACTATAAGCTGAATGGCGAAAGAATTGGAGAAACTTGAAAAATGGCAAAGAAGCCATTTAACTAATTAAGCTTTTGAAACAATTATTGCGGTATAATGCAAACGAAGTTATAAATTAAGTTCTTGTGGGAAATGGGTTAAGCAGCATAATGAGTAATGAAGTTTAATCAATAGCTCACGGTTTCTTTGATATAATTGCAGCATCTAGTTAGAGAAAATCATTGGATTTTGCTTGAACCGCAAGTCTATATTTGTTGAATAATTTGCTCTTTCATGAACTTGTTTGTGGATGTAGAGGTTCTAAATGACTAGATTTGATGATGAAATGGATGAAACTTTTGGTAGTGGCAAGCAGCCTATTTTCAATCATTTATATAGTTATTGCTTGATATGGGAATATTGAAGTAGTAGATTAATTCTTGTTAAGAATTAGTCAGTTGGTATTTTTTTTTGGTTGTAAATTGGAATTTTCTTTAGTAGAGGTATTTCGTTAAATTTTTAGTTTAATTGAAGCATTTTGTATCTTAGTAAGCTATTTAAATTTTAATAAAGGTATAATAAATATGTGGTTGTTATCTTTAAGCAAGAATGAAGAAATGAAAGCTTGATAAAGAGTACTATAATAGTTAGACACTACGAAACTATCAAATGAAAGTAATTAAAATTAACTTAATGATATAAGTTTTATTCGATTATATATGTATTAAAGCTTTCATTTGTTTGGTAACTAGTTATAATTATATAAAGTAAAGAATGATTGCTATTATCATTGGAACATGATTGTTGTAAATTAATGGTTGAGTGTTGATTTTGTTGTTTTGGAAGGAGGATGGGAATATAGCTGATTGATTGCCCGACGGATGGGCTGTGATTGATTGCCCGACGGATGGGCCTGTGTGCATTGATTGATAGAATATAATATAATACTTGTGAGTATTTGAAGCAGGGTAGATAGGTCCATTTTTTAGGGGAGGTGCTGCCGAAATTTCGGATAGAACTTTAGACTAGTTTTTAAATTAACAATAAATTAATTAAGTTTATTTAAGATTAAAATTCCATAACTTAATTAACATAGTAAAATAAAGTGCTTACATTATTTTACTATCATCATTATGTTATTTAAATTACTTCATTACTTATTTATTTTCATGTATTATTGTTATATTATTATTATATTTATTCCTATCACTGTTGTTTATTGTTAATATTATTTATTTAATTTGCATTTGACGTAATGGAAAATGTCTAATTGTGTATTGCATTACGATGTTCAAAGCTCGATCAATATGTTTGCATCTAATATGGCAATGTTTTGGGATTAATTGTGTTGTGATATGATCTATGCCTTTGTTTGTGTGGAGTTGGATGAAGATGGGTCACCATGGGGTTTGTGAGGCAAGTTGGATGACCGTCGGCCGGGTAAATGGGAATTCGGCGCCCCCTGTGTGGCTCCTACCGTTGTTGATTTGGTATGATATGGGAAACCACAGGTTGGCTTCTTTATTGGGCGCACCTGATAATTAGATTTTGAATCGGCAGCCGCAGGGTGGCCTCCTGTTGTGGAAAGCGCCTGATGATCTAGATTTGATGGAAGACGACCGGGTTGCCTCCTGTTGTATGGAAAAGAAAGAGAGAATGGAAACATGAGAGGGCTGGTCAAAGTTGAGGATTAGACCGGGGTCGGTCCAGGTATGGGGGTCGCTTCTGGTGCACACGTTATGAGAGGATGGGCCATGTGGGAGGACGGCTCATCGGGGGTTTCGGTGACGCCACATGACCAGACCAATTTCCACGTGATGTGATTATATGAAGATGTTAATGATTGTGAGTGCTGGTATGTGCCATTTGTGTGACTAGCTGCGTGAGCATATAACTAGTCGGATGACTAGATTGATATGTATACACATTTGTGTGACTGCGTGTGTTGTGCAATAACTATTACTCCTTAAAAGAATTCACATGTCTTGTTTGATTTTTTTTCAGGAAGTAAGTTTTTCTTTAATTCAATTTAGGCTATGTTTATTCGGCGCAGGGCAATAGAGGAATTTTCCTAGCCAATAAATATTTTGCTATGTATATAGATGTATAGAAATCTATGTATATCTATTAGTTAGTGACTCCGCAGATGTAGAATTTGTGAACAATTAGTCATGTATTAACATAGACGATATAATTACTGAGCCCATATTAAATATGTCATGTATTGTTAATTGGGCCCGAGCTGTGAAATTTTGTAGAAGATAAATTTGGGCCGAGATGTAATAAAATCTTGAGGTTTATTCTTCAGTAATATGGGCTGAATATTTGACATTTATATTGAGATAGTAAGTTGTAGTGTTTCAGGCTTACTACGGGCCTCGGGGGCCTTAAGCTTACCTGGGCCCTCATATGGGCTGAATGTTGAAATTTATACCAAGATAATAGATTCTAGTGTTTAGGCTTACTACGGGCCTCGGGGGCCTTAAGCTTACCTGGGCCCCAGTGCCGATCCGGCCCATGGAATCGGGTCGTGACAATATATGATATATTAGTTAGGAAATTATAAGAACTTTTGGAATTAACAAATTATGATTGCGATCAACTATATTAATTGCTAATTGAAATTTGCAAGTAAACAAAAAAATGTTAAAAGCAATATATTGATGGTAAAGATATTTGTTGAGGGTTAGAATAAAATTTCCCACGTTATTACTGCTTCCAAAATCTTCATTCCTTTTGATCTTTCTTTTTGAAATGACATTTCCCACTCCTCGATGTGAATCAAAGGTTACTTAATTTTCAAGAGTGCTCATGATTAGTGTACTTCCAAATTCCTTTTTGATTGACATTATCACTCATATTCCTTACATTGGATTGATCAAATAATCAATTTAAAGGAGGAAGACAAAGATTGTGCGTTTTCATTTTGCCTCGTCCTGTTCCATCCAAATTAATAATTGATCCAAACCTAGCAATCGTGTCATGAATGTTAAAGAAGAGGAAGAAGAGGAGGAAGAAGAAGACTGTTTTTCCACTCTAAATGCGAATGAGTTCTGCTGGTCCATCACTTTTGGATTCTTTTTCATCAGAGTATCTGTAATTGTTTTTGTCAAAAGATATATGCTTTGTGAACACATTGCACTAAACCTAAACGTGCTGGACTGGTACGTTCCATATATATACATTCTTCAATCTTCAAACTCTAATCCCATATGAAAACAACTGACTTTTTTTTCTTATGTGGTCATATGGGAATGTGTAATATATGTATATGTGTCGTTTTTAACAATTATCTACTTCGAAACGAAACCTGCGAGGATTGGGATTTAGGAATCCACTTTGTGGAAAGATTAATATGAATTACTTAATCTTGGGACCATTATAAGCATAAATTCTTTGCTTCAACTATTTCTATTTGTAAATAAGGAATTTTCTTTACTTGGATTGGCTAATTTTGTGTCACTGTCATGGAGGTGGAAGGAAGAAAGGTCGTCCGTCCGCCATGGCAGGTAAGCTCGCTAGGCCACATGCTTTCACACCGAGGGATAAGAATTAAGATGTTCGCAACTACTTGATACTCACCAGTCATTTGATTCTATTCGTGGCACAGTTGACTCCTTGACTTTGACTTGGTGCAAGGTGACATATTTGTGTTCGTCACTCAGTTGACTGCCTGACTTTGACTTAAAGCTAGGAGACACAGCCTGTAGCCGTAGGCCCATATCAATCCACATTAAGATGGGCCTAATTTTCCATTATCTTGCTTTCACTTAGTCCTGGACTAAACCCATCCATCATTGTCTAATTTTTCTTCTCTATTAAGGCTCAAAGGCCCAATCCATATAAACATATACCAGAAGAATTATGTAATTATTTTCCCACATTATTTAATTTTACAATTAGTTGAATTCTTTTTACTCTCCTTGTTCGAATCAATATGAAAATCTTTAAAATACAGAGGGTGATATGATCCATTTGACCAATGAAATTCATTAAGGTTTCCAAATTCTTGAAAACCTTAACATTTTCAAAAAAATAAAAAAAATTATTGAAAACAATAAAATAATTGTAGATATATCATGTCATATTTTTTATTGATCATATAAACTATAAGAAGAACTAAAAAATTTTCAAAAGAATAATTACCAAATGATTAATGCTTTTATCAATTCATTATCCCCTTCAATAAAATTAATCAGTTTTACGTTGTGAATATTGAATTATTTGATTTTGTATATTTTCTATTTAATTAATTAAAAAAACAATTTTATTAAAGGTAGAATTCATCTTAATCCGTGTAGAAAAGCGAAAAAAGAGTGGAATATTCAAGTGTAAAAGTTGAAAGATTCTTTTAATTACAGTCAAAAAATCAATAAAGATCATGAGAGGATTTAAAAATAAATAAATAAATAAATAAGAAAATGTGGATGTGAAGTTCAGTTAACTACGGAACCAAACCCGCCATTTCCCTCCATCCGCTTCTTCTCTCTAACAGTCCCGTGCGCTTCTAAACTCCTCCTCTCTCTTTCTTTAAGAACACATTGTTACTGCTTCATTTTGCTTTTTCTGTTATTACTTAAGGTTTTGGGCAGAGGAAGTTCCGCTTAAAAAATTACTCCCTGTTTCGGTGCTTCTCACTCCGGTGCGGTTAAGGTACGTACGGTTTTCTGTTTGAGGATTTTCATATCACAAACTCTTTTGATGATTCAATCGTTTTTGGATAAACCTGTGCTGAATGTGATTCTTCAAGAATCAAGAAGCTTTTCTCAACCGAAATTGTATTTAGTCTTAATTCCTCTTTCTATTTTGTATTCTGGAATTTAGATATTTTTTATTTATGCAATTCTAATTGTTTAAGGGGTTATTCCGTTATAGCAGTAATTACAGGACGAGAAGTAGATTGATAATCTTGAACGGTTTCTACAAAGAGTTTGATTTTCTTGAATTTGTGCCATTAATCTCTTGAGAGCTTTTCTTTCTTTCAATTGTACTTTCATTTATTCTGTTCGGACGTTCCTTTCCTCAGTTTTCTGCTTCACCTGTCATCATCAATGTCAGTATGTCACCTTGGACATGTAGCTTTATCTTTCTTTTTTTTTTTTTTTTTTTTTCAATTTCCAGAATATGTCACCTTGGACAATGTAGCTGTTATTTATCTTTCTTTTTTTTTTTTTTTTTTTCCACCTTTTATACTTAATTTGCTTATAAGTGCTCTCATGTTCAAACGTCGCTTTTGTTCATATAGCTATAGGAAAAATTGCTTTCACCTGTTATTTTTTCATCCACTTTTCTTTTTTGGAATATAATTGTGATTAGGCCTAGGTTTCTTTCACTTTCAGGGGCGAATATCAACCATGGCAGAGAAACCAACTACAAGTCCTTAATGCACTTGATGTGGCTAAATTTTTTTTTTTTTTTTTTTTCATTTTATACTTATTGGGCTTATTAGTGGCTCTCATGTTCAACTCGCTTGTTCATATAGCTAAGGAAAAATTCTCTGTTTTCATCCTGTATTTTTTCATCACCTTTTCTTTTTGGAATATATTTGTTGATTAGGCCTGGTTTCTTCTGCACTTTCAGGGGAAATCAACCATGGCAAGAGAACAACTACAAGTCCTTAATGCACTTGATGTGGCTAAAACACAATGGTACCATTTCACAGCAATAGTGATTGCTGGAATGGGTTTTTTTACTGATGCCTACGATCTTTTCTGCATCTCTCTTGTGACCAAATTGCTTGGCAGAATCTACTATCACAAGGAAGGTTCTGCAACCCCTGGATCCTTACCATCAAACGTCTCAGCTGCTGTTACTGGTGTTGCTTTCTGTGGAACACTTGCAGGCCAGCTTTTCTTTGGCTGGCTCGGTGATAAAATGGGTAGAAAACGTGTTTATGGTATGACACTGATGCTTATGGTTGTTTGCTCTATTGCTTCAGGTCTCTCTTTTAGTAAAAATCCTACTGCTGTTATGGCTACTCTGTGTTTCTTTCGGTTCTGGCTTGGTTTTGGCATTGGTGGTGACTACCCACTTTCCGCTACAATCATGTCTGAGTATGCTAATAAAAAGACTCGTGGTGCTTTCATTGCTTCTGTCTTTGCTATGCAAGGTTTTGGAATTTTGGCTGGTGGGATGGTAGCTATTGTAATTTCTGCAGCTTTTAAAGCCAAATTTCCTTCACAGCCTTACCAAATTGATCCAGTTGGGTCAACTGTACCTGAAGCTGATTATGTTTGGAGGATTATCTTGATGTTTGGTGCTATCCCAGCTGCACTAACTTATTATTGGCGTATGAAGATGCCTGAAACTGCGCGTTACACTGCTTTAGTTGCCAAGAATGCAAAACAGGCTGCTGCTGATATGTCCAAAGTGCTTCAGGTTGATTTGGAGATTGAACAAGAGAAAGTTGAAGAAGTGAGAGGAAATAATTTTGGCCTATTGAGTACACAATTTGTTCGTCGCCATGGACTTCACTTGCTCGGGACAACTACCACATGGTTCTTGTTGGACATTGCATTCTACAGCCAAAATTTGTTTCAGAAGGACATTTTTAGTGCTATTGGTTGGATTCCTAAAGCTAAAACCATGAGTGCACTTGAAGAGGTTTGCAAGATCAGTAGAGCACAAACTCTTATTGCCCTTTGCAGTACAGTTCCAGGGTATTGGTTTACTGTTATATTCATTGACAGAATTGGAAGGTTTGCAATCCAATTGATGGGATTCTTCTTTATGACAGTATTCATGTTTGCTTTGTCCATACCTTACCATCACTGGACTTTACCAGGCAATCGAATTGGATTCATTGTCTTGTATTCATTCACCTTCTTCTTCGCCAATTTCGGTCCAAATGCCACAACCTTCGTTGTGCCTGCAGAGATTTTCCCAGCAAGATTAAGGTCTACCTGCCATGGCATATCAGCTGCATCTGGCAAAGCGGGGGCAATGGTAGGCAGTTTCGGTTTCTTGTACGCCGCAGATGCTATTGGAGTGAGGAAGTCACTTCTAATCCTTGGTGGAGTCAACTTCTTGGGAATGGTTTTTACTCTCTTGGTTCCCGAGTCAAAAGGGAAATCACTCGAGGAAATGTCTGGTGAAGATAAGGAAGGAAATCAAACTCAAATCTCAGGTGTCTAAACAAATTCTTCCAGGTTTATTATATTAGCCTTTTACTCTACCAAAATCTCTTAGCAATAGCATAAAAGTCAGATAGGCAAAAATATGGTTATGTGCATAGGTTAGAGCCTTAATTAGGTGCAATAAGCTCTTGGCAATGCTGTTTTCTTTTCTAGCTTTTAACTACTCGGTCTTTGCATAGGTTGGGGCCAAGTTTTAAAAGATTCTCACATTAATTGCAAGTGAAATTAAAAATTTTTGCCTCATGATCTTCAAATATATGGTACTTTGAGATTGATTATTAGCTATTCAATCTTTGATTCTTTCATGTTGGATGCTAATGTTATGATCACTTCTATCATTTCAGATTGCAAAAGACAAACTTTTCTTTGCAGTTTAGCAGAAGCTTTAACTTTGTGAACTCATAATCACAATTTCACACTCCTTTTACCTCTTTATTTGTCGATTTTTGTCGCTGTTTTTAGGATTCTCGAGTATTAATGGACCCTTTCTTTGTTTCTTCCACAGTCCCTTTTATCAACCATTGTTGAAGGTTTACTCTGAAATAAGAATAAAAAAACTCGTGATAATAAAAAATAAAAAATTAAAAGGACAGTCTCTGATTGGACTCTTCAACCACGCATTTCTTCATAATTGAAAAATAACAAACATGTAGACAATTACATTAATGGAATTGTTTCTTTACCTGAGACTAAGGACTAAAATTAAAATAACACCAAATATCATTATGTTGTTAGCAAAATAATGGGATTTACGTTTATTTAGCTTCTCTTTAGCAAATGTCAGAATCAACATTATCAAATTTGGAAATAATTAAGTCAACAAGACTTCCTTTGTTTGATTGGATTTTATCTATTTTACTTTTATCTTTAGGTTCATCTATCAATCAATTGCTATTGAATTTTATCGGTTTTTTTAATTTATTTTAATATATAAGTTTCATTTTTTAAAAATTACTTATTGTTTTGAATTAATTATATTTGACCAACATTTTATACTGTTTAATAAAAATGAATTAATTGGAAAGCAATGATTCATTTAAGTATAAATGAACGTAACTAATTACCGATTCATTTTGAATGAATTCTATTTGGAACTTTTTTTTTTTTTTTTTTTTAAAAAAAATGAAATTAAAATTGGACAAGCATGATTCATTTAAGTATAAAATGAAACGTACAACTAATTACCGATTCATTTTCTGAATGAATTCCCTATTTGGGAACTTTTTTTTTTCTTTATTTTTTTTTTCTGTAATTGAGTTGATACCCTCATTTAGAATCAATTAATTAAATTCCACTATATAATAGAGAATGCTTTGGCCCCGTAATTTTCAAAATTGACATTATTACCTTTATTCTTTAATTACTAAATTACTTTCATTAATTACACATTTTCTCAAACTAATAAATTTTTTCTACCTACCAAAAAAAATCTATTATACACTAAATAAGTTGTATAATGATTAACAACATCATATTTTCTTAAGAAGAGAAAATGATTAACAAACTATATAAACCAATTAACAATATTAAAGATAAATAAATAGAAAAATTATACTCCCTCATAATGTTAGGATGATTTGACCTTCCGGACATAAACAATATAAATAAAATGACCTATTCATGACAATTTGCTATTTGGAACTTTTTTTTTTTTTTTTTTTGTAATTGGTTTGATACTATTTAGAATCAATTAATTAAATTCCACATAATAGATGTTTGGCGTAATTTCAAAATTGAATTTTATTTATCTTTAATTACTAAATTACTTTCAATAATAACATTTTAAAATAATAATTTTTAATCCTACCAAAAAAAAAATCTTATACCTAATAAGTTTATAATGATTAACAACTATATATTTTTTTTGAAGAAATGATTAACAACTATATAAACCAATTAACAATATAATAATAAATAAATAAAAATTATATGCCTCATAATGTAGGAGATTTGGATAACAATATAAATAAAATGATATCATTGACAATTGCATAATAAACTTAGATATTAAAAATATTAATATTAAAATATAAAATATCAATTAATTGTCTAGACGTATTAATAGTAAAATTAGTATAAGAGTTAAATATTAGATTACAAAATTGAAATTACAAGTTTAATGTCAATAATTATATAAAAAAAATGGACTATATATTGTTATGCGAGTATATTATCCTTTAAAAATAATGATATGTTAGTTTTATAGAATTCATTTTAAATTTCATTAATCTAATTAGGATTTGGTTTTAATTACAACTAATTCCATATAATTCAAGTCTCGTCCTAAAATTTTAAATCAATCAATCGAAATTCAATATCCAACGGAAATAACTGTAGGAGACAATATAATTGGGCCCTTGTCCTACAAAGACATGAACAAAATTGCAACAGGTAGCCCACAAACAATACCCTGTGGGTCAATACTTGCTTCCCTTTTTGGTTCAAAATATGAATGTGGACATGCTGGTGACTGTGAAAACAGCCTTTTTCTCAGAAATAAGAAATTATTGGTCCCAAGTTTCATTCCCAATTTGGGTTTGGGTTTATAAATAGAGTATTATTTATCAACTGGTTCCATGTAATCCTCACCATTCAGCCACACAAACTGGATATCCACCGCAGGATGCATTTACTTACACTCCATATATTTTATCATATCCATTGTTATTTATATATAAAAAAAAAAAAAGAAAATTAATATTTCAAGTCTCAAATAGAGAAAAGAATACCATTGGACCGGTGGACGTATGATTGAGCAGAAATAAGGCAGGTAATTAATCAATTTTGCATCAGCTGATTTCACCTACACCAAGTGATAATTTAATATTGATGATGACCTTTAACCACTGAAAGCAATTACTTTGACAAGCTGACCTTATATAAAACTGGATGTGCTTTGATACCTTAATTTAAGGTACACTGTGTATGAATGGTTAGTTACTTGTTAGTGTAATACAGGTGCTTGTTCTTTTAAAGAGGACAAGAAGAAGTAGAGTGTTTGGATTTTGAGTGAAATTTCTTGAATTTTGGGTTTATTTTACTTTTTGAAATTCATCCAAATCTTCTATTTTCATCGACAAAATGGATGAATTTTCAAGGGATAAGCAAGAGATCAATTTAAATTTTTGTTTACGGAAGACCAAATAGGTACAAATAGCATCATGATTTAAACCAACTTACAAATAGTTTTAGATTTATCGACATTAAATTTGAAATTATTTATATTTTAAGAATTTCTGGTTTGATAGTTACAGTCAGAAAAAGTTTGTATTTAATTACAAAAGAATAAGAATGTACCAAAATGAAAATCCATTAAACTTTAAATTAACTGTTAAATAAACATTAGTTAATAATAAAAATCCCTTTGTTTATTTAATGATTCAAAAAAAAAAAAAAAATCTTGGAACACTGATATATCATGAATTTTAAATTTGATATACACATATTGCTCTCTTGAAAGTGATCTTTAAAAATACAAAACTGAACTATCCCAAAAAAACAGAAGGCAACTCTACCTCAGTAAGGTGTCCATAAAAACATTAAAAGATTCAAAATCTCAAATCAAATGGGTCCATAAAAATGAGCCATGGCCTAACTATTTCAATTAAGTAATCATTTAGCATCGAATGATTATCCCTATCCATTAAAGAGGATAGAATTTATTTATTACAATAATCAATTTAAAACTTTATATATATTTTTTTAATAATAATAACATAAGCAAACTGCAAAACTTCATTACACATAATCACAGCTTCTCGTATACAACATATTATGCATTGATTATACAGCCATTACATTCCTTCAGACAAAACGCTAAGGATAATACAGTCATAGCATACGCCAAAAAAAACACTTGCTTCTTCTCTGCCACAAAAGAAACAAAAGCATCCTCTTCAACTGAAAAACCATTAGGACACTTGCCACGTACGCAGATACCAGTCCATATACTAGTATATTTATACACTACCGTACCTATACAACCACTCTGCTATCCTTCATGTTAGAACTTAGAACATTCAATCTCCTCCGTTGGTTATCCATGGATGTCCTGTAAAAATCCACAAAAAATGCGATTATTAATAACTAATTGACATATTTAAAAATCTAAAGATGGAAATTAAAACTTTAATTGGACTTTAAACTTCAAATTTACAGAATATACTTACTTAGTACTTGTTCTGCAGAAAACCTCTTGGAAACGTCTTTACAAAGCATTTTCCTTAACAGATCCTTTACCACCGGCGACACCGAGTGAAAAGCTCTAAATGGAAACCTCAAATTGCCCCTCAAAACCGACTCAAAAATCTCAACGGCTGTTTCACCATGAAACGGCGGAAATCCAGCTAACATAATATACAACACCACTCCAGCACTCCACACATCCACTTTCTCTCCGTACTCTCTTCCGGCTAAAACCTCCGGTGCCACGTAGTATGGCGTCCCTACAACACCAGCTATTGTTTCTCCGTCCATAACCACCTCTGCCGACCCGAAGTCGGCTAACTTAACCGACTTTCTCGAGTCAAGCAAGATGTTATCCAGCTTTATGTCACGGTGAACGACGCCGTATCTGTGACAGTGAGAAACCGCTTCCATTAGCTGAATAAAGATGACTCTGGCTTCGGCTTCGGTAAGAACGCCATTGCCGATGATTAAATCGTGAAGATCTTGGCTTGAGCACAACTCGATTACCATATGAAGGTGAGTTTCGTCTTCGTATAAATTATGGAGCTGGATTATATGAGGATGAGGCGAAAGAAGGTGGAGAATCTTTGGCTCAGTAAGAAGGCATTGCGCGTCAAGAGAGTCACCGGAGGTAGGCTCTTATCGATGGACTTGACGGCAAAGGTCTCACCGGTGGACTTGGAAATGCATCTAAAAACGGTGCCGAATCGTCCCCGGCCGATCTCTTCGCTGATCAGGTAATCTCTATTTAGCGCTTCGCTCATTACTATAGCGCTCTGTTTTGCTGGTTAGTTTTTCTTCAATTCCGAAATGTAAGGCGGTGTTTGTTGGGTTTCCTTTTTGACGCATAGAGGAAGGAATGTTATGGGGAATATTCGAACATCACTGATTAAGCCAATAGAAATTGGAGATCCAACGGCTCGAAACGCCTGTAATTAACTTGAATGTACAAGATTGACCCTTTGTTAAAATGAATTTGAAGTTTCCGTACTGTTGCTGTCCTTCGACGAAGGAAAGCCGTACAGTGGTTGGGTTAGATTCGAGTTCATGGTGATTGTGCCACGTTACTTCAATCCTCACCGTCCACGTTTTTTGTAGTACTTAACCTTTCCGTAACCACCTATGGAAATATTTTAATTATTTTTAATCTCATTGTTTTAATATTATTCCTAACTATTTCAAATTCTCATTACATTTCAAAAAATATTTTATTTCTAAATATTCATGTAGTTTAACAAATAATAAATTATTATTTTCATTTTTATTTTTATATGCAAAAATTGATTGCTTTAATTTCTTAAAAATTTATTATTAATTAAAAATAAAATAGTTAAAATACATAATAATTTATTATTATTTAAATAAATTAAATGATTTTATTAACAAAGTTGAAATAACTAAATATAATAAATATTTAAAAACGGAGGAAGTATTATCAAAAATTTAATTAACTACAAGTAATCAATATATAATGGAAACTCTTTTACTCTTGTAGTGAGATTGAGTGGTGTAAATCATCTGTCATTAACACAAAATTTATTTCATTTTCATAAAATTTTAATCAAAGTAGGATATTTTCTGCCACAAATCAAGATCACTTTATTTTGTCTGACTTGTTTTTTCTTGGTTTCATGAGCTGCTTTTGCTAGTGCATGCCTTTCGAGATTTGGGAGGCTAAAAAAGTAGTCCAAAACCAAATAAAAATAAGAAACGTAAGGTTTTGCTTTTAATGACCTTTGGAAGAAGTAAAGAGTTGTGGGAGGATACGCTACGGAATCCGGACAATGTAAGGTACAGAGAAAGGACTATCAAACACAAAGAAAATGCCACTGTTCGCCTAATTTGCCTATTACCTCTCTGTTAGGTCAAAAGGGTGCTTTCTCGTTAGGACCATTCACCGAATTTGTGAACAATAGTGAAGCTGCCAGTAGAAACAAAACAAATATCTAGCATAGTATCTTTCTTTTCTTTTCTGCCGATCCAAACAAGCCTCCGGCATTTAATCATCCATGAATTTTCTCTATATAAGTCAATAAACACGTATATGATGAAAAACCATTAGCACCTATATCTTGTTTTCTACATTATGAACATGCTTTAGGAAAAGTTTATTTATTACAGATCCTATATATAGGTTCCAGTTGGCTTACCAAACTAAAGAATAAAATTCAGTGGAAACTGAATCTTAGCTTCGTGTATTATTCTTAATAAAAAGAAAAAAAAAAAAAAAAAAAACCCACTATATTCTTGTTTACTCTACATTATGGAACATGCTTTAGGCAAAAAGTTTATTTTTACAGATCCTATATTATAGCGGTTCCAGTGGCTTACCCAACTAAAGAATAAAATTCAGTGGAAATCTTGAATCTTAGCGTGTACGCTGTATCATATTCTTTATGAAAAAGAAAAAAAACAAACAAAAGATCAACTCTAGTCAGATAGAAAAAAAAATCATATTTTAACAGTATTCAATATCAGAAAAAAAAAAAAAAAAAAAAAAAAGATCCTTTAGTGATAAAAAAAAATCATATTTAAGTATCAATAATCAGTTGGATTGAGAGAATATAGACATCCAACTTTACTTGCAAAATCAGAAATACGCTACCCAAACTTATTCTAATTTTCTGATTTCGTTTTCATTTTATTTAATTTGACTATATGTCAAAACCCTGGACCAAATAAAGAACTGCATGCTTATATTTTCTCGCATAATAATTAATTATTATTGCTTTGCTTGGAATTCAGGTCAAGTAAAAATAATTAGCATCCAGTCAGCTTTGCAAAATATCAAGAAAAATAAGACAAAATCCTGGTCAGCTTTTGTCTCTAACCATCGTTTACGTATTCTAATTCCAACTAATGTAAAAGAAAAGGGCTGATTGGAAAATACAAAAGTTGCTTCCTTTATTTACAGAGTCTGTGCTGATAATATATGGGGCTATCTAATGAAAACATTCTATGCATACATACACTTGTCCATAACTGGAACTAAGGAAGGAGATATAATCAGCCAAGAAGCATACACATTAAACATAGAACTTACAGGTCAGTCACGTCAAATTACACTACAGTAAATTACAGAATGTATCCCCTCCGAGTAGTTCTTCTTCTTGATCACACATATGGTACATCACCAACTTGCGATCAATATAGGCATTAAGTTCCCGTGGCAACTGCAAATTTATCAAAAGAAACTTCAGCAGTGCAATAGAAGCGAAAAAATGAAGCATAAAGAACACGCCTACAATCTTCTTGCATAGGGAAGAAAAATGTCATCATATAATCTGACCGATGGAATACAAGTAATAACACAAAAAACCATAGAGTATTGAGCCTCAGCTTGACAATATTAGATTTCCATTTATGGTGACTTGTCTATTTTCTGATAATGCTTTTGATGGGTGAAGAGGACATAATGAGCGTGCTCTAGAATGCTAATAATTTTCTGGTTAAGATGACAACAAATAAAAACCATGAAAACCAAACGAAGCAATTATGGACTCAGAAATTACAGTTCCTATGCACTTGTTAAAGAAACAGAAATCAAAAGCACTTGAATCATCTAGAAAAGAAAGTGGAATTGCTTACCATCTTCGCTTGAACTTTGTTCCACGTCAATTTGTACTTGCCATGGCTGCTTGAGGTCAGATGATTCACATTCATACAAAGGCTTGCTTTCTGTTGTGGAACAACACTGAGGGACAGAAAAAGAACATCTGCTGGTGGCTTGCTTCTTAGCTGCTGAAGATTCAGCAGTAGAGCACAAGTCATCTTCAGCTCTAGAGGTCCCTTCTATGCCACTGTGGTTTTGCAGTTTATCTAGATTTGGTCTTTTGATTATTTCCTCTTCCATGTACTTTGATCTCTTCCTATGATCTGGAAAGTTCTTGGGTTTTTGAACTGTTGGAACCTTCTGATCATTAGATGAATCAGTATGACAAGGGACTTTCTCCTTTACTAAAACCTTCGGAATGGCCAAATTTTCAGTGCCAACTGTGTTATCAACAACTACTTCATTTGTTCCACCTGAGTTCGAAGCCCTTGCAGTGGCTTCCATTTCCCACATCTTGAATATAGCTTCAGTTAACCGTTCTCTAGCTAAATCTAATTCAATTATAGGTTTTGGGTAGTTTTGGCCCAATTCCAACCCTGCAGCTTTAAGCACAATAAGGGGTGCATCCCAAGGATGATGGATCCACTCAGTAGGCACTCTTGCTAGCTCAGGCAGCCACTGTCTCACATACTCACCCTCTGGATCAAATTTTGAGCCTTGAACCTGACATGGATGCAATTCAGAAAATAAGGCACAGAGAAAGGTACTCAGAACTGTTAATAACCCCATGAAAATCTAGTTCTGATAGAAATGAACTTTTATCAGAACAGCATAATGTTAGAGTACCTGCATTCACATAACTTCACAGAAGAATTAAGTTTTTATTTTTTTTATTTTTTTATTTTTTTTATTTTTATGTTTCCATATTAAATCTGTTTCTAGGCCACAACCCTAGTTCTCTAAGAAAAATAAAAGTGAAGAAAATATGTTAGTCATTAAGTAAGAAGAATAAACACAATTACAACATATGCAAGAGACTATATATTGCAGTTTGCCACATACTCAGAACATATGCTTGCATTATAGCATTGAGTTACAGATTCTTCAACAAACAAGCAAACCCAAAATACCTCTGGGCTATCCAAGCGTTCAAGCTCATGGCCATCTGGTAAGCTGCCGGATATGTATTGCCAACCAAGGATATCACTTTCCAAGTCTGCATCCAGAAGTGTGTCCCAGAAATACTTCATTCCCCATCTCCATGGAAGAAGTAGAACTTTTACAGCAAAACTCGAAACAATCACTCTTATTCTATTATGAACCCAACCAGTTGCCCAAAGCTCCCGCATTCCTGCATCAACTAAGGGATAACCAGTTCGTCCCTGTCTCCAAGCCTTAAAATGGGCCTGGTTGATGTCCCAGGGAAAGTACTTTAAGTTGCTCAGCAATGATCTCTCATGAGTGAATGGATAGTTAAAACAAAGGTAACGAGAATATTCCCTCAATCCAATGGATCTAAGAAACAGAGTCACACTTTCTTTTCCTGCTGAGTTCTCTTCTTTTAACCACAGCAACCGTTTCATTTGCACACATTGAAAAACTTTCCTTACACTCAATTCTCCAAAATGAAGATATGGGGACAAAAGTGATGTAGAGTTCCCTCCAACCCTTAGCATATTCTTTGAATAGTCAATTAGATGCTGTTCGACAAATTCAGCCAGTGCCTTATCAGCTTTGCTCCAGCCTGGGGACCATCCTCTTCCTAGTAAGGAATTGCTAGATTTTTCTGCTTCATTTTCAAGACCCAATTCCTCAAGTGAACATTTCTCAACAGCTCCTACCAAAGAGAGGAAACAATTAAAATGAGAAAGGAAGTAACAGTTCTAGACCATTCATCTCCTGCACCCTCTTTCTAACACACAGAACATGCACACATTTACTGGGCACAAGTATTGCATAATTTAATGTTCGTAATAGTTCAAGTTGCATCAATCAACAATTTGATAGTGTTATCAGAGAACCAAATTAAGATAACAAATATTATTGACATATTACCTGCAACTGGGACCAATCGCCAAGGAGGAAGATGTGAGACAGGTTCCATCTGCATGTGCAAGCACTTGTCCCAATATGCATCAAATGTCACAAAAGCATGTCCACTTTCATCATATACTTCCCATGGCTCAAGCAATAAATCCCCATTATAGCTTTGCACCGAAATGCCAACCTCCACCAGTTTTTCTTTGATGTTGTGATCACGAACAAGGGATACTGGATCTAGCAAGGGACAAAATAGGAAACATAATAAATGGCTATCATATGAAGAAGAAACTATGTGGACAGTACTAAAAAGCGTTGTTGATAAAGCAATGGGATACTAACTCTGAGGCTCAAAATAGAGCTGATTCTCAGCTAATTCAGTAAAATAAATGGCCTACACTATTTTCAGCATGTTTAAACAAATTTCAATCAGATAACTTCTGCATATTCAGATATGATACAAAAACCAATTATATCTATAAGAATATTCAGATACTCATTGGTAATTTCTGTTTCTTCTGTTTCCATGTTTGAGCATGTGTTAAACAATTGATTCTGTAAAAAGTTTAAAACATACACCTCTTCATATCATGCAGATATTCATGGAAATTGAACAATTTAAAAAGACAAAAAAAGGAAAAAGGGCAAAGGCCTCTTCCCACTTCTCTGATCCATTTACTCTGTATATATTGTTCTTACTTCTTCAATATAAAAGAAATGTCGTACGATAATTCTTGGACTAGTCATAAAGAAAATGAAGCCTCTAGTATTTGAGGTAGTGTGCCAGCATGTTTTCCCCTTTAAGTTTAAATTTAAACTTTCGTAATTTATTAACTTTCCTCCTATAAATACCCAAGCTGCTTTACAATGTGCATCAACATCAATGGAAGCAGGCAAGCAGCATATGATCAACATTTATAACCTTCTTAAAGAAACCGCAAAGGTTGTGCGGCAAAATCATCAACATTTGTAATCTTCTTAAGAACTGCCAAGGGTTTTAACTTATCAAAATAAAATAAAATAAAATAAAGAACAGATGATGAAACGGATGAAATAAAATATAAAAAATACAATTTGGTATATGCATTCTAACTGCAGAACGATTCTTAAGCTATAGATTCACAATTTACCAAACAATTATTATAAGAATCAGTTGCTAAATTTTTAATCAAGGTCAACCAAGCAAACTAGAGATTGTAGTTATAAAAATGAAAAAGAAATGCTTTTAGTAAATAAAGAAGGGGCATACCGTAGAGATGATTGAAGACTACCCTTGTTGCTCCAATTGCATTGATGCAATCCAATAGAGCAGCAAGAGTACTATGGGTTTTGATCACTACAAGTTCAGCCCCAAGAGAATTCAGGGAGTGTCCCAAGTGGGCAAGAGATTGCTTCAGCCACCACCTCGAAACTCGACCTGGGTAGAATTGCCCTTCTTCTTGAGGACACCATATAAAGACAGGAAACACACAACCATCCCTGGCTGCAGAAGCTAATGCAGGATTGTCCTCAATTCTAAGGTCCCTCCTAAACCACACAATAGTCTTATTGCTGCCCATGTTGGAATAACTCAAGATCTTTAAGGATCAAAGTAAATTTCAAATCTTATGATGCCTGCAATTGTTACTCCAAATCTTCAATTTAGAAATCAAAACAAATAAATTTTCTTGTTTTTATCAAAGTACCCCAATCAGACAAGTCACGCTGTTCAGTTTCATGAACCTACTCAAACTTCAAACACAAGGGGGAACCATGTACCTTAAAACCTGCAAATATCTAGAATGGCAACAGGAAGCACCAGTCCAAATACCAGCACCATAAATACTAAATACAAATTGAGATCGTAGAAACATGAGCTTGGAATTCCTAATTCGGCAAATATAATTGAAATTTGTCTGATATCTACGAATACCTAAACGGCCCAGCATACCAAACTTTAATTCAGATTTTACTTTACTCCTTTGCATCAAAGAATACCCAAAGAACATTTCCCCCCTCTATTATTATTATTAATAATCTTCACTACACATCTCACCACCTCAAAACTCCAACTTCGACAATTAGCTACCAAAATAACCATATAGGACAACACTTTTATACGTTAATGTAACTTCTTGATTCTCCTAAAGTTTGATCAACTAACTTTTAGCCATACATACCAAAAAAAGAAAAAACATAATATATCATGGGAATAAAATATACAGATCAGGACACCCACCAAAAAGATTCCTTAATAATTTTACATTAAAGAATATTATCCCCAATAAGATAAGAACCCATTAAAGGAAACGAAAGAATAAAGTAGTAATCGATCAAATCAAAAAGGAAGGATTCCGACTGTACCCAGTTCTTGGCGTAGGTGACAACCCAGTCCAAGAATAAAGAGAAGAAGAAGGGAAGTGCAAAGATATTGGTTAAATTGATCAATTGTACAGTAATAATTGTACTACCTTGGGAAAATTAGGCATTGGATTAGGGTTGTTGTTGTCTTTATGTGAAATGAGTGGCATGTTGATCTATTTAAGTGAAGATCACGTGGCTGCGGTGATATTGATGATGGTGATGGGATGGGCCTCATCCTGTTTCCCATTGTGGCTGCACTGCAAAAGATAATAATAAAAAAAGGAAAAAGAAGATGAAATTGTAAGAACCTTTGCTAAAAGATTCATTCATGAAGCTTGTTGCTGTGCTTGCCTTTATTACTACAGTTTTGAAAAGATGGTATTCTAAGCATATTCTGTTGATGCCAAATTACACCAAACGCGAACTTCTTTACGGGCAGTTCAGTTTTCTATTTCAATTTTGTCTTCATAAGACAGATTGTACAAATACTTAAATAGCAATAACAGATTATTTATAACAACTGATCATTGATGCAATGATCAGTTCATAGAAAAAACAGGTAAATCAATGGACCATGATTAAATTAAATCATCTCAATTTTATGACTCGAATAATATTGAATCTAATTTAATTAGTCAAATGAGTCATTAATCATCATATTTTATTCAGTGATTAATTATTTATTATGGATCAGTTTCCATGAAAATGTGTTGTTCTATTTCTAATATGATCTGAGATATATAGTTCATATTGATATCAAGATTTTTTTTTTTTTTTTTTTTTTTGTACAAAATACTTAAAATAGCAGATAACAGAGTTATTATAACAACTGAATCATTGATGCAATGATCAGTTCATAAAAAAAAAAGCGGTAAATCAATGGCACCATGCATTAAATTAGAATTCATCTCAAATTTAGACCGGAATAATATTGATTCTAATTAATAGTTTCAAATGACGTCATTAATCATAGTATGTTAGTTCAGTGATTAATTATTTAATTATGAGATCAGTTTCCGATGGAAGAATGTGTTAGTATTCTATTTCTAATATTTGATCTGAGGATAAATATAGTTCATATTGATATTCAAGATGTTTTTTTTTTTTTTTTTTTTTTTTTTTTTTTTTTTGCAAAAATCCAAGTTCTTTTTAATCGTAAAAAAGAGAGAAAATATAACGAATTGAACATAAAAATTTTCTTGACTTTGATAATAATTGCCATTTTTTAATTTCATAATTCACATACCTTGCTTGATTGCTCATGAAAAATCAAACTATCTCATCCCAAATTAATTCCTAATTTCTTATTTAAATTCATCCATATGATTTATAAAAAAAATTAAGAATATGTTTAATGGAGAGTAATTTTATTGAACTTCTGAAATTCATTAGAAATTTCGTATTCATATATTTAACATAAATAAATAAATAAATAATTCATTTTATTATATTAGAAAATTCAATTTTATAGAAGTCAATATTATTACATATTTGAATTTATTTATACCAAGGTAATTCTTAAAGTTGATGGATCAAATTGTGGTGTGATGTAAGGAAAATTACATTTCTACATTTTAGCCCATAGTGTAAAATTCTGGAGTTAGATTCGAAGAATGACAGGGAGGGGGGAAATCAGCACTCGAGAAGAAAGAAGTCAAGATATGTAGCCAACATAATTTTTACCATGATCGAAAGATTACTAAGCCTTGTCCCAGCTGCTTAAAATTCAAATTATCCTGTTAACCTATCACTTCCTAGAAGAGCAAAGCCAAGTAGTAACTAAAAAGTCTACTAATAAGCCTATCCGTTTACATCCAACATCACCTCAACTGAGAAGCATCAATGGCAGCAAGGAGTCAGGACTCAGAAGTGTCTCCAAACCAAGAACTCCCCCGATCAGCCTTCTCAGGATTCAGGAGTGGGTTATTCAATACAATTAAATTAAGCCATATATACTTTGTGCCAATGGGATATGACATGTAATCAGCAACTAATTGAAGCAAGAGAGTAAATTTCCTCTTTATGAAGATTATAGAACTCTTCTGCTTCCATTGTAGATGGAATGCTCAGTGTGCACGGTCTCTGAGCACCTCAAGATCCATCTCAGTTGGATCAGTAGCCTGAATTTCATAATGGATGCCTTGCAGTTCTCTTCTGAACCTGTCCTTCGAAGTTGCATAAAGCATCTTGGCGCGAATGCGTGACACAGAAGGAGACCTTAAAGAAAATAAGGTATTCAAAATTGTTGTAATCAAGGTGTCACACTGTATTTCTTATTTACCATTACAGAAAAAAAAAAAAAAAAACAAATAAAAGAAACCCCATGCACATGTCACTCTGTAAACCAATAGCTAACAATAAATAAACTTGCTCAGAAATGCACCTCCCATTCAAGTAAGTGTATCCAGTGCCATTACACAAAAAGGTCCCATGTAGTCTCCCTCTAATAGAGGATAAAACGGAGCAATGAGACCAAACACACAAAGAGAGACCCCAAACTCAGTGATTGAGCATTCTTTTGCTTAACCCTACAATACAATTCAAGGAAGTCTAGTGTAATTGTGTAACAAACAATATCTGACACTATAAGCTCAGAGACAAAATTTTATTCTCTTTCAAACTTAAAAATGGCATATGAGAGATGAGCCACCAAACCGGCAAACCCCCAATGTCTCTTCCTAGTGGACCAGAACGGTTTACTGACCCAGCCTTAGGAAAAGCTAACAAAGCTGGGAACAACCAGATATCGAAATGTCCCTCAAAAAACAAAAGGACAAAGTAGCAAGAGTAGATGCAGAATCACATGGTTGTTCACCACTCCTTGAGAAATCCAAATGACAAAAAGGCTCACGCGATCTTACACGCACAAAAAAATAAAAAATAAAAAATAAAAAATAAAAAGCAAGCCAGAAACTAATCACATTAAACATGACTTTGATATTTGAACGCACTGGATGCTTTGAGGAAAAACCCTCAACAATGATATAGATTACAGGTCTGAGGTATCTGGTTGATGAGCGACATCATCCCCCCTCCACCCCCCCCAAAAAATAACACTTGTAGGGAACTCTCTGCAAAACTAAAATTACTATGTTAAGCCCAACATTTACAAAATTCCCCTGAGAACCGTATAACAAAGAAAGAGAGTTAAGGCGGCACTCATACTCTAGTAATCTAGAATTGATGTAATAGCTCATGATTATGACTGTGTTATAGTTACTCATCAAATTCTGGCACATACATATGAACTTCTAATTCAGATCTTGTATGGCGCATATAAAAAAGTAAAGAAGGAAAGAATCACACATAAATAAGAAAAGAAAGCAATAAAGGATTCAAAGATAAAACAGGTGCAAGTTTCAGCGACTGATCTGAGAAAAATGTTATTAGGCTATTAATAAATTAAAAGATTTAAGCACATGTGATAAACCTGAATTCATAACATTCACATGTAAAACAGATTTAACAAGTTAAACTATGACTGTGGTTAACAATTCTAACCAAAAGGCATCCATCAGAGTGAACGAAGAAGCTCACCAAGCGATGAAGAAAATCTTGCTCTTCTGGCAATTGTCAGATGTTACAAAATCGAAGTCATAGACAGCATATCGGCAATCATTCTCAGGCAAGGAAGCAGTATAATCATCATAGCTCTCAGCTGGTCCTCCAGTTTTCTCAACCACAACCTCTTTTTTATTTTCATCAATCTTAAATATCACAAAACGATATGCCTTCTTTCTCTGCAGTTCAAGGTATGTGCTTTTGGTGTGCTCTGCAACACCCATGCCAGAGGAAGCATTCCCCTGGGAAAGAAAATCAACATTAATACATGCAATAATCAACTTTCTTTTTCTATTTTTTTTTTCTCCTTCGCACTTGTCAGCAATGATGGCGTAAGTCCTGATTTCCTTCACTGTGGTGTTGGTATTTCAAAAGATAAAACATCGACGCAGAAATTGCTAAATATATATGGAAACTACATACAAACATACATGCACATAAACTCAATCTTATGAGCTTTACACGATCAAGGAATATTTTCATAAATAGAATTAATATATTCACTGTGATTGAATAAAGTTTAAGCCCCTAATTGCAATTCTTTTGTTCCACATACAAAATTGTATGAGATCAGAATGGGATGTCCTAGGATATAACCATGAACCCACCAAACTGTAGCTATGGAGTTCATTATCCAATTATAGTCCATGGATGCAGAACTATCAATCCAACACACTAGACAGATCAACTGTTGGGGAAGTCTAGATTCCCATTTTCAATTCAATCATATACAAAATTTAAATCAATAATAATGGGGGAAAAGAAAAAGAAAATTGAAACCTCTCTTCAAGCATAACTCCAAATATAAAAAAAAAATCCAACATATAAATTAATAAAAAGTATCTTAAATAATAATCAAATATAGATTTTCTCTCACATTAAATAACCGCAATCAAGTACTAAAATATGTAAAACAATTAAGCACGACCCTGTTTAAAATGAGTAAAATTCAATAGATCAGAATCAGGTTTAACCTCAAAATAAATTTTTTTTTTTTAAAAAGCAACAAAGTCAGACGTTAACTTAGATAGATAGAGAGAGAGAGAGAGAGAGAGAGATAAGCTTACTCCTTTGAAAGCCATAAGGCTATGAGAGAGAGAGAGAGAGAGAGAGAGAGAGCTTGCTGAGAGGGAAAAAAATACAGTGGAGAGTGAGGAAAAATAGGCTCACATGAAGAGAAAGCTGACCAGAAAAAAAAAAAAAAAAAAAAAATAGAGAAGAGGAAGAAGTAGAGAGAGATAAGCCTTTACGGCCTTGAATAGCCATGAGGAGGCTATGAGAGAGAGAGAGAGAGAGAGGAGAGAGCTTTGCTGGAAGTTCAAGGGAATAATATTAGTAGCGAGTGGAGAGTGAAGGTATAAAGAGTAGCCTCACATGAAAGAGAAAGCTGACCAGATAAAAAAAAAAAAAAAAAGTGAAAGCTAGCCAGAAAAGCAGTTTTCGATATACAGATGAATGAAATTATTTGATTCAAAATAAAGTAAAATAACACTACAGACAGATTAGGTTTCTGTTTCCGCTTTGATAGAGGGAAAAAAATGATATTAAGAAGCAAAGGAAGGCGCGTCGCGTCCAATTTCTTTCTGGCGGAGAACTGTCACTAAGCTATGTTCGCTGTGTCAGGTGGCACTGATACTTACAACGGTGATGACATTGCCACAATCCTCCTCGTTAAGGATCGTGACACATTCATCCTAGAAATGAGTACTATGGTGCATACTCCGCATCAAATCAAATTACCGGACGTGGCATAAGCCATGTCGTAAATATAAGCAAGCTTCAGAGTGTGGGGCGTAAAAAAAAAAAAAAAAAAAAAAAAAGTGAAAGCTGACCGGAAAAGCCAGTTTCGATATACAGTGAATGAAATTATTTGGATTCAAAATAAAGTAAAATAACACTACAGACAGATTAGGTTCTGTCCGCTTTGATAGAGGGAAAAAAAAATGATATTAAGAAGCAAAGGAGGCGCGTCGCGTCAATTTCTTTCTGGCGGAGAACGTCACTAACTATTGTTCGCTGTGTCAGGTGGCACTGATACTTACAACGGTGATGACATCTGCCACATCCTCCTCTTTTAGGACGTGACACATCATCCAAATGAACTATGTGGCATACTCCGCATCATCCAATTTGACCACGTGGCATAAGCCATGTCGTAATATAGCAAGCTCCAGGAGTGTGCGTAGTTTGGTCTAATGCTGTTTAAAAATTTTATCTGAAGTTCTAAACCAATCTATATTCAGGGTATTAGAAAGACATTGTTCTACAATAATTTTTTAAAATAAAATTATCTTTAATATCTATCTATATAAAATATGTAGAAACAGAAGTATGTTCCTTTACGTGTCATAATATCAAACATCGAGGTAGCAAAAAAATATATATATATTTTTTAAGGTGTTCAATTGACAAAAAATGATTTTTATATTATTTTTTATTTTATTTATTAATTTAAACATTAATTGAGTTAACATTAATATTATCATTATTAATAATATTAAAATGTTAATTAAATAATTTAATAATTATAATATTATTTCATAACAGAAAATTTCAGTTTTTTTATTTTAATAATATTAAATGTTCTTCAGTTTTTTCAGTAATTAATTATATACCTAATAATATCATTAATAACATTTCAAATAATAAAAAATTATAAATTTTTAATAATTAAAAAAATTAATAATATTATTTAATGATATCGTCATTGATAAAAAATCTCAAAATCGCTTTTCTTATATTATTAAATCCATAAAGTGCATATGAATATATTATAACTGAGTTGGCAAGAAATTTTATTTTTTATATTTTTTTTAATTTTATTTTTTCCAATTTAGACATTACTTGAGTTAGTATTAATATTAATATCATTAATAACAATGTATGTTTTAAAATTTTTTTCAATCATTAAATAAGTAATAATATCATTAGTATTATTCCAAATAGTAAGATTTTTCAGTTTTTTTTCTAAGTTAATGAAAATATAATTTAATAATTCATTAATAAAAATATCAAAACCATTTTCTTATACTATTTATTAATTTGTAAAGTGAATATGATGGAAAAAATAATAAAAAAATTCAAACCTAAAATTTATGTGATGTTATTAATTATTTTAAAAAATTATTAAATTTTTTATTAATGCAATAAATTTACTTTTTGGACTAACAAATTATTTAAAAAATAAAGAGTTTCTTTCATTAATATAATAAACTTATTACAGGGTTATTAATTATTGAATTCAATTAGTAAATACAAATAATTAAAATTTATATTTCAAGATTTTGAAATGCAATGACAAGAACACAAATATTAAGTTCATACAATATTATTTGAATTCATAAAAATAACATTATAAAATTATATATTGGATATTTTACCAACACGCAAGCAGATGACTCGTTTTATATTATTCAGTAGCGTAATATAATAATATCCAGAGGTTGAAAAATAGATTATGAAATATTTACTCTTTTAATATTTGACTAACAATTAATAAGTTACAAATAAAGTCAAAATAATCAAACCAAATTAAATCATAAAAATGCTCAAACCAATATTATAAATATGATTCACATCAATTTGATAATTTAACGAGCTTTGAAACAAGAAAATTTGAATTTTCAGATATACTATGCTTAAAGATTTGATTAAAATGAAAAACAGAAAAGTAGAAAAATTAAATATAAGATAATGATAGTATAGAAACAAACACAAAATATTATTATAGTTCAAATAAGAATAACAAAAATATAAAATATTATATTTTTACGGTACAAGAAAAATTAGCATGAAAAATTTCCATAATGCCTATTAAAACAAATAAAAAAAATAATATTTTCAATTAATATTTATACCAATATATAAATTTACAATTTAAATAAATAAATTAAGTACAATTTATTCAAATTTGACAACATCATTCAAAATTTCTTACAACTTAATTTATTCCTCAATCATTTTGTGTAAAATCAAGTGCAAAAAGTTAGTAACTTCAAAATTTAAAGCTAAATACAATTATGCAATAAAATTTTTTTCTTAGTATAGAAAGGGGATTCGAATGAAATTATGCGATAAATTACTTTAATGTATATCGTATAATAATAAAAAAATAGTATCCATTTACCAAAAAAAAAAAAATTCCACATTACTTATTCATTACTGTTTATATTTTCTCAGTTTAGTTATATGGTACCTTTTTGGCCTTTAAACTACAAATAAAAATTTAAAAATTAAATAAAACCATCAACTTTAAAAAATTATAATTTCGACTTTGGCTTGAATCAGTTTAGTCATGTCTAAACGGTTTGGACGGTCATGGGTAAAACCTTCTTTTTCTGGTTCACGTTGTCTCCTTATCTCTTTTATATTTCTCCCAAACAGGGCCTTAAATGAGAGGCTCGCGCGTCCCCGCTTCCGTGGAGAAACGAAATTTCAATTTGCTGAATTTGAAGAGATTTTTCTTTTTAAGAAAATATCTTTAATTGACGAAATTTAAAACGTTTCGGGCATCCAGTAGCTTTCTCGGAATTTCAAATTCCGCGCCAATATGGAACCTCAAGGTAACCGTTTTTGAAACCCTTATTTGCTTCACTTACTCTTTAACTGTTTTCTCAATTCCCGATAAATCTCAAGTTTTTAGGACACCAAAAAGAACTGATTTTCCATAATTAGCTCTTAAATTCTCTGGTTTTGCTGTTTGGCGCCTTAATTAATAGTTATGTCCTCAGCGCAAAGAAGCGGGTCTAATCCAGCGGCTATGCTTGCCTCTCTCATGGGCAAGAGAGAGAAGCTTCGAGAAGAGCTCCGCAATATTGAGAAACAGGTAATTTGATTTCTTTTAATATTTGTTTCTCAAAAGTTTGTAAATTTAGTTCCACTAAACAAAACCAGTCTTCTTTGTTGAGCTTGAGGTTGTGCTTTAAATGATTTAGGTGTACGAGTTGGAAACAAGCTATTTACAAGATTCAAGCCATTTTGGGCATGTGCTCAAAGGTTTTGAAGGATTTCTATCTTCGTCGAAAAGTACCGCAAAGTAAGTTTCTTCTTCATTCTTACTTTTTCCTAACATACATAAGCATTTCGTTATATACTTCTATAATGATGCAAATCATTGGAGAATTTGTTAGAATGCCTAATAGAGAAAATTATTTTATTCAACAATGTGGACTTTCATTTCCTTATTTTGAAGTAGAGATTTCGGTAGAAAGGAGTCTAAGTTAAGGGCGTGTAAAATGAAAATTGGGTGATAGCAGCTGAATTAAGAGAATTTTCAAAGAGTTTGGGATATTGTATGCATAGTTATAACTGATGTTGAGAAACCCTTTTGAAGTTGTTAATACAATTATTAGTGGCATTATCCAAATCCTGAGGTTTCATGCATCTTGGAGCTGTAGTTCCTAGACGAATGTGTTATTTAGACTTTGAATAGCAAATAAAAATTTCCCTGCCTCTTCCTTTCTCTCTCCATTGTGGATGGATATATCTATTTTAAAAAATCTCAACTGGTTTGCCAGATGGAAATTAGCACACAAAAAGCAACATTTTCTTCCCTCTTCCTTTCTCTCTCCCTAGTGGATAGATATATCTATTCTAAAAAATCTAAATTGGTTTGCTAAGATCGAAATTAACACACAAAAAGCAACATTGTATGTGAGATTCTGGCATTACTGCTTTCACTGGATTTTTGTGACAACAAGTTCTCCTGAACTTGATCTTGCAGCATAAAAAGATCCAGGAAATTTCAGCCAGAAGATAGACTTTTCTCAATGTCATCAGTGACGTCACCAGCGGTATGTGTTATAGACTTTTCTTAATGGAATAAGCAACAATTTCTTCCATTTCCATTGTTCTTTCTTATAGAATTTTTCATCAATTTCTTTTATTCACTGGCTTCTTTATGGCATAATTTCACAATCTGAGTTATAGTTATTTTGGTGTTACAAACTCCTGTAGAGTTTAAGGGCTTTTGATTTGTTTATATGACCTTGCAACTTATGCTTTTATAATTGAATTCTGATTGTTTGATTGATACTGCCAAGGTGAAAAATATTTAAGGGATGGTTTTTGTCTACTTATTTATCTTTGAAACTTTAGGTTTTCTTAGTTTGATGTTTAATGAAGGCATGTTTTGTATCATGTAATTATTCATGTTTAGAGTTCTCTCAGCTTTTAAGAGTTTATGTTATATTCCTATAATCAATTTTTAGCGTTGGGGAACTTTCATATTTTGGGAGGCATGATTCTGGTGCGAAGAGTGAAAAGATTTTCTCATCTGTGCGCTTCGGAGTTGCTTCCTTGGTCTTTCTATGAAGGAAATACTATGATTTTGAGAGGAAATAATTGCCTACGCTACATGTATTTCCATCCCCCATACATTATCTAATGGTTGATTGTTGTTCAAAAAAAATTATCAACTATTATTACTATTCTGTACTTCTTTTCCAATGAGAAAACACTTATAATACCCTCATTTGCCTCATGCATCATTAATAGATTTACTGGGTATGTACACCAGTGTAGGTAAGTATTTCCCTGATTTGAGATTGAAGGCACGGTTGCCTAGCTGGTGCATGTCTGCACATTTTCCCTTTCTGTTGCAGTGCACTTCACCTCTTAACTCAGCTATACTATTATCATTTTCTAATTTCTTTTCAAACTGAATCAACCAACCTACCTAAGTTTCCTTATTTGGTCTGATCCCAAATTGTCTCCTCCACTGCTTAATGATTGCAAACTCTAAATATCAGAATATTCAATAGCCTTTGCCATCAACATAAGCTCAAGTGGCTTGAAACACTGTAATTGTTTGCTGTCAGAAATTCTGCAATTTGTATCACCACATCATCCTTCAACATGACAAACTTGCCTCAGAGGGCTATATTGTTGATGTTGGATTATGATGATGGTAATTCTTTTAACTGACTGGTCACAATTCAACTTATAAGTGTTGCACTTTAGATTATATTGATCAAGCTTGGGTGGGTTGTTATTTCTGCTTAGTCAACAATGTGCAAGGCTAAAATCTGCATTAACTGTATACTGATTAAAATATTGTTGTATGCCAAAACTCTTCACATTTAGTTGCTGGTACCTTTATCTATATATTGTTATTGTATATACCTTAACAGACTAAATTTGGGAGAAAATGTCATTAGATGAAATTAGAAGTTTTTGTTTCATAGATAAATGTTTCTCATGCTAATGTTCATAGAATTAGTTGTATAAAAACAATTATTATAGGGTACGAGTTTATTGAAGCTCAGGAGAGTTTAACAAATATCTGAAGTAAGCTGAGCCTTTCAAATTTTGACAAACAAATATGTAGGGTTCTGGGCACCGGTTTCTTAGCCATTAGTTATTGGTGTATTCTATGCACCTCAGACAGATTCATGGCCTATTTATATGGAACCAATGTTGACTGAGATGATGACTCCAAATTTTACGGCCACTTTCCATTGGTAAATGTATTGATTATGCTAGAGGTTGAGGAACCCAAATTATTATTTTTTAACACCATGTTTTTATTTTTATGAAACACTAAAATTGCTATCTAATGTTTATGCAAAAGTTATTTTTGTTCATTTTTGCAAACCCTTTCTCTTATATATATTTGTATAAACAGCATAGAACTTCAAGGGTAAACTACCTGACGGATCTTGCCAGCATCATAGTAGTTACTTAATGTGGTTTTTGGCTTGCTTGTAAATGTCGCAGTCTGATTATGCTTCAAATGAACCATTATTCATGCTAGTTATATATTATGATTTTGCACTTTTTATGCCCTTTTTATGTTGATTGTTTGAGATAATTGTTCACGTTTAGTAAGAGTTATTTGTTTACTT
Source organism: Jatropha curcas (assembly GCF_014843425.1). Next base: position 3,284,011 of record NW_023590739.1, read on the forward strand.
TGTTATTAAAATTGCAGGCTGAAGAACTTAGTCTTGGATGTCACGGTAAGTCTGTATTTATTATGTTTGAATATTCTGCACATCAAAGGAACATAACGGCTTATTTACTCTGCCTTATTTTTTTGCTGCAGACGGGAGATCTGATTTTGGCCCTGGTCGGTTTAAGTGCGGAACCTTACCTGCCAATGGGCAGTAAGTACCAATAATTTTCTATCTACAATGACGTATGGAAATTATTTATGAATTTTAATGCATAATGCAAATCCTTTTGACCTTTTCCAGGGGCAAACCGAAGAAGGGAAGAACGCCAATGGGCCTGAGAGATATAAAGAAAATCAGACGATCAAGTGAAGCAGAGTTTGATGATGAAGATGATCCTGATACGAGTTTGAGGTAACTACTACATGCAAAATTGTTTAGATGTGAATCTTCAGTGTGATTCTAGCTACAAGATGTAGAGGAAACTGTATTTTAATAAAGCCTATAAATGATTCCACTGCTTAAATGAGCGACGGGGAGCCTTCAGAGTAGGTGAACCATGGACTGAGCCTTAACATACCATCAATATATTTTGTACTTTGTCATTTTAGTTGTAGCTTCTTTCTGATAAGCAAAGCAGGTAGAAAATTGTCAACGAGATAAAAAAAATCTAAAATTGTTTTAGTTACAGATCTTAACATTTTATTAACTGCCAAATTACCAACTACTAGTAAATTAAAATAATTGCCAAATCAAACCTGCTAAGATATTTCTTTTTCTTTTAAGACTTGGCAAAGAGTTAGATTAAGTCAATTATGGTCATGTTAGGACATCTCTTACCAAGTAATAGGAAACTTGTTGATTGAGAACCAGTTAAGGATTAGAAAAAAAAAAAAAAAACCTAGTTGATAATAAAAACAGAAGACAAGTGCTAATAAAATAATCTTCCTTTCTTTTTAGCTTGCTGAATCTAATTAAGCTTCCTTTTCTCTGCACTTTTATATGGAAAAGATGAAGGGAGACAGAAGCTAGCTGTTACAGGCAAACAATAATTAACAGCTGCATTCGGTAATCAACTTGTGACCACAAGACCTTTTCTATATGGTTAACGTATACAAAATTGAAAAATATGATTCTAATACTCGAAAGATGTCATGTTTTAGATATTAATTTTAATGTTTCACTAACCACTTTGAATTTATCTCGTCTACTTAATGAATTCAAACTATTATCACAGAAAAATTTTAAAAAAAAAAATTCAAACTTTTTGCATCTGTTGGTTGAAACTTGTACTTAATTTCTATCTACCATTTCATTCTATATGTTGTTAATTTCATACTGATATCTCATTGGAAAATGGTGGTTGAAAGTATAATTGCAAAAGAGATTATTGTCAATTAGATTTAGATTTGTTTCAACAACATTGATTTTAAAGATACCTTCTAGATATTGAAGTTACCGTCAATCAGATCAAAATAAAAAATACCGCTGTCATTCTACGGGAATTGAAGTCATTTATCATTTTAATCAATACCTGCACATGATTGATAATTAATATGGTATTATATGAAAATTTTAATATGACTTTTTATAACTAATTTGTTCGTGAGATCAGTTACCCAACCGCTGACAGATCCAAAGGATAAAACAATGATTAATCCAGTGGTGCACTCAAAGGCCATCAAGAAAGTGAAAATGACTAAAATCGACAAATAAAAATTAAGATATGGTTAGTGAAAATAAAGAGATTAATTATTCCAAGTAGGGATGACTAATTAAAAGCAATCTTAATGGAGTTAATAATTATATTGTAAAGATATGATGACTCGTAGACTAACTATAATAATAATTTATATATTGTGGGGTATTTAATTAAGAATAATAAGAGTGTAAGGACAACGATCTACGCAGAATAATTTAATAAACAAGTTTTATTTTAATAGGTGTGTAAGTTAATCTACCAACACCAAATTAAATAATTACTGGTTATCTACGGTGTGTTTTACGGATTATAATGTAAATCCTTGTTACCAATACTGAATATTTTATTTATTAATTATTTATGGTTATGAAAATAAAATTTTAATAATTTTTCACTTTTAAAATTAAAACAAATATTAAAGAACTATAATTCAAGGTATGAAGTCATACTTATCATAAAAACAAAAATAGAATAATATTAAAGATTTTTCTAAAACATATATTTTCTTTTAGTATTTGAGATATTTTGGCCACATTCATTGTTCCTGTGCGTGCATAAACACAATGTAACTATATATGGTTGGAATATAAAACCAAATTCCATTTCCTTCTTTTCTCAATATATATATATATATATGAAACATTATTTCTCTTTAGATATATATCATTCATAATTCAATATTATTCATTTCTTTTTCTTTAAATAAATTATAAAATATTAAATCAATCAGGTGATGATCTGATTAATTTTTTTAATTATAGGTTTTGAATTTCAAGTCTTTTAAACCACAAATTTAATGATATAAATTATAGTAGAATAATAAAATTCTTCAAACTGAGAGTTCTCGAGTTTTTGAATCTTCGTTTTAAATGGATTCCAGTCCAATGAGACTGTCGTGTATAAAAAAAAAAAAAATTTATATTTTATTTTCCACTAATTACCAGCCTACATAATTGACTTTGACTGGACGGATGCAAATCACTGACCACTTTGATACTCCAAATTTGGAAACTAATCGATGCATTGAACCGATCTCAGCAGCTAATCAAGAGCTCAACTCTCCAATCATAAAAGAGGATAAACATTTTTTTTTTTTCTAAGAAAAAGCACAAGTTTTTCTTCTGCAAGCTTATATGGTGGTCCATTCCTTATCAAAGATCATTTTCTCTTTTGCTTGTTTTACTATTTGGAGATCGAGATTTTTCACTCTTAGGTTAGAGTGCATGAATTAGACTTATTAGTCTGGACTAGATTAGATATTTATGATAAATTTTTACTGATTTATTAATAAAATTATAAAAATTATAATATTTCATGAGAAATTTTACTGATTTATTAATTAAAATTATAAAAATTAATATATATATATATTAGTATATAATAGGTATAGATATATATAATATATATATATTATATAATATATTATATATAAGCACCAAGGATTGTCATATATAAAGCACAAGGATTGTTCACTATCGATCGTTAGTCCACAGTGCACTACTGACAACTGAGGTCCAGTTGTGCTATTTTGTCTGCACTGCAATAACAATGTACTCTCTTCCTAATTGGTCCACTCATATATATATAATTAAATTAAACAAATTACTCTGAGCCAATCTCAACTGCTTTGTGAATATCTTATCGTATTACTGTTAATCTTTGTTTAAAAATATAAAAGATACCCCACAAACCTACAATTTATTTATTTATTCCTTTTTTGACTGAAAGCTACCGTTAAAGATTAACTCTGCTGAATGAAATAGAATTCTGTTTGATTTTGAATTCACCAGTTAAAAGTATGCACTGACTTCAAAATGATTCGAATTTAAAACTTGAGTTTTACCTTCATTCTTTTAATTAGAATTAATTTAAATCTTAGCTTATTTACGTACTTATTTACTCTTATTAACAAGCTCATAAGTCTTTTTTATCAAACGAATTTTTTATAATCAACTCATAAAGTTATAATTAAATTTAGCGATGGATCATATTTTTACTATATAAAAAATAATTAAAGTCTGTTCTCTCTATATATAATACTTAAAGAAACGAGACTTTGATCGAAGCAGCCAAAACGCTGTTTGTAACTTTGTAGGTAATAAAAAATGGTGGCTTTCAGAAGATAAGGCTTGGTGAGCAAAAGCAGCCATATAAACAGTAAAAATCCATGGAGATAGCTCTGCTAATGAACAATGGTGGATTTCATTTTTCTATTTTAAGAAAAAGGAAGGAAAGAAACAAGATCATCCACTCTGTTATTTTATCATTTTATGCTGTAGTGGGAGCACGTGATTCAGAGCTTTAATAATTAATTATTAATGCAACAATTAAATAATGAATTTGCATTATTTACCCTTCAACTTGTATTTCTTATTGTCCAAATAATCTTTAAAAATGACTAAATGAGTGGTTTTTTTTTTTTTTTACAAAATGGTCCCCAGGCCATGTATTTGTATATATTTTTTTAATTAAACATTAATTATGGCTTTTCGTTGAACAAAAATATTCAAATGTGATTGACTCGAAGGTGGATGATTAAAGTACAAAAGAAAAATACAAATGATCCAAATCTTATTTTAAGAGTCAATCAGTCAGTCCAAAGATATAAAGATAATTATTAAAAAAATTACAAGATTTCAAGACATATGATATAATAAAATATATATTTTCCTTTCACTAATTTATATTGATGTAATAAAAATCTACATTGTACATAATTTAAATAGTATCATTGTTTAGTGCTTATATATCAAAACACCACTCATGGGATTGAGAAAAGATAATTGTTGTATCACATTTTATAGAGTGAATTTTGTAAGTAATTTTAATATATATATATATATAGATTCAAATATAATAAAATTAATAAGTTTAATAGCCACAAAATCCAAAACGAGCACAAATTAGTAGTGAAGTGTATATATGTAGAACCATATTTAAGGTGGATGGTTCAATCGTTTATAGAAGAAGAGATTTACGAGATTAATATATAATATATATATATTCACATTATGTTATGTTTTTTTTTTTTTTTATATGTTGATGTTTTTTTTTTTTTGTGAGCTTAATTTTTTATTAGTTCTACCTTAATTTTTTTTTTTTTTTTTGTTTTGATTAGTGCTCCAATACCGCTTAATTTTTTTTTTTTTTTTGTTTTGATTAGTGCTCCAATGCACGTGGCATGTTGGGAAATAAGTTTGAGGAATAGTGTTAGGATTACTGAAATAGGATTTTAGAGAAGCCAATCCATGCAACATGCATGTGAGGCGGGTTACGCGATAACCTTTAGAGTAACTTTTAGTGTTTTGAATTAATCAAAATATTATTTTTTTAAAATTATTATATTTGGTAATTTAATATATAGAGTAGCTTTTACTTTTGAAAAGTTTATGAAGTGTTTTCTAAAACGATATCTCATTTAACGTTTTAGCGTTTCACTCTTTTTTACTTAAATTTTTTACAATCTTATCTTAATATAAAATTTTTATATTATCACATGAGGTGTTTGGTTATTTTTATGTTTGGCTTATTTATGATGCTATTGATAGTAATAGAAAAAAAAATTATTTATATATTTGTATTTAAACTCAAATTGATATTAAAAATTTAAAGAATGAAAATGATCTCTTAAAATATTAAAAATTTTAAATTTTATTTCTAAAATAGTTAACTTTTCAATTTTTGCTCCCTCAAATTTTGAAAATTTAGATTTAGTGAAATTATTTTTTTTATAATAAATTTAATTGAAAATTCTATGTACATATTTCAATGTCCTTTTTATCGTTTTAAATTTACTACCAATTAAACAATTATTTTTATTCAACATTTTCGCTTTTATCTACTATTTAAACAACTAATAGCTAACTACTAATATCTACCGGCTAATAATTACTAAAACAGTTAACAACTACTAGAACAGCTAGTATTGCCAAACAAGCTCATCGTAATGTTGTGTGTGAACAACTAGTATTGCTGAATAGGCCCGTCGTGATATTATGTGTGTGAACTGTGATTAAATTAATTAAAATCATTCAATAATATTAATAAAGAGATTTAGGGATATGAAATAAAAGAGTATATTAATATTAATTCCTCTTTCTTTGACATCTCACATTTTATTCAAACTAACTCAATATAAGTCAACAAATGTGAAATAAACTTCTTACCTACATTAACGTAACATCACCGCCATTTTTTTTTTTTAAACAAACCTAATTCTTAACTATTTAATTATGTATATTATTTGATAATTCTCTACCTAAAATTATTCCCAATTTGTTTATTATATCAACCCTTTTCTATTGTCAAATCTCTATTGGCATTTTTTTTTTAAATCTTTCTAACTAATTAAATTTTTTGGACTCTACCATGAGGAATGATTCCCTTGTAATGACATTACAATCTAATTAAAAATCTAAATTAGAGGAATCGCAATGCGATGAGTGAAGTGAATTTTAAGATTCCCATCCTTGTTAATTTAAAAAAAAAAAAAAATTCACATCCTTAGGATTGGGGAAAAAGTATTAATTGATTTGGGGTTCGTCACTATTCAAAATTTTATTCTTATATATTATCACAAATTATATAAGTGTATATTATTAAAATTTGAAAATCAATAGTTGGAGTGCATTATAATTTTTTTTTTTGCTAAGTTATTAATGGGTTTTCCAATCAATGCTAATGTCCTAATTAGGTAATTACACTATTTTAAACTGCCATGTCAGCTAAATTTGCATAGTAATTATATGAAAGCCACAATTATAATTAAAAAAATAAAATATAAGATATATATTGATAAAAATAAAAATAAATTAGTCAAAATTTAAAAAGCATTAAAATTGATAATGTTTTATCATTTAGCCTTTAAAAAAATACTATAACATTGACTAATAAACAAAATTATATATATATATATACACACACACTTGTATACGTATGGCATTTTATTATTTCACTTTAGAATGAGACAACATAAAAATTCAAAATTATACAATGACAAATTTTCTTCCCATGCCAAAAAAATATTTATTATTTTTATTTTATACAATTAATAACCACACAGAATACTTTTTCCCTTGAAATTTAAATCTTGGCAACTTGGGTTCGTATAAATGAAATTTAAGACACATATTTTTAGAAATTATCCAAAGCAAATATACAAAATTCTATCCACTTGCAATTTGTAATATATTCCTCAGAAAAATCAAACCACGTGCGCTAAGTCCAACTATTGTGTGCTCTCTTGGCGAATGACTTCTTTGACCAAATAATTAATTAACTTTTAATTGCAATTTGGTGTCGCAAAAAGCTATTAACCCATTCTAATTAATGTGCATACAATCGATTGTAAATTTTATATATACCGAGTCCTTTTTTTTAGAAATTTGAGAAACGTGTAGCAAATTTTTTGGCTGCCTCAAGAAAAGAGCGTCACTTGCTTGCGTATTGTTGATTATTTATTTAAAATTGGATTTTGTCTTATAATAGGACTCGCTCGTGCACTTTTACCAGTCTTAACTCAACATCAGAATTGACAAATTGCTCACTCCAGAACTCGCACTCTCGTTAAATAATTAATTAACCTAATCTAATCTTGGCTTTTGTGCATGTGTGTGTGAGAGAGTAAGAAAGAAAGAAAGAGAGAGACCCCTTCCTGGAAATTGCATGGCAGTGTTGGCGTTTTAAATATTGAGATTTGATATTGAAGGAGATGCCTTTTCTTGGTCTTGGACTTTTCTTCCTACATCTCATTCTTGTCATATAATATAAATAGGTCATACCTTAGGCCTATCAGATTAGTTGCCATCCAAGAAATAACATATCTTTAAGTTTAAGAGAGAGAGAGAGAGAGTGTGTGTGTCTGTTGGAGTTGAAAGAGAGTAATTATTTATATAAACAAGAAAGAAAGAAGGAAAGAAAGATGGGAAGAGCTCCTTGCTGTGAGAAGATGGGATTAAAGAAAGGGCCATGGACTTCTGAAGAAGATAAGATTTTGATTTCTCATATTCAAAAACATGGCCATAGCAATTGGCGTGCACTCCCTAAGCAAGCTGGTAACCTTTTTTTTTTCTTTAAATTTGTTTTTCTTCAAAATGAAAGAAAACTGTGTATATCGATATCTTATGTACTTTTTTTTTCTTCCTCTCTGTAGGTTTATTGAGATGTGGAAAAAGTTGCAGACTTCGCTGGATAAACTATTTAAGACCAGACATTAAAAGAGGAAACTTTACTCTAGAAGAAGAAGAAACTATTATCAAGTTACATGCAACGCTCGGAAATAGGTAGGAATCAATCCATCGATAAATACTTGGTTTCTCGAACAAAGTTAATTAATTCCTTTTCTTTTCTTTGGTTCTTGAAACAAGCTTCTAAGACAGATTTTGCTAATTTTTTGCAGATGGTCAGCAATTGCAGCGAAACTACCAGGAAGGACAGACAACGAGATTAAGAATGTTTGGCATACTCACTTGAAAAAGAGGCTGAAACAAAAGAATGACTCAAATCAAATGCCAAAATGTGACGATCTCAATAACCAATCTGAGAATTCAATTCTTCCAGAATCAATAATGGAAAGTCCAGCGTCTCCTCAGCCCTCTTCTAGTGATATTTCCACTGTAACAGAAAACTCATCATCAGTCGCCATATCAGAAACAAGCAATATCAGTACGGTCAAGGGTGAAACTATTGACTCATCGGAGTTCGATTTTCCGGTGATCGACCAAGAATTTTGGTCAGAAACAGAATTGATTGAGAATTCAAACGTTCTTGAATTTCCAGTATATGATGATACCAGGGAATTCCATAATATCAGTGATGGTCCAAATAGTATTATCGACGATGGTATGGACTTCTGGTACAATCTTTTTGTAAACTCTGGGGGCATAGAGGAATTACTATAATTTTGGAGCGCAAATCAATTTGAATATGTGCAGGAATTTGACTGTTGATATGGAATGTGAGGGAGAAAATTGCAAAAATTTCCACACAGCATGGTCCAAATTTGTACGAAAGCAAGAATATACCACTCATTGACGAAGAACGTTAAAAAAGCCAGTATAAAGATATGTACAATGAGTCTGTAATTGTATACGCTTTGGTGGATATTTGGAAGGGACACAAAAAGAAGAATAAAGGCGGAATACAAGAAAATTTTGAGGTTGGAAGAAAAAGTTTTTTACTGTGAATATATACGGAGGAACTATTTAATCAGAGAGCTATGGGGAGGGGAGAGCAAATATCAGAGTTGATATATGGTTATTTAGATTAGTATTGTTAATTAATTACCCTTCATTAATGAACAAAGACATTGATTTGATGCATACTCTAAATACTTAAATGTCTAATTATACATATATATATATCTAAAATACTTAATGTCCTAAATTATACAGTTATATATATTATATTATATATATTATTTGAAACTTTGAAACTTAATGTCTAATTATACGTAAATGCATTATATATGCATGTATTTGTTGTGGTTCACGTGCACTTAATTCATATTATCAGAAGGAAAAAAAAAAAACAGTTAGCTTCATATATATGGTTAAGTTTGAAGATGATATATAGCTATCAAGTGAAGTATGAGAGAGTTGTTCTCTCAAATTGATTATTTTTTGGAAACTCAGCAAACCAATTCGCTACCAATGACTGCTGTTTTTTGTGTCTGATACAAATGAAAAATATATTTTTTATAATAAAATTATTTCTCTTTTTTTGAAAAAAAGATATTTCTAATTATTCATCTAGAAAAAAATAAAAATATTTTAATAAATTTATATTTTCATTATATTGATTCGTAGTGAATTTATATACCGAATATAAGTAAATCTAATCGAAAACACGTATGTTCAAATTTTTGATTCCATCTTATTACATAAAAAAACAACAAAAACAAGTCTTTTCCTATTTATTTTTCTTTTTCTCTGCTTATGACCCACGTCTGCTCCCAGTCCCAACCAGACCGGCGCATGGCATGACTTTTTACCAAAAAAAAAAAAAAAAAAAAAAAAAAAAAAAAAAAAAAAAAAAAAAAAAAAACAGATCACACGAGCGGGTATATATTATGATATATTATATATATATTATTCCCAACGAGCAAGACTCAGTTAGAAGTAATTAAGAACTAAAAGAAATTAGAAAATAATGAAAAAAAAAAAAAAAAAAAAAAAAACAGATCACACGAGCGGGTATATATATATATATATATATATATATTCCAACGAGCAAGACTCAGTTAGAAGTAATTAAGAACAAAAGAAATTAGAAATAATGAAAGAAAATAGTTATTATCCAAACAGATTAAACTTTACGTATAAGTAATTGGGAGAGAAAATGTGAAATGTCTAACTTTTTCTGCCTTAGTCATCCAGAAAATGAGAAAAACCAATCTGAAAATTTTCCACTTCTTCCAGAAATATACAATTTCTTTAAAGGTTACAGATTCCAAAATGGCAAATTCACAGCAAATAGAATGCAGCTTCCAGGATGCGGGTAGACTCAGTTGATGTGAAAGCAGCAAATCTTTTCATGAAAAAATGTGAAAGCAACAAAATTTAAAAAAAATCTTTGAAAAAATAGTACCAAATTAATGACTTTTTTTTTTTCAGTTTTGTAGCTCGTTATGTCTACTTTTAGGCACTTTTGACGACTTCAGATTTTTAATTCTTAATATTACGAATAAAGTTGATCTGAAAATATCAATTAGATGTGATTTAATTAATCTTTTTATTGGTTGTAGAAAATGTAGAAAATGAAATGTCTCAAATTTGAGTCCTTGCTACCACAAAAGTTATCGGCAATTTGTTGAACTTTATTCAAAGAAAAAGGTTGCACCTTACTGTATAGCTGACAATATTATTTCGGCCAATTTAACTTCCCATGTATCAAAATAAAAATAAAAAAAAAGAAGTTGGCCTGACAATATAATAAATAAATAAATAATCAACGATTTTTTATTTGAAAGGTTTGATATATAATAAATGTTTGCATTATAGACATTTTCCATATATATGCCTCTTTGGTGCTGTCAATTGTGCCGCTATCGTCTAGACGCACTTAGCAGCAACATATACGATTCATCTAATCAAGTCAAATGATTTATGAAGCATACATAAAGTTAATTAAGTTTCAATTTTTATAATATTTGGCCAATTATCGAAAACTAAAATCTCTTTTCTAAGTAATTTTAAGAGATACCAGGTCTAATATATTTAAAAAATACAATTTCTAGTGATATAATAAAAAATATAATTTCAAGTTTTAGGTATTACTAAGAATTAATTCTAAGTATAATTATATATACACAAATAAACATAATGTTTAGTTTCTTTACAGAAGATAATTAATTTTCAATTTTTCATTGATGTTGATAAATGAAGCTTGAGTAAAGAAAAGAAGATACAGATGATTTCAGTATTTGGTGTCTTTCAATAGAAACGATGATTCTTTGATAAGGGTCAACAATTCTTTTTTGTGTTTAGGTCAATACAACTATACAAAATTCTAGTATATGATTTCAAATCTATGACGCTTGCTGCGTTTTTTCTAAATTTTTCCCTTCTAGTGGGGTGTCGATATTCACGTTAGTGACTACAAAAATGAGATAATTTTAGTAAACGCTTCACAAATGCATGCGTTTCTTGCAAATTAATCAAATTTTCCAATGGAGTGGTGCATCCTATATAATTGCCTGCCACTTCCCCTAGCAATTACGCGTCACTTTATACGTGTTCCCACATTTTAAGTCAAGGCTACAGTCTCTGTGTTTGAATATTTTTGCTTAGTCTTGGTCATATCTATTGCATTTTATGTCGTGTTTGTAAGATGTAAGATTGCCTAAAACAATTTTTTTTTTTTTTAAAAAAAAAAGAAGAAGAAGAAAGGGAAGGAGAAAAGAAAGAGAAAAGATTGCACTAAACGTAATTATTAAATGATATCTCAATATAAATTTGTGTATCGAAAAAATTTACATCATATGTATATGCAACAAATCTAATAATGGTAAACAAGAATGTTAGTGTTTTTTACTAAGGAAAAAACAATAACGAAAATTATAATTTTGAAATGGCAATTAATTATTGACTTGGGTGTAATGTGAAAAATAAATATACACCTAATATAAAGCAAGTATTTTTATTTTTTTTATCCTTTTCTAATACGAAATATAAAATTTATAAACGATTGCAGTGCCTATCCATTAAATCAAATTAAAAGTATCTGGGCTAAATAAGAAATTAAAATTAGTACCGATGTAAGTACATCATTGACTAATAATTTGAGAATTTGATCCTAAAATTTGGACATAGGAATTTCCCAGCTTAGTGTAGATTTCAAATATTAATTCATTACAACATCCCGAGTAGACTGAAGAAGCCGAAAACGAAAACTCCTTGTGCATAAATTCTTTAAAAAAAAAAAAAACCCAAATCCTTCATTTCAATGGCAATTGTTTTCGACTCCAATTCTTGTGCTTAATTTGCTAATTAGACCTATATTTATTGTAATTTTGGTTAATTTTTTCTTTATACGTAGGAGGTGTGATTATCAATGTGTGATCTTGCTTGTGTGTGTGTGTGTGTGTGTGTGTGTGCGTGCGTGTGTTTTTCTGAATTCTGTTGGTTTCGCAAGTGGAATATACAGTGTCTCACGGATGCTGCGGCTGCCAGGCCATTGCATTTGCACTTATTAAATAAGGATTAAGGCCCTTAATTTGACAAGGACGGCTTTCTGTGGGTTATTAGCTAAATCAACGTCCATGACTGTTTCGAGAAAAAGTAAGGCTCATGAGTGGGCTTTGAATATGTTAGGCCCTCAAAGTATTGGGCTATTAGTATACAAAATATTCCCGCCTCATTTAGGAATAAAAATCCCGTCCCTCCTAAGAAAGAATCGGCTTTCTTTTTTCCTGGTACAATTTATTCTAATGCTTTATCGTTTTAATTCAGTCAGGAACCCTAACATTTCAATAACAACGATCAATTGGTATATATATATCTCTCTCTCTCTGTTAGAAAAGTCCAGGTCACAACACTGATGGCCAGGATAATTTAAGGCGCTAAAAACATCAGGATAAATGAAATGCAAAAAAGCAAAAAACAAATGGCATATTGATCTTAAATCTTAATGACCAACGCAAATTTATCACCACAACCAGTTGTAGGTCATAATATCAATTCATGAAGTCATTAAAATTGAAACATCATCGTCCGTTCATCATCGTCCAAAATGCACTTTCTCCATCATCATCCGTTCATCTAAAACTTAACAGTGACTTTATTCAAAACTGTAAAATATACCTGCCTCATGTAAGAAGAGGCGAGAGAGGCCCACTTACTACACAGCAGCGATTAAAAGAGAGTATTTATGAGAGACATGAGTAAGCGAGAGCCTTCTCCTCGGAGAGCTCATCTGCTGTCAAGTCCAACTTCTTCCTTGAAAATTCATCAATGTGAAGTCCTGTGAGCATAAAGAAAAAAAAAAAAAAAAAAAAAAAGAGCTCATCTGCTGTCAAGTCCAACTTCTTTCCTTTGAAATTCGATCATTGAAGTCCTGTGAGCATAAAGAAAGAAAAAAGAAAAAAAAAACAGAGAAAAAAAATGTTTCAAAAGTATTTCATCCAGAAAATTAGCTCCATGGAATTTGGTACCACAGTGCATAAAATATTTATAAATGTGTGTCAATCAAAAAAATATTATGGAGTTTCAATCAAAATCAAGACAATGTACTTGGGTCTAGGGGGCACAAAGAATTAAAAAAAAAAAAAAAAAAAAAAAAAGAGAAAAATAAATGTCAAAAGTTTCATCCAGAAATTAGCATGGAATTTGGGTACCACAGTGCATAAAATATTTATAAATTTCAATCAAAAAATATTTATGAGTTTCAATCAAAATCAAGAAATGTACTTGGGTCTAGGGGCACAAAAATTTGAAATTATCCCTTTATGCTTGTAAAACAAAATACAGTTGGCATAGTTGGTGAGAATGATAAGGGTTGGGGAGGAAGATTTGAGATGCACAATTTATGGGTCTCTCAATAGTTGGGGAGAACGATGAAGGGTAAGGAGGAGGATTGAGATACATAATTAATGGATCTCTCAATCTCCTAAATAGCAATTTTAAAGTCATATATTCGTGTTGGGTCACAAGTGCAAAACTCAAGATTCTAAATAATATGATATATACATGAAACAGCTAACTAGATGGCGAATGCTTTCATATATTTAAATTTACCCTACAAACATCCTAGAGCAAAAATTTTGAGGCACTTGTTGTTCAACTTCTTTCTTATGTTTCTGAAAATAAAATAAAATTAGATTTTGTTTTGAAACAAAAAAGAAGAATAACGAGACACATATTTGGGGAATACATGAAAATGTAAGGCAATTATAAAAGAGAAATAAATTTTCTTTTCACAACAACTAATTTGAGACTATGGGTTTAGTTGTAGTAAGTTGCTGTTGCAGAATTGCGTGCTTGTTAGCATTAAACCAATAACCATACATGCTTTTGGCTTTTCAAATGGCAACAACAACCAATATAAGAAAAAATCTGCACTATTGCTGCAGTATTAACTATTTTCCACTATTAATTATAAAGAGTGAACTAAATAATGATTTAGCACTATTGCATTTGCAACATCCTTACCTTGAACAATTTTCCACTCTCCATTTTGGCAAGTGACAGGAAAAGAATAAATCAGCCCAGCAGGCACATTGTATGAGCCATCAGAGTAGACACCCATGGAAACCCAGGTGCCCTACAAGGGAAATGAAAAACCCATATTAATAACCACGCAAAACAGGAGCAACATTGGAGTGCCAAGGAAATATTTCCAAACCTCAGGAGTTCCAAGAACCCAATCACGAATGTGATCACAAGCAGAACTAGCAGCAGATAATGCACTTGAAAGCTTTCGAGCTTTAATGATTGCAGCACCGCGTTGTTGAACTGTAGTGATGAACTCCCCATTCAACCTTTAAACCAACAAAGGCAATCAACATATTTCTTCAACATTTAAACAATACAAATAAACTATATTACAATATAAAAAGGGGGGAAAGGAAAGAAAACAGTTCCTAATACCATGCATCATCTTTAACAAGTTCCCGGACAGGTTTCTCCCCAGATGGAGTTTTAACAGTTGCATGGTTGACATCAGGGTACTGAGTTGATGAATGATTCCCCCAAATGATCACATTCTTAACATCAGATACTTGAACGTTCAGTCTCTCTGAAATTTGGCCAAGTGCCCTATTGTGATCCAGTCTTGTCAAGCAAGTAATATTTTTCTCAGGGATGGATGGTGCAAATTCCTTCAGAATCAATGCATTAGTGTTTGCCGGGTTGGCGACAACCAGAACCTGGGTGAAAAAAGTAGCAAAACTACATTCAATATATGGACTTAAGTGGCTTCAAATGCAAAATTTTCAAAGGCATCTAAATCCTTAAATGATAATGATATACATCATTTAAATTTCAAAAGAGAATTCAAAACATCCCGTATAACTTTGATTCCAGCGACTACTTAAATGGACAGTTTTGTTTTTCAAAAAATTGCAATAGAATGATCCTCTTTTATACAGAAACTTTTTAGTAATTGAACTAACGTCTCCACCTTGCAGTTTGCAGCTGCATGCTTCTCTAGGGCAGAAGCCTGGGACTTGTAGATTGACACATTTTTTGACATCACATCTTTTCTCTCCATTCCTTCTTTCCTAGGGAAGCCACCAACCATGACAGCAATGTTTACCCCAGTGCAAGCCTCAACAACGTCAGTTGTAGCAACAACACCTGAAACATATTAATCTTGGTGAGACTTCATAATCATATAATTGATTCTTCACGAATCCAAAAGATCAAGTGTTAAAAGATGCTACAACAACCCCTTTTGCAGTTTTATTCAAGAAAATGAGGGCATATAATACCTTTAAGAAGAGGAAAAGCTGCATCAACCAACTCCATCTTCACACCATTCAATGCCTCTGCTGCAGGTGGGATATCAAGCAAGTGGAGGATGACAGGTTGGTCAGTACCAAGCATGACTCCCCTAGCAATCATGGGGACAAGCGCATATCCAATTTGTCCTGAAAATACAATGACAATTTTACACTTCTTATTAATTTGTCAGTTTATAAAGTAGATGAGAGATTAAATGTGCAAAAATGCAAAACAAAATGAGAAATGTTTACACCATTTGGTTTAGCGTGCCATAAAAATGGTAATATTTTTCAAATGAGAGGCGTAGTCTAGATGAAAAATTTTTGAAAACTGGAATAAGCAAAAAAGAAAGCCCTGCTATGGTAGAAAAAATGATACGATGCGTCCTTTAATCTCCCCGATCATCAAATCACCATTGGTAAGTAGCGAGATTAACTACACAACACACTCAACCAAAACAACTGCCACCATTGTAGCTTAAATGAATCTTAGATCTACATAAACCAAACTACAAAAACACCGATCATAGTACAGCATTTCTAATCATCGGTAACTCAAATCAAACTTACAATTTCAACTAATAATAAGCAAATCAACTAGGTAGTTCCAAAATCTATCTAGTTCGATATAGATGGAACAGTATCACAGTCTCAGACTTGATAAAAACTTAATCATCAGAAATAAACTAGATCTAAATCATTGTTTGAAGCAAACTGAATAGGTACTCGAGCTAATTAGACCTAAGATCACATAAATGAAGCTAAAACAAAGATCAATGATAGATCTAAGTATTAACAGTGGAACTGGATTTTCTGTTTCTTTGGCTTTCGTGTTGGACATACCTGCAGCCCCAGTGACGAGAACGCGAACTGGTTCCTTTGCCATTGACAGAGATCGAGAGAATCGAAAACGACTAGCTCAGAAACGGCAAAGAAGAAGAAAATGGTAAAATGAGAGCAGAGACAAACAGATTGATCGGGATAAAAGGACGAAAGCGGTGGTATTTATGTGCGTGGAAGTGATGTTGCCAAATGGATGGTGTTATTTGTAAAAGCAAAACGGTAAATGGTGATTAAACGACAGGTTATTACAAGTTCTATAGTTTATAGATATTGGACTTCGGAGATGGGGCCAAACTGGTCGCGCGTGCGTACGGGTGACGCATATGCCGTTTAGATTCTCTAAGTGAAGCGTGGCAAATTGTGATTTAAATGACGACACGAATCATGCTTTTTGGGGTGGGTCGAGTGGATCGTCGATTGGTGGTTAGTAACCACTGGTATTCAATTAGCTGATGTGTACCGATGAGTCAAATAACAATCGATACCCGTGATAAAAAACCTACGCAGACAAAGATATAAAACTAGAAGACAGTATTGACCTAAAAACTTAATTATAAATTTTCCTGTTCTTTTTTAATTAAAAAGGATGGATAGACTATAAATAAATTTGTTTTAAGTTTACAATCCACTCTTGCCGCTTTATTTATAATAAACATTATTCTATGTATGCATAGTAACCCAATATTGAAATTTTTGTAATTTTCTATTTACGAGGTTGAAAGTAAAAATATGTAACCTCTATGTTGTCTATCACTTTATTTATATTTTCATTTTTATCTTCATCACCATCTTTGAATTTTTCAAATTTCATTAACTTTTCATCTTATTCATTTGATTTCTATTTTCATTTCCATCTTTGAATTTAGTATCATTTGAATTTTATAAAATTTTCAAATTCTAATTAATTCCAATCTTATCAATAAATGAATAAAAATAATATATGATACTGAAAAAAAATAGATTCTTAATCAGATGTTTGTTAAAAATATATTTATTAGTGGCATTCTTAATGTTTTAATTATTAATATTAACTTATGTTATAATCTTTATTAATTTATATATATTCGACCAGTAAAATTTTTTTAACACGAGTTTTTAGTTTCTTTTGAAATCAATAATTATAAAATTTTTCTGTTTTACTATGCAGAAAATACAATATATATATAAACTTTATGTTATAATCTTATTAATTTATTATATATTCGCACCAGTAAAATTTTTTTTAACACAGTTTTAGTTTCTTTTGAAATCAATAATTATTAAAATTTTTCTGTTTTACTATGCAGGAATTCAATACAATAATATATATTATATATATATATATTTTTAGAATAATCTTATTATATTATTTTTTAGAATAATTCTTATATTTCCTTTCAAAAAAAAAAAACAAAAATAATTCTTATATTATTTTATTGAGTTGCATTATTATTAAGTATGATTTTAAAGATTGAAATATAATTCATTTTATACTATTTAAATAAACAATAAATAAGTAAATAAATAATTTTTAAATTTAAAAAAATAGGAATTTCAATTATATTAAAATGGAAAAAAATATGAAATTATGACTAATACCATATTATATGTCACCGCGTTATCATGTGAAATTCTGACAGATTTCAATAACTTTGATTCATGTCAAATAAAAATTCGTTGGATATGCAAATGAATTAAAGAATCGTATTCCTGATAATCGTTTGCTTGAAGAATCGTATCAAGGGTTCTAGATGCTTCTGTGGTTACAAGTAGAAAGTAGTAAAACACCAAAACGCAGCGCATCGTGACGTCGTACTCATATCCCTTATCCTTCACTGACTTCGGTTTCCTTCTCGGCAAAAGTTTGCCTGCAATCAGAGCTCCGATTACCTGTATTTCATCGTGAAATCTGTTTCTCAGGGTTTCATTTCATAGAGTTCGACTATGGCTACCGCAACTGGTACGTTTTTTCTTACTTGAAATTAGTCGTGAATAATCAACAACATAGTTGTCATGCTTAGAGAGATTTTTTTCTTTCATTGGTTATATCTTGTATTTGGTCGTTTTGATGTAAAATTGATTCCAATGTCGAGTCCGTTTTCAGGTTTTACGCCTGGATACAGATATATGCTCATATGAGAATCAGTATAGTAGTAGATCGACAATTGAAGGGTTTTAGTATTTTGGGAAACGTACTGGAGAGAAATTGATATCTTATAACTAAACCGATTGGAGTTTTTGTTGTTGAAATGATGTAATTATGTTTAATTGTTGTAAGGTGTAACCACATTCTTGATTTTGGTTATTGCAGTGGGATTCAAATCTAGAGAGGATCACCGGAAGCAGTTGGAGCTGGAGGAAGCTCGGAAAGCCGGGCTTGCCCTGGCTGAGGTTGATGAGGATGGAAAAGAGATTAATCCTCATATTCCTCAATATATGTCATCTGCTCCTTGGTATCTTAATTCTAACAAACCAGTAAGTTAGTTACTCTCTACTCCCTCTTTTTGTATTTCTCTCTGGGTCTTGCTAATTGAATTTTTCACCACTATGTTTACAGAGTTTAAAACATCAAAGAAATTGGAAATCGGATCCAAATTACACAAAATCTTGGTATCATAAAGGTGTAAAAGTCTATCAGGCTGATAGGTATAGAAAGGGAGCATGTGAAAAGTAAGTGTTGCTAATGATGTTCATCATTTTCCATGCGTGCGTCTTTCTTGTATGTGTGCACTTGCACATGCTAGTACAATAGTTTTACCAAGTAGAATTCTAATGTTTATATCTAATTCGAATTATGTATATACTCATTTTCCTTCTATTCTGCACTTAAGTATGCTCCATTTCCTTTATTAGATGCATTGCAATGGTTTCTTTATTTCTTCATGTTCAAAAAAGCAAAGATGGTTTAGATCTGATTAGGCCCAATAAGGATATATTGCATTTATTTTCCATTGCAAATCCGCATGTGACTAAGCATTGGTATGCTCATTGCTAAATATAAAAGCAAGAAAAAGAGAAGTGAAATGGGAGAGCGGTAATGGTGTGGATGCATAGTGTTTTGTAGATACAAATAAAAGGGTGCTGCTTTCTCAGATTCTTATGCATACATAATACATGATATATGGTAATCAAACTGAACTGAGTTTTTGAAAATTGAATTAGAAGAACTGAAATTCATCAGGTCACATTGGTTTTTGGTTTAACTGAATGATGCTTAACCCTATCATCATATTGTGAAGGAAGCTCAATCACATGGACTTTACCTCATCTTGATTGCAAGTAGAGAAGATTTTGGCTAAGTGGCCTTTCTTGACTTAGTTATGAACAGAGCAAAATAGAAACAATGGATGCATAAAGCTGCTCAACTAGTTTGAGAGTAAAGCTTAGTTGTTATTGTTTTTGGCCTCTCTTATCCCCTAATCCACTAATTACTAACCAGAAGGAAGGCATGATAAGTACATGAACTTGAATGGAGTAACTATTTCTTTTTGGTGCCATTCCATTTTAGTTGGCTCTGAAAAAATAAGAAATCATCCCCATTTATTACTGTATATCTAAGATTTGGAGCTACATGAGGGGAATATCTTTTTTTTGTGTTAATATAGTCAGGGAAATTTGTTTATTTTTCTGAAAATTTCTCTTGTTCTTTCATTTTGACTTACAAGTTAAGAAATGAAGTGAAGATAAACAAAGGAAGTGCAGAGAAGACATGATTGATTTCTACCTACTTATTTGAAAATGGAAAGAAGAGGAATAGAGAATCAATAATAATCATGTTGGTCCTCCAAGTCTATATTGTGGGAGGTTAGTATTGGACTCAACTATGGGTTTGTCTTGCTCTCTCTTTATTCTCTGCTACGGGAGAGAAATGGAAAGAGGGCCTTGAGCATGTAATACATTCTAATTTATCCACTTACTGCAACTTTTTCCATTATTTTTTAAAATCAAGCCACTAAAATATTACTCATTAATCCATTTCCTTTTGCCTGTTGAACTTCCTGCAAACCAACAGTCAGTGGATTTTTCAGATTTGGCACTTTATTCATGTAATTCGAGTTACGAGTAATAAGTAATATTTCTTCATTCATTCATTGTAGTTGTGGAGCTATATCACATGGTAAAAAGGAATGCACGGAGAGGCCGCGCATAAAAGGCGCAAAATGGACGAATATGCACATTGCACCTGATGAACTGATAGAGACATTTGAACTGGATTATGACGGTAAAAGAGATAGATGGAATGGGTATGATCCATCATCGTATGCTCATGTTATTGAGAGATATGAAAAAAAAGAGGAGGCCAGAAGGAAGCACTTGAAAGAAGAACAGCTGAAAAAATTGGAGGAGAAAAATAATAAGCAAAATGGGGAGGGTGAGGTTAGCGATGACGAGGACTATGAAGATTCCCTGAAAGTTGATGAAGCCAAGGTTGACGAGAGCAAACAGATGGACTTTGCAAAGGTTGAGAAGCGTGTCCGTACCACAGGAGGTGGAAGCACCGGAACTGTTAGGTTTGATACTTTTCTTCTCTTTCTCTTATACACCTCACTTTTAGTTTTTTGTTATACACTTTTTATTGGATTTTTCTCTGACAGCATGTCTTCCTCTGATATATGACATAAGCATGGTATTATAATTTTCCTTTCATATGTCCAGGAATTTGCGTATTCGGGAGGACACAGCAAAATATCTTTTGAATCTTGATGTCAATTCTGCTTATTATGATCCAAAAACTAGGTCCATGCGTGAAGATCCTCTTCCTGATGCAGATCCAAATGAGAAGTTCTATGGAGTGAGTGCCTACCAATATTTTTGCTTGTTTTATATGGCAATGCGGTAATTATATGAGCTAATTTCTTCTGCATGGGTTAATTTCAGGGAGACAATCAATATAGTGCGAGTGGACAAGCTTTGGAGTTCAAGCAACTCAATATTCATGCTTGGGAGGCATTTGAAAAAGGCCAAGACATCCATATGCAAGCTGCTCCATCCCAAGCTGAATTACTGTTTAAGAATTATAAGGTCATTAAGGAAAAGTTGAAGTTGAAAATGAAAGACACCATTATGGAGAAGTATGGAAATGCTGCAACTGAAGAAGAGCTACCGAGGGAGCTACTTTTAGGACAAAGTGAGAGACAGGTTGAATATGACCTTGCTGGAAGAATTATAAAAGGCCTGGTAATTCACAAAGTTTATTTATCTATCTATTTGAAGAAAAGGAAGAAAAGCTTGAGAAATGTTATATGGAAATGGAATCATTCAGTCTCTCTTATGTGGCTTTAATAAATTATGCTCCCATATTGAAGCTGAAGGAGTTGGGCTTATATGTTTTTCTGTTTGTTTCTTGAAGGAGACCTCTCTTCCAAAAAGCAAGTATGAAGAGGACATTTACATCAACAACCACACAAGTGTTTGGGGTTCATGGTGGAAAGATCACCAATGGGGTTACAAATGCTGTAAGCAAACAATTCAGAACAGCTATTGCACTGGTGCAGCAGGAATTGAGGCTGTTGAAGCTGCGACAGACTTGATGAAAACCAATATCGCTCGTAAAGAGGCCTCTGAAGGTAAGTATCTGTACATAAAAGCAGCGTATAGATTCTTCATTTGATCAAAATTTTATGTTTATGTCCTATTCAAGATAAACCATTAAAACTATATTTTTTCTTTGATATTTTGACATTAATCTTGCTGATGCTTCCCTTTAATGGTTTGGAGGTTGGTGGTGTTGCTTGTACTTTAATTTTTTAAATGCTTGGGTTTTTTTCCTTACTGGATTACAATGTGAATGCAGAGACTGCTTCTCCTGCCAAGGAGAAAAAGCTTGCTACTTGGGGAACTGATGTACCTGATGATTTGGTGCTTGACCAGAAACTTCTTGCTGAGGCACTTAAGAAGGTTAATAACTGAGTCGAGACTCTCTTAATGTTATGTTTATTAATTTGAGAAATAATTGCTCTAACTATTTTTTTACCTGTATTGTTTGAGAAGGGGGTGAGAGTATGGGGGAGAGGGAGTTAGGCGCGTGCGTGGGGGGGGGGGGGTCTTTAATGTTATGTTATTTAATTTGAGAAATAATTGGCTCTAAACTATTTTCTTAACGCTGTATTGTTTTGAGAAGGGGGTGAGAGTAATGGGGGAAGAGGGATTAGGCGCGTGCGTGGGGGGTGGGCGGGGGGAGTGGTCCCCCCGGGGGGGGGGGGGGGGGGGAGTGGTCAAAGTGGGAGAATATTCTCAAATTTCTCTTGTTTGGGATGGTGAGAGAAGGGATGGGGATGAAAAAAAGAGGGTGATCATTCCACTCAATCCATAATACTTTCATGCCGACTTCGGGCGAAAGTGGGATGGAAATGTTTATTATTTCCCCACAGTGAAATTTTTACTGGATTAAAAAGTTCAGGAAATTATAGTGATTTAAATTGATAAGAAATTATATTTCCAATTTCTCTTGCCTTCTCCACATTCCAAACAAAGGAGGAGAAAATAAGTTCATCTCTCTTCATTTTCTATCTTGTAATTTTCTTCCCTTTACATATTTTCCCACAAAATATGCTTGTTAATGACCAATTTGTGTTGTTCGGCAGGAGGACGAGAGAAAGAGGGAAGAGAAGGATGAAAGAAAGCGTAAATATAATGTTAGATGGGATGATGAGGTATGACTTGTCATTCTGCCCCAGTTGCTATTGTTGCCTTTGCCCATTCATTGTCCAATTACGTTTCTATGTTAATGCTTTCCCAATTGTAGGTTACTGCTGAGCAGATGGAGGCACATCGGATGAAAAAGATACATCACGATGATCCTATGAAGGATTTTCTCACTAAATGATGCTGCCGTCTTAACACTGCCAGCCAATGGCCGTGTTGTCCTCTTGCATTCATGAATTACTAATATTGACTTTGTTTTTGTGTTTCAGCTGGTTGCTGCAATCTGGAAAAGCTTCATTAACATTGCATCAAGATGCTGTCGCAGAGGGCTTTTATAAATATTTGGCACTATTATTACTGTACACGTAGGAAATTGACAATATTCTTCTGTGGCTACTTTACCCAGTTTGTGTCTAACTATTTTTTTTATGTATGATCTTTTAGTTGAGCCGATTGATACATTTAAAATCAAAAGAAGTTGATAATGATGGCAGCAGTATCAATTATATGGTATCCAATTAAGCTAGTTGTGTAAATTAAAACGGTACCAGAGAACAACCAGCATGTTCTAAACGGCCGTCAACGACGTTATTAATTGACTTTTCTAGTCTATTATATTTTAAAAAATTATGCCCTATCCTTTAAAAACTACCAGCCCACTAAATGTCAAAAAAAAAAAAAAAAAAAAAAAAAAAAAATTTTAAAAAATTTATGCCCCTAAATTCCTTTAAAAAAACTACCAGCCCCAACCTAAATGTAAAAAAAAAAAAAAAAAAAAAAAAAAAAAAAAAAAAACCTACCGAGAAAAAAAAAAAAAAAAAAAAAAAAAAAAAACTACCAGCCTGCTTTTTAGTTACCTATCGTTTACAGGAAATACTGGAGTACGTAAGCGGTTAAGAAAGTTAAGTGGCGGCGTTTGTTTGAAAGATCTTTCTGTGGCTTTATTATTAAAATTAATTCATTTTGGTGGTAAAGGTCGGCATCTCTTTTTACAGGTCGTCTACTCCCGTTATTTTGGAAAGCGGGACTAATTTAAAACCGTCTCCTGCTTTCCGATCATTTTGAAAGATATCTGCCGTCTCTAACAGTTAACTTTTTAATGGTCATCTCGTGAGAGAAAATATCGGTGCACTCAAAGAGTCTACCAACGCCCATTTTCCTAACAGCTACAGAAATCCTAAATTAACGCCAGTACGAGTAGGTGAATTCCACCACCAAACTACAACTACTAATTTCTGAATGGTCCTGTAAGATCAAAATACCCAGTTTCGACAAGAAGTATTTTGGACTAAAGTTCGTATGAAGCTGGCTCTCCAATCTTAACAGCTAGCTTTTAAAGCATGATTTTCTCAAGGTAATAATAACAATTGGTATCAGAGGGAACCGAGTTGCAATCCAGTGTTGTAGTGTTCCCGGATTAGAAGACAATCAGATTATAGCTATTTACCAAAAAAAAAAAAAAAAATCAAAAAAATCAGGATTATAGCTGCCATTATATTTAATTAAAAAAAAAAAAAAAAATCAGATTATAGCTGCCATATATTTAATTATTTTTTTCTGTCATTTTCTTTATTTGCTTTTTATTAATCAAATTAAACTCTTAGAGAAATCTTAAACCTTAAGGCATGAATTAAACCCTGTACCTCTGGAACTTTCTGCCTTTATTTTAACCATTCCTCTGAGTTTGCTCTCTATACTGTTTCGCCACAAACCAAAAGGAAAAATAAAGAAAGTAAGATCAATGCAATGCACAATCAAAATCCCATACATTAGATGATAATCAAGAAATTAATACATAACAAATCTCACACAATATCATACGCTCTTTACATTATAGTAAGGACCAACTCTTTATATGTGTTAAAAGATTTAAAAGAAAAAAAAAAAAATCATATGGCCTTCACTTCATAAGTTACAAAAAACAGAGAAAAGAAAGGAAGGCCCTAAAATCAGCAAGGCTTATAATCATCACCATGTCATATCTTTTTTCTTGGTAATAATTCACACTTCCATATATATCAGGTATTTAGAGAAATTAGTGATAAAAAAAGGTATTAATGCAAATCTTAAGCACTCCTAGCCAACATCTCCTCAAATTCATGAACTGATTTCTCCTTCTGTAGCTTCATTTCTTGATGAAACTTAGATATAAATTCCTCAGCTCTCTCATCCACCGGTCGCAACTGTGGAGATTTAGCAACAACTTCTCTCCATGCATCTTCTATACTATACAAAACCTTCTCCTTTGCCTTTCCTTCTCTTCTTGGAAGAACCTTGTCATCGTCAACCACTTGTTTACCTCTACTACTACTACTACTACTACTCGTTTCTGCATGTGAATGCAAATTCTTGGCCTGCTCTGCAGCTGAATCTGTAGCCTCTGCAGAATAAAGCTGGTCTATATATATAGGTGAAAATAAATTCCTATGAAGCTGGTTCTTGTTGCTATAAAAATTAAGGTGGCTACGATAGGGTGGAGATCTTGTAATGGAACGTTTCTTGAAAAGTTTAAAGAAATGGAGAGAGCAGTAAGAGAGAAAGCTGTTAGCTTTGGTTTTAATGATCTTGACTGATCTTGAGGAGTTGAAGCTATGGAATTTTGATTCAAGTGCTTTCTTGAAGCGTTTCCACACCTTTTTTGCAGGTTGAAGCTTCCTTTCTAGACTTGAATGAGACATCAAATTGGGTGTTCTGGCAAAAAATGGATAAAGAGAGAAGATCAGCGTTAAAGAAGGTTTTGCATTTGCATTTGGTTGTTATGTACCAAGGAGCTTGATATTATAATAGGATTTATATTGTTTTGTTAGTCCAAGAATGTCCTCATATCTTTGACAATATAACTAGAATGCCACTTCTCAATCATGGATGGAATCAAAGAAGCTGTGCTGGTTTAGCCGTTTAGGATGGCAAAAAAGGCAATTGTGAATTAAAAAAAGAAAAAAAGAAAGAATAATTTCTTCAGAGTCAAGAACTCTAAAATCCTAATACTTGACTTTCGGCAATCTTGATGGTCCTACTGGAATCAATCAAGCAAACTTGGGTCCTAAGTTAAGCTACTGACGCAAGATGGGCTCCGTTGCCATTATATGCTTAGAGAATTGTTGAGGAGAGCTAGAAAAGATAAATCAACTACAGTAATTAATTATTTTTTATCCTTTTAAAAAGCCTATAAAGATGAAAATCAACCAATTTTACGTAACTTCTCAGAAAAAAAAAGAGCATAAACCCAGTACTGTTCATGAAAGTGTCCCATAAGAGTTGCAGCGCCTGTACGTAATAAATCAGACAAGAAGCTTTAGCCATACCTACATGTAGGTTGGTGTGGCAGGCTATGATTGGTAATTGATTAAGTGGAAAGAATATTGCATTTTTTGTAATGATAATCATTTCTAAGTTGAGCTTAATTTTGAAGTAAATATATTAAATACTCAGATTTAGTCACTTTAATGTAATAAATACTCTTGCTCCAGAAAATTATATATGTATATGAAAACTTTATTTAATTAACTATATTTTTTATTACTAATTTAATTCAAACAATACGATGGATTTATCGTATATTTTTGTCTGATTGAGAAAAAATATGCCATAATTTATGGAATTAATTATTGCCTTAGATTTTCAATTTCACCATTTTGGAAGAGAGAAATCTCATTTTTATAGTTGAATTTTTTAATTCTATCATAGATCATTTTATTAATGATGTGGATTTAAACAATTCAATTTTGTTTTATAAATATCTTTTAATAAGTTTATGGGTTTTGTTTTCGTAGATGAAATTTCTTAATTCTATTGTAGATAGTATATTGTTTTATTAATGATATAATTTAAACCACTTAATTTTTATTTAAAAATATCTTTTAAATATATGGATTTTATTTTTCGACCAAAAAATGGAATTGAAATTGTATGGCTTAATTTCAAAAGTCCATGAATTTTATAGAGTAAATAACATGAATTATACTAATATTGAGAATGATGATTTAAATATTAAAACGCATAAGATTCACGACAAAGATAGATAAACCGTTTGTGACTTAAAAGTGCTTTTCTTTCTTTATCTGCAATAACATATCTTTTTCAAGTGCCAATAGCAATGATAAAAATTAGCTAAGCTTTTGGCTGTCACTATTTCTTAAGCGACCAACCGTGTAATAAGAAAAATCGAAAAATGTAATATTTCTTGTTGGCTTAGAACAATCTTCCATTTACAAATTTAACAAAAGTAATTTGAGGAAACATCTACATTACAACAATTGTGTTGGCAGACAAACAAAGCTCAACCACTTCCAATAAAGATTGATCATGAAAAAAGATTTTAAAAAAATACTACTAAACATAAATAAAAATTTGATAGACATGCATGTTCCACCCATGTGAAGATGGTGCATACCTTTTCTTTTCTTTTTTTCTTTTTCCAAATACATATATAAAAAAAAATAGTATGGTAAACAATTTTGTTTTCTTTGGTTTTGCCATGTAAGGTTTGTGAGGATGGCAAAGCATCCTTTCCAACTTGGAAAGATTGTACTTTTTCTATGTATAAGTCTTTATATTACAAAAGCATTACTTTGGTCACTGTCTGTTTTGCTTGCTTTACAGCTTCTTGGACCTCTTAACATACACCTTTTACACCTAAAATGATGCCCTTTATAACTCAAAAATCCGTATCTAGCATGTACGTGCATTTGCTTGTATTATTAAATATGGATACGTACACAAGTTTTGTGCATGTTATGGTTTAATTTATCACATTAATTTTCACAATTTTCTGGCTTCTCTTTCTTAGGTTTTGAGAATCTCTCTCTTAGCTAAGTCTGTTTTTCAAATATATGAAATATTAGTATGAGCGTGAAGATAAGCGTATAAATTTTATATATATATATATATATAATAATGAGGTTAAAGAAAGGACATTTTTTTTTTTTTTTTAATATTTAGTATGAGCGTTGGGAAGATAAGCGTATAAAAATTTTATATATATTATATAATATATAATAATGAGGTTAAGAAAAGGACATTTTTTTTTTTTTTTTTGACATAACTGTAAGGAAACTATCACCACCATGCATTACAAATTTAAATCTGATTTAGTATCATATAGAAAATACATTTTTTTTTTTTTTTTGACATAACTGTAAGAAAACTATCACCACCATGATTACAAATTTTAAATCTGATTAGTATCCAATTAACTTTTTTTAAAATAAGATATGATAATAAGATAATTAAGACATATGGAATATTCTTTTTTTTCTTTCCCTTTTGTTAAATTGATGTACTGTAAGGGGCAAAAGTTTAGAATTCAAATACTTTCAATTATAAAAGTTTTTATCAATTCAGTGAATTAAGATTATATAATTTATAAAATTATCCACTGATCGAAGCCTTCTATCAAAAAAAAAAATGACGTAACGTCTTACGATGGCCTAAAACTGCCCTGTAAAGAAGAAGACAATTCTTTTTCTTTGGTAAACAAAATCAACTACAATTTGCCATCTAATGGGTTTATTAGTCAACGATCAACACCCACTGTCCAATAGCAGTGGGCTTCTCATACGACTAATTAAGACCACATAAACTTACCCAACTTTATAAGCGCAGAGTTCAGTTAACAGCTCAGGAATAAGTTAGGCAAATATCATGGCAAAGAAAGAAGAGGTGAAGCTTTTGGGACTATGGGTAAGCCCATTTGTGCGCAGAGTGGAGTGGGCTCTGAAACTGAAGGGTGTTGATTATGAGTACATAGAAGAAGACATCTTCAACAAGAGCCCTTTGCTTCTTCAGTTAAACCCTGTCAATAAAAAAGTTCCCGTTCTTGTTCATGGCAACAAAGTGATCGCTGAGTCCTTTGTTATTCTTGAGTACATCGACGAGACATGGAAGCATAACTATCCATTATTGCCTCAAGATCCTTATCAAAGAGCCAAGGCCCGTTTCTGGGCTAAATTTGCAGAAGAGAAGGTAATAGTTAACGTATTACTCAGCCATTTAGCTATATAATTCAGTTATAATTACGTTCTAACGCAATAATTTCGTTATTTTTTGATCAAGATTTTTGAAGCAGCATGGAATGCTCTGTGCTCCCTAGGAGATGAAAAGG
This sequence comes from Jatropha curcas, assembly GCF_014843425.1. Next base: position 3,313,201 of record NW_023590739.1, read on the forward strand.
AAAGAGCAATAAAAATGACTATTGAAGCATTAGAAAAGCTAGAGGGAGAACTCGAAGGGAAGCAATTCTTTGGAGGAGAGAATATTGGGTATGTAGACATTTTGGCAGGATGGATTTCTTACTGGTTACCTGTTTGGGAAGAAGTTGGGTCCATGAAGTTCATAGACGCCTTGCAGTTTCCATCAATTTGTTCTTGGATGGACAGATTTCTTAATCATGATGTGATCAAGAATAATTTACCTCCAAGGGAGAAGATGGCAGTTTATTTTAACAGTCGCCGTCAAGTCCGAACTTCTGAGCCTCATGGTTGGATTAGGGTTTAATGGAATGAAAATATTTCATACCTGTAATGCTCTGCTTAATTTACTGAAATCAGAATAATTAATTGTAGCCATTGGTGGCCCTAATAATCAAGAATTTTTGTTTCCATTTTTCTTTTTCTTTTCTTAATTTGGTTTATATTGATCGCTTATGCATTTAGAAATATTTTTTCTATTCTTCTTTCAATGCAAACTCAGTCGGTAAGAACAAATTGGGAATTACTATTATTTCTATTATTCTCCCAATGAATACTCGATTGATAAAAACAATTAAAATATTATTTCTACCATTCTCCAAATTCAAACTCTGTCCATTAAAAAAAAAAAAAGAACTTTAAAATTAGTTGATAAAAAAATAAAAAAAATAAAATCATGATTGGCAAGAAAATAAAATCAAAAATCAAATATGGTACATAAGAAAATAAAGAATTACTTTTAGGTTTTATAAATGATAAAAAATATGAATTGAATTGAACTGTGGTAAAATTTAATTAACCAAACCGAAAAAAAAAAATAACATTGTTTTTTTTTATTGGAAGCAAATATTATTTATCAACATTTATTGAGCTCATAGATGGATACTATCATTTTTCCCGCAAGATATAATTTACATTAATGATAGTGCAAAGAACCAAACAAGGTCTTTATCATGCCCACTTATAAAGGCTTTATTTTTACACCTCTCTATTACTCTCCTACATAGCCACTAGCTAAGCGTTTTTTCTCTCCTTATTACAATTACATAGCTGCCTTTTTAGTCCCTTCAATTGCGAGAAGAAGGCCTAGTCCCAGGGCTGAACAGAGTCACTTCTTGTCTATTCTCTTTCAGTCTCCTCGCGTCCTCCCTTGAAACCTGGAATACGTTTGCCAACACCTCTTCTGGAATTGATCTGATTGCCGAGACACGTCCTGCTAGTTGGTCAATCTTGGCATTGTCATTAGTCTTGAAGGATACCCATTCAAGACCTTCGCTTCCTGCCCTCTTTACTACCACAAAGTTTTGTGGAGATGTTAATATTTGTCCTGCTTGAACTTCTCCATCAAATACTGTCTCTCCATTATCATCTACGATCTGGATATGGCCATTTCCTCTTGTGAAGTAGTTTATGCTATGGGCATCGACGTTCCAGTGTGGTGACATTAGAGCATTCTGTGCAAAATTAACTAATTAGAAATGCGAACCATTGCCAAATTAATTTTCATATCAAAGAAAAATGAGATTACTTACTCTGTAGAGGACACCTTTCTGAACGCTTAGCTGGATATAACTGAGGATGGGGAGGTCTTGGCCGTTGATGTTGGTGAGACGGCCAGCACGTGGGTTGAATACATCGGCACGTGACGGGTCATTGATGTTGTGTACGAGTCTAGCAGTGCAGAAAGTTTCTTCCACACCATTAACGAATCTTCCTTGGCCGCCACCTGGTCTGTAACCTGTTCCCTCTAATTGTTTCTGGGTCTCTTCCTCTCTTTCTCGTCTTTCTTCTTCTGCGCTTCTTGGTGGGAATAGCAACTCAAAATCACGTTCTACGCTTACAATTAATCCTCTGTTATCGTTTTGTCCTTTTATCTTTCTTGCAACCTCAACATTGACGTTGAAAGCGTCTGCTAAAAGTTGTTCGTCAAGGCCTGAAAAGATATTGCCTGATCTTTCCTCGGAGGGCCTTCGAGATTCCCTTCCTGCGAGGGGCATCCGGCTACCCCTAAATGCACACCTCTTGCTCTGTACGTCTCGTTGTGGATTACCGGCAAGAAAGAACGCCTGCATTTGTAGATCAAATAGTTAGACCATATATATAATCAGTAAATCAATATTAAATGAGCTTTTGTGGGTTATTACTCTGTGATTTTCATCGAGCTGGTTGGCAGCATTGCCAGTATCAATAATTTGGACAAGAACAAGAGGAGTCCGGCCACTGTTGTAAATCCACTGAGCTACTCCAGCTGGCAAAGCAATAACATCACCTTGTCGGAGTGAACGAACTTTCTGGTGTTGATCAAATCTCCGACTCTCTCTTTCTCCTGCACCGAATCCGTACCGTTCCTGTGGTTCTGATGGTGACTGGAATGTCTCAGGACAACCTGGAAATACGGCTCCGTGGATACCTCTACCTGCAAATCATCCTCAGGTATGTAAGATTATACTTATGTGCCGGTTTTAAAAGTAAATAATAAATATATATATATATGGGAGATAAACATACCTTGGAGCACGTAAATGAGTTTAGGACCATTGGCATATAGGGGCAACAAGAGGCCTCTCTCTTGAATTGTATGACGCATGGCTACGACACCAGCGCATCGGAACTGCTCGTCGTTTTCGTCCCAGATGTCAGTTACACCGGCCTCTGATTGAATTCTACGGGAAGGCTCCACAGCGTTAATGCGTTCGAGTCTACACGCATCCTGTTGAGAGCGCTGGTCACGGAATTGCCAGGGCCGGCGATTCTCAGTTGTTAATTGTTCTAATTGACCAAAGCAGGTTTGGAAAAGAACGAGAAAGCAGAGACCGAGAGAGAGAAAAGAAGAGTTAGCCATTGCTATAGAAAGGAGAAGTGTAGTTAAGTGCTGAGAGAGTCTCCAATGGGTTGGTATTTATAGAGGAAAAATTAGTATTGGTTTAAGGGTTTGGGACGTGGCAAATCGTTTTGGTGACTTGTCTTGAGAATTTCTGCATGTGAATTTGTCTTCATGTTTGTGCATGGCTTTGATGCTCTTTCTTGCTTACACATAAACGTGGTTCTTGGTTAGCTGATTACACATATTTTCTTGCAGAGTACGTGTTGGTGATCTGCCTACTGAAAGCTCAATCGGGTAGAGGTGTTGATGTTATATATAAAGAGTTAGAAATAATATAATGTAGTGATAATTCAAGTTGATTATCAAAAATGACATGCAAATAGCCTATTTAAAGTTGCCTCATCATATAATTTTCATTAGAAATAATAAAAATGAAACAAAATTAATAACAGTTAAAGAAAATGCATTAAATATAATTGAATACAGAATACCAAAATTACAGCATCATCCAATATCCCTCTTAGCAGTCATATAGTATATTTGTAAATTGTAATCCGTAGTACCAAAAAAAAAAAAAAAAAAAAAAAATAATGAAATACAGAATACCAAAATTTACAGCATCATCCAATATCCCTTCTTAGGCAGTCATTATAGTATATTTGTAAATTGTAATCCCGTAGCTACCATAAAAAAAAAAAAAAAAAAAAAAAAGAAGAAAGCATGATCACTTAATTATTTTTTTTTTCTCTCTTAGGGGGAAAACTGAACACGTAAACGGCAGAAAAAAATGCTCTGTACACAAAAAGACATATGAAGCCATGCAATTGCCACGAAAACAAAAAAAAAAAAAAAAAAAAAAGAAAGCATGTCACTTAATTATTTTTTTCTCTCTTAGGGGGAAAACTGAACACGTAAACTGCAGGAAAAAAAATGTGTACAGCAAAAGATCATATTGAAGCCATGCAATGCACGAAAACAAATTCACATGCAGAAAAACTCAACAATTCGCCACATCCCAAACCCGCACTCCATTTTCTACCCAATAAAAAGCCACCGCACTAGTCTTCTCTTCTCTCATAGAATGACTAATTCTTCTTTGCTCTCTCTTTGTTTTTGCTTTCTTGTTCTCTTCCAATACTATGTTGCTCAAATAGAGCAAAGTAACATCATATAGTGGCGAGCGACAAAGGTAACAATTACCACAATGCCGCTCAACAGGATGAGTGCTGACTCGACCGCTTAAATGCCATTGATCAGCCTTCTAGGAGATCTCAATCTGAGGTTGGTGTCACTGTCATTGAAATCTGCAGCAGCTCCACTGGAGGATGCAATGAAGGCCTTGAGTACGTATCATTCAAAACTAATGAAAATGCCAAAATTGACCAACCAGCAGGTCAAGTCTCAGCAATCAGGGCTATGCCAGCGCAAGTGTAGCAAAAGCGTTCCAAGTTTCAAGGGGAGACGCTAGGAGACTGAAGGAAAATAGACAGGAAGTGACTGTTTTTTAGCCCTGGTCTAGGACATCTCGTAACTGAAGAGACTAAAAACTGCAACAATGCAATTTGTAATTAGAGGATGAAAAGGCTGGTAACTTGTATAGGTATTAGAGTTCAAGGTATTAGAGTTCAAGAAAATAAGCCCTTTTAGGGCATGAGGACCAGTTTTCATGTACAAAGTATAATGGATGCTCCTTGCGGGAGAATGTCTGTCTATCAATTAAGCTATGAGTTAATAAATACCAAATACTAAAACACATTCACTTTTCCCAAAAAAAACTATAATTTTTGTTTAGAATTAAGACGCTGTGATTAGCAAGTACCAATGTGCTATATGCATAGGCGTTTAATGCATAGAATTCATGAGCTTTTAGGCCTTTTACAACTTCTTTAGCTAGTATTTTTGCTTTGTCTGGCATTAGTGGCAATAATCTGTTCAGAATTAATTGTACGCCTCTCTTCCTTACCAAACCCATCTTGTCATTGTTTCAATGCCTCATTCAAGTCATTTAAGCATTTCGTCAAACATTTGGCCCGCACTGTATCAACAGAAACGTTGCCACTCGCAATCGTATTAGCCCCAAAATTGCTCTTGTTGGAACTGGGAATTATGATGTGCAGGACCATTTAGAAATTAGTAGTTATAATTTGGTAGTCAAAATTCACCTTCTTGCAATGGCGTTTAGGGTTTATGGAGAAATTAGCATCAGCAAAATGGAAACTGGTGCCGGCTCTCTGCACCGCAATGTCTTTCTCTATTATGATCGTTTAGAAGGCAATAAGTCGTATTGCAAAAACGTCATTCTTTCCAAATGAACTGACAAAAGAGACGCTGTTTAAATCAGTGGGGCTCACAATATATCGGAACTCGGCGTTTTCAGTAGACAACATGGAAAAAGAGGTGCTGTCGTTTTCGAGGAAATGACTTAATTTTCATTAAAATACACAGAATATTTCAATTAAACGTCGCCGTTTAATTCTTATCCGTCCACTCATTTCCTGTAAACGACCAGAAAAAGATGACTACTGGTTTATCAATACGACATACTTTTTAAAATTATCAGGTTCATTTTTCTATTTATTGAGAAGTCTAATAGATTATATAGGATTATATAAGTTATAAAATGGATTAAATTTATTTAGATCTAGTTTATGAATCTAATAATGAACGAAATAATCAAAAAATAATAAAATAAAAATTGTCCCACCTTATTTTTTTTCCAAGTGAAAATGATTTTAAGAAATTTATTTACGTAGATTGAATTCATGACCCACTTATAAATCAAACGAATGAAATAAAATTTTAGTTAAAAGGAAAACATTTCATGTACTGAGAAATTAAAATAATAAAGTAAAAATAATTTTTAAAAATCACATTTTTATTGATTCGATGCATAAATACAGCTATAAATTCAAATCAGCATATAATTTAGACTAGGGTAAGACTACCCATATTGTGCAGCACACATTACTCTAATAAAAAACTAAGAACAAGTCTCCGATATTTAAGGATTAAATTTTTCTAAAAATATAGAATTTTTAGGTACCATTCAAATATGGAATTTTTATTTTCCAAATAACTTCAATACGTAGAGAATATGCAATATATGCATGCACTTGGATAGACAAGAAGCTCAAAATTGAATCCGTCAGTGAACAAAATCAATAAACCCGTCCTTATACATACATATCCTAATAATCATAATCTTTACAGCCACCATTTACGTATGTGTAAGCAAGAAGAGTATAGAAGCATGGAATTACACACAAGACAAACCCACATGCAGAAAACTTCAATATATTCACCAAACGATTTGCCACGTCCCAATCTTTAAACTCTCTGTTTTCCTTATAAATACCACTACCAACCCATCCTATCTCCCCACAAAACACAACACAGCAATAGTAGCCTACACAAAAATGGATAAGTCTTCTCTGCTCTCTCTTTGTCTTTGCTTTCTCGTTATCTTTCATTGTTGTGTTGCTCAAATAGAGCAAGTAACATCATACGATGGAGATCATCACCGTCAAAGGCTAAATCGCGCCCAGCAGGACCAGTGCCGACTGGACAACCTAAACGCTGCCGAGCCTTCTCGAAGTTTCCAGTCAGAGGCTGGTGTCACTGAGGTCTGGGACGAAAATGATGAGCAGTTCCAATGTACCGGTGTTGTAGCCATCCGCCATACTATTCAACAGCGAGGCTTGTTACTGCCCCAATACGCCAACGGACCTAAACTCATATATGTAGTTCAAGGCATGTACCACTATACGTATGTATAATATATTGAAAGAATATTAGTATGTATCATCATTTTTCTTATATGTTCAATTGGTGCAGGTAATGGTGTTCAAGGAGCTTTAATCCCAGGATGTCCTGAGACATACCAGTCACCATCAGAATCAGAATATCGGGAAAGGAGACAAAGCCAAGGAGACCAACACCAGAAGGTTCGACAACTCCGAGAAGGTGATGTCGTTGCTTTGCCAGCTGGAGTAGCTCAATGGATTTACAATAATGGCCGGTCTCCTCTTGTTCTTGTCCAAATCATTGACACTAGCAATCCTGCCAACCAGCTAGATCAAAGTCACAGAGTAATAAAGAGCACCCTAAACTAACAACTTTTATTTTAATTTCGAACTATTTAATTCTGATGCATCATCATTTCTTTCAGTTGTTCTTCCTTGCTGGTAACCCACATCGAAAAGTACAGAGCCAGAGAGGTGAGTCCGAAAGAAGGCATGAGTGGTCCAGAGGCGAAAGCCTAAGGAGTCATCAAAGAAGCGGCAATGTGTTTTCTGGCTTGGACGAGCAACTACTAGCTGAAGCTTTCAATGTCAACCGGGATATTGCAAGAAGACTAAAAGGAGAAAATGATAACAGAGGGATTATTGTTAGTGTGGAGGGTGAGCTTGAGTACTTTAGCCCACGAAGGAACCAAGAAGAAGAAAAACGAGAGAGACAATTCGTTAATGGCATAGAAGAAACTTTCTGCACAGCCAGACTCAAGCACAATATCAACGACCCATCACGTGCCGATATCTATAATCCACGTGGTGGCCATGTCACTAATGTCAATAGCCACAACTTCCCGATCCTCAGACACCTCCGACTCAGCGTTCAGAAAGGTGTCCTCTTTAGGGTAAGTGATATTTAACACTGTGAGCTAAACACTAAAACTACAAAACATAATTAACTTTGTTATGATTCAAATTTACAATTTCTGCAGAATGCTATATTTGCACCACACTGGAACATCAATGCGCATAGCATATATTACTTTACAAGAGGAAATGGTCACGTCCAAATCGTAGATGAGAATGGAGATGCAGTGTTCGATGGACAAGTTCAACAAGGTCAAATATTAACAGCTCCACAGAACTTTGTGGTTTTGAAGAGGGCAAGCAATGAAGGGCTAGAGTGGGTATCCTTCAAGACTAACGAAAATGCACAAATTAGCCCACTAGCAGGACGGACCTCGGCAATTAGGGCTCTGCCAGAGGCAGTGGTTGCAAACGCATTCCAGATTTCCAGAGAAGATGCCAGGAGGCTTAAGGAGAATAGACAGGAAGTCACTGTGTTTAGCCCTGGGTCTAGATCTCGTAATTAATATTGCAACTATGCAATTATACCAAGAGGATGTATAATAAACTGGTTTCTACATAGTTTAGATTTGGAGAAGAATAAGCCTATTTTTATAGGCAGTTTTAGTTCCTTGCAATAATATAAAAATGTAGATCTGTATATGCCTTATGTTATGAGATAATGAAAGTTTGTGGAGCTATAAGTTATAGTCCAAACGCATGCAGAGCACTCTTAACTTATATTATGATTTATTTAACACGATAAATTTATCAAATTACATCTAGTAAATATTATAATTTGCAAAATCTTCAATTCAACTATCTAATTTGTAAATTAGATGCATTAAATTAATACTTATTAGATACATAGTTAAAAAATATAAAAATTATTATTTGAAAAGCATTTTAGAATACAGTATTTTTATGAAACTGCAAATAAAAAAAGTGTTTTAATTTTTTTAAATTAATAATAAAAATATAATTTTAAATATATTTTGAATATCAAATCGCATTTGTAGATTCAGAAATATAATTTTTGAAAAATATGCAATGAAAATAATTAAAAATTTAATTTTTTATTAAATGAACAATAATTTGACTTAATTATAATAATTAGGATTTTTCATCCTTAAAATATAGATAATATAAAACAAAATACATAATGAAAAATTTTAATTTTATTAATTTAATTTTTATGTCATTTTTGGAGTTCTTTAATTAGTAAGTAACAAAAATTTATGTTATTAAATCATTAATTATATTTATTTTGAAAATTAAAATTTAATATATGCATCATTATTTATTTAGATTAATGGAATTTTTTGTAAATTTTTATTAGAGTGACATGATGATTTAAAAATGACAAAGAATACTTTTGTATTTGCAATTGTATGTGATTTTAATTTAAGCATTTATTCAACAATAGTTTTTATATAATTTTTAATATTTTGATTACACTATCTTTGTTATGGACACTATTTGATAGCATAACAATTATAGTAGTTTTTAGAGCATACCCCTTTAATATTTGATGAGAAGCTAATTAAATATTTTTTGGCGTAATATAATTATTATAATAGCTAACTTTAAGGAACCAACAGACTCTAAAATCGAGATTAAGATAAACTTGATAAAAAAAATCATAATAAGATGAATCTATAAAAACTTATAAAGTTTGGGCCATTTTGATATATTAAACCTTGGTATTTTAATACGGGAAAAATCCATTTATTTCTGTTTGCATTCATAGATCAAATGGAAAACGGTTCATTAACAACTGATATATGACGCCAAAGTGGCAAAAATTGCAAACGTAAAAGATAGTAGTACCTTATTTTGCAAAAAAAACACTCTGAGAATTGTCGATAAGAAAGCGTTGGAAATACCAAACTGAAAATGCGTCACTTGTTTCTTCTTTCAGTAGACAATGGCGTTCTCGAGTACCTTCTCCGTTACTCCGGCATTTCTCTGCGACAACATTCGCTGGTTCCCTCATCCCAGTCATATGCATCAGGCAGTAAATGCTCGTACGAGGCTCAGACCCATCAGTGCCAAGCTCGCAGAGAAGGCCGCGTTGCGGTACAAGAAACTTGGGGATTCTGATCTTGAAGTGAGCGAAATTACTCTTGGAACTGTAAGAATTTCTTTTGGTAATTTTTTTTCTAATATAGCATATACAATGTCCCTATTGTTCGATGACAATAATTGGCTTTCTCTATATTTGTCGAATTGAATTGAGCAATGTATGTTTGTTGTGAATTATCAATTCTATTGTCATAAATTCACTACTTCCAGTTTCTATTCTACTTGGTGGGTTTTATGAATGCTTGAATTTCCAGTATTTGGTCCTTGGTGGGTTTTATGTAATGCTTAAATTTCCATTATTTGGTCCTTTAGCTTTGTTTGGTCAAATGTGGGTTTTCCGCCATTACTGATATAGTTTAGTTTTATGTTTGATATGGTATGCCAGTAATTGTCTTGGTAATCTTTAACCTTAAAGTGGACTACAAATCTTGTTAGGAATAGCTGGGATTCTTATATATATAACTGAAATATGTAAGCAGCTAACGTCTGTTAAGACGCCGAGTGATTTCAAGGGACACATCGATGACTGGAAAATGAATGTGGATTTGGAATTGGTCATGGGAACACTTAACTTCAAGAGCGAAAATAGTACAGAAATCTGAAATTATCTATGTGTATATATATTTTTGCAACTAATTTCCTTCAATTTTTAATTTCGTTTCCCCAACACTTGTCTCTTTGTTTTACGCATGTGTTCTTGTAAGACAACTTCTATAACTCCCTGCCTTCTTGCTGTTAGTATCTCATAATTAATTACCAAATTTGTTTCTCAATATGGCTTGTCTAAGGCATCTTATGTTATGAAAAGCAAAGTTTTGCTTCTGTACAGCCAAGTATAAGATCTTTTAAGTTTATGTAACTTTTTGTATTATTTCAGATGACTTTTGGTCAACAGAACACAGAGAAAGAAGCTCATGAAATTCTTAGCTATTCATTTGATCATGGCATCAATATTCTTGACACTGCAGAAGCTGTGAGTTTGTTTCTTTTTTTTTTTTTTTTTTTTTAGAATTTACAAAGAATCAAGGAGCTTAAAACAAGTCAACTAAACTCTGATAACTAATAAAAATAATCAATAATAAACGTATTGAATAGTATATCAACAAACTTAATAAAAGTTCTGGCGCCATTCTTGATAAGTTAAACTTGGTATTTATCTAAGTACGGTAATAAAAATCGGCATTATATTTCCTGTATGCATTCATAGATCAATAATGCGAAAACGGTTCAGAGTCACATCAAGCCTGCAATAGAGTTTGAGGCGCCTTAAGTAGGTAACTGGCATAGAACCAAGTAACTGTGTCAAACTGTTAAATCAAGATAGTAGTACTCTTAATGGGCATTTGTCATAAAACCACTCTGAGAAATTGGGTCGCATGGCGTTGGAATCACTGAATATAGATTGTCGTGCAAACTGTGATTTTCACGTTATCTGCTTCTATCCAGTTAGCGACGTCATTCATGCATGCGCTCGTCAGTCGAGCAGATGCTAAGGCACGATTCTCCAGATTGATACTCCACTCGGGCATTCTACTGCTAGACCTGGCACAGACAATTCGCATGGTATCTCCTAAATCATCGCAGCAGTCGATATGCACTGCATGCACAAGTAAAGGTGCAATCTTGAATAAGCGAGTCGCAGTCAGCACCACATCAGTGCCAAAAGCTCGCAGATGAAGGGCCGGCGATTGTTCGTGATCCAAAGAAATCTGTTGACGGCGATTACTGAATTTTTGATAGCGCTCGGAGCAGAAAATATGTTATCCTTCTACTTGGAACATCTGATAAGATATAGTTACTTATGGTAGCAATTTTATTTTCTACAATATAAGTAGTGGCCATAATGTAGCAATATGCAACACCTATTAGAAAAATTTGCGATATGACAAACTAATTGAGCTATCACGCTAACTATAGTATTGGAGTCGAGAAAATATGGAATTGCAGAACCAATGGTATGTTTAGTGTATGGTGATTATCAATTCGTAATGGAGTAATTGAATAATTCACTACTTGCCAGTCGTGAGTTCTTACTTGGTAGGTTTATGAGATATGCCTGAATTTCACCTAGTATGTGATGGTCTTGTGTGTGTGTTCGTAGTGTATATGCTGTGAAATTTTCCATTATTTGGTCCTTTAGCTTTGTTTGGTCAAATGTGGGTTTCCAGCTCGAGTTAACTGATATAGTTTTATGTTTTATTTTGATATGGGTATGCCTAATTGTTTGGTAATCTTTAACCCTTAAAGTGGACTACAAATCTTGTTAGGAAGAATAGCTGGATTCTTATATATATAACTGAAATATGTAAGCAGCTAACGTCTGTTAAGACGCCGAGTTGATTTCGAGGGACACCATCGATGACTGGATGAAGTGCCGAATTGGATGTAGTGTTTTGCGATATGCATGGTGCAATGGGTAGACTTACTTACAGCGCTCTTATCTGACGATGGCCGTCAAATGATCACTGTAACAGTTATAGTAGGCACATTGTTTTTTCCTGGGCAGTTTCTACGCGAGATATGATCTCCAGTTATTGTGTTCACATCACCTCTATAGTATGTTTAGAGACAACTAAAAATGTGATCATCTGTTCATATTCTTTAATTTCGGGTTTCCTCCCAACACTTGTCCTCTTTGTTTACGCATGTGTTCTTGTAAGAACAACTTCTATAACTCCCTGCCTTCTTGCTTGTTAGTATTCATAATTAATTAATCCAAATTTGTTTCTCTATTTATGTGCTTGTCTAAGGCACTTAATGTTATAGAAAAAGCAAAGTTTTTGGCTTCTGTACAGCCAAAGTATAAGATCTTTTTAAAGTTTTATGTAACTTTTGTATTAAATTTAGATGACTTTTGGTTCAACAGAAACACAGAGAAAGAAAGCTCAATGAAATTCTTAGGCTATTCCATTTGAATCATGGCATACTATTCTTGACACTGCAGTAGCTGTGAGTTTGTTTCTTTTTTTTTTTTTTTTTTGGGTTTCTTTTCAAAATACCTGTTCGCTTATGGATATGCATGTATCTTCTCATTTTTTTTTTTTTTTTTTTTGGGTTCTTTTCAATTACCTGTTCGCTTATGGATATGCATGTATCTTCTCAAGTATTCTCTTAAGCAATTTCTTGTATTATATTATTTTCATCTTGGATGAATTTCATTTTTTTTTCTCTGGCAATACAACTTTTAGAAAGTGATCATTTTCCTACGGCTACTTAATTGCAATTTTCAAATGGATGTGCAAATATTTTATGAATATGAAATTTTGCATAGTGATTGTGAAAAGGAAGAAAACCCCAAAGAGTGACATCCTGACAAGAAGGAGATTATTATTCATTTAGGGGCTAAATCAGGAATGCACTAAGATGGATACAATTGGGCAGCTTTGCACACTTATTGTCACAATTTAATTGTAAACTTCCTGTTCATTATCCATTTTTAGGACTCAAATTCTTATACATTGGCTTTCTACTGTATATCTGAGATGCTACCATTTGTGATGTCCTGGTTGATGAAGTAAGATAACTTTGAGAATTGGCTCCCTTGCAATTTCTTACATAGTCAAATGCAAATTTGGGTTGAGTAAAATCCTTTTTTCACAATTTAGTAATATGTCTGATATCTGGATTTTCTTATGCAGTTGATTACTTTTAAGATTATTTTGCTGAGTTTTTGAGGATGTCTTTTTTATGCAAATTTTCTCATTTGTTCTCCATGATATTGTAAATTAATGACTGAAGCGTCAAGTATTTTGTTTTCAGTATCCAATACCGATGAGCAAGGAAACACAAGGAAGAACAGATCTCTACATCGGTAGTTGGTTGAAGTCTCAGCCCCGTGATAAGGTACTTGATGTAATTATTGATAAGTTTGTCTAGGTGTTCTAATAAAGATTCTGAATGTTTTTTTAAATACCAGTTTCTTCAATTTCATTGATTTTACTGAGCCTTTTGCCAAAAGTCTTACTTGAGTTGCTGTGCAAACCTTATAGCAAAAGGCAGCAGTGGCAAAATCTTAATATTATATTTGTGCTTTTAAGTTTTAGCAGTACACATTTTTATAGGTACTTCATTCAGTGTCGCTAATAATTGAATAATGGAAGAGTAAAAGTTGATATGAGATCTGTGAACGACTGCGTGAACTAGTCACTATGTAGTTGTAATTTGATACTGATTTGCTGAAGTTTATCATGGAAGACAAACTATAAATAAGTATTAACTTACATTGACATGTCTAATCTTCTTGGTTGATACTCTGCAGAGCAAGTTGAACTTTCAAATTTCTGAATAACATTTTATGCAATAACATATACGGTTATCTCTTATCATGGATAGGTTATTGTGGCTACAAAAGTATGTGGTTATTCAGAGCGGTCAAGCTACATTCGCGACAATGCTAAGGTTCTGCGGGTTGATGCTGCTAATATCAAAGAGAGCGTAGAGAAAAGCCTTAAGCGGCTCGGCACTGACTATATTGATTTGTTGCAAATTCACTGGTAACTTAATTGTTTCTGTAATTGTTTTTTTTCCTTCCAAGACATAGAAGATTGTGTTTCTTTTTACACAAGGCTGTGAGATTTATCCTTAAAGCATAAGCCCATACTTGATCCTCTAGTGACACTCAATATTTGCTATTTCTTTAGCAAGAAAATTATAAGTTGGTGCCAGGGGAATTTGAGTGCAGGGCAATGTGTACAAGAGAACCATCTAAAAGGATCCTCTATGTGACATTGGATAAATATCATAGGCATGGGCAAAAACCTGCCAGAGCTGTACAAAATTGTTGATGTGGCATTTAGGATATGGCATTGCTGCTGTCATAGCTTTACTTCCTTCATTCTTACTCATGCAAAAAATTATGATGCAAGTTATAGTTTGTAGGATATCGGTTATTAATGATGTTGATTGTAAATTCCAGTTTTCCTTTTACCAATTGAATTTTTTTAAAATTTCCTGAACTTTCAAGTTATTGTATGATCATATGTTGGAGTAGGCACATTGTAATTTCTGTTTTTATACAAAAAAGAGAGAATAAGATTACCAATATAGAAACTTGATGTGGATTCATCTTTTTATCCAGGCCAGATCGATATGTACCACTATTTGGTCAGTTTTTTTATGATTATTCAAAATGGAGACCCAGTATACCATTTGTGGAGCAACTGAGGGCCTTTCAAGAACTAATTGATGAAGGAAAGGTAATTCCTTTTGTTCTTGTTTGGAACTTGTTGGATAGTGCATTTTAAAGTTTGAATAGCTAATATTCTTCCTTACTTGTAATACACTGCCCTGTACTTGGTATATGATTATGAATGTGAATTGACGAGAGCATTAGCCTTCGAAGGAGTGTAAACCTACTCTTCTCTCTTCTCTTGTTGCACCCCCCCATCACACGCATGCATGCACAACATACCCAACTAAACAAACAGGTAAAAAGAGGATCTGGACATGCACCTGCAACTGAAAGAGAAATGAAAATCTTCATTCTGTGACATGTGAATATGTTAAGATTAAATGTTTGGTCAGTGCAAATTTGATTTCATGTCATAAAGGTTCTAGTAGTTAACTCATGCTGAGGAATGCCTCTGAACTTGTTTAGGTACGCTATATTGGAGTTTCAAATGAGACTTCATACGGAGTTATGGAGTTTGTTCATACAGCCAAAGTTGAGGGGCTACCAAAGATCATTAGCATCCAGAATAACTACAGTCTGTTAGTTAGATGCCATTTTGAAGGTACATTCATGGCACTATTCCTACTGTAGGTGGAAATTAAAGTTATACTCGTTTTGGTCATTTAATTTTTAAGGCCTTTTACAGCTGATCTTGTTGAAGTTTGCCATCCAAACAATTGCAACATTGGCTTACTCGCATACTCTCCCTTGGCTGGTGGAGCACTCAGTGGAAAATATTTGGACCTGAATTCTGAAGCTGCAAAAAAAGGAAGACTGAACCTCTTCCCTGGCTACATGGAAAGATACAAAGATTCACTTTCAAGGGTATGTTTATAATTTAAATTTCTATGATTGCAATGAAAAAGTTTGAACATGCAATAGGCTAAGTTGATGCTGCCTGAGAAACCTGAAGTCAGAGTCCAAACCACTTGACGTAGAAAGACTAAACCAAGTTACCTTGAGTCGGATTTCATCATTTAAATTCTGTTTTCTCCACTTTCCTCATTGACATGTGACATGTGACTCTAGTTCTAAGAGTTGGTGTGTTTCAGGGCTTCAAAAATCTTGCTGAAGTTGTGTGCTTGACCTTTGAAATTGGTGGCACTAATGTTGTTGTGCCAAAATACATGTTCTACACATGTTGCAACAGTAGCATTTAGTGCTGTGGTTGAGAACTATTTTTACTTTTGACTTGGAATTTTTTGAAGATCATTCTACACTTTAACTATACAGAAGCACTTTTGCTGAGAAAACTTTTGTATGTCTGAAAAAATTATTCTCAACAAAGTACCAAAATCCACTAAAAAGGCCTTCCTCATAAATCAGGGCAGTGAATTGTAGACTAGTTTCATGCCATGAGCAGGTAACTTGCTTTTAGCTTGTCATGGTGTGCATTGAAGCTACTATTGGAATTTTAATAAATAATTATCCTTTGATCTCTCTTGAATCACTTCTCGAAAATCAATCTAATCAACTTAGTAAGATTATGAACAAAAGCAAGTGCCTGATTAAGAGGTCAGTTACATTAAATCTTTGATTGCATTGCATGTGATTTTTTGTGCTTTGAATATTTAGTGAAATAAATTCCGTGTGTTAGGTGTCGTGCTTGATGTTCTTTGTACATGAATTTCAGGAAGCTACAGAGCAATATGTTGAATTGGCGAAGAAGCATGGTTTAACTCTGGTACAGCTCGCGCTTGGATTTGCACGAGATCGTCCATTTATGACGAGTTCTATCATTGGTGCAACTTCCATCGACCAACTAAAAGAAGACATTGATGCGTTCTTGACAACTGAGAGACCTCTGCCACCAGAAGTAGTGGCAGGTATTGAAACTATTTTCAAGAGATATAAAGATCCTGCTATCCTTTGAGAGTTTTAGCTTTAAGACTGGATGATGATGACTGTCTCACGTAAAAAATATGTAACTTGCTTCTTTTTTGTTCTTTATTATGCTTCTTGTATAATCAGTGTAAAAAGACCTCAGGATAATGGAAGAGCACGACCATGAATAAAAACAAAGCAAACACAAAGCAAGAATATTCATAGTTAATCAACTTGATTTGATGAATGAACCTGCTTGATTGAATCGAACCTGAATATATAAGTTAAATCGCATATGCACTTGCCACTAAGTTATAATTTGGTATGCAGGTTGAAAAACAATTTCACTTGCATGCTATAATCATAAAAAGTTAATGCAATTTTCAATCTCAAGGAAACTAATTTCTACAAGAAGTTACCGATAAAAACATTTGTTGTTACTATTAGTATTATTATTTTTGAAGGAACTATTAGTGTTATTATTATTGTTATCTATATTTGCAGGAAAGGGTATTTTTTATTTAATGTAATAGTTTAATTATTCAACATATATAAAGGAAAAAAATAAATAGTTTAAGTATTGGAAGTTCAATGGGAAAAAGCTCCTCAATTTGTATAATACTGCAACTGATAATAATATTTATTTGAAAAGCAGTTTAATTTGGTAGGAAACGTGGAGACAAGCAAAGAAACGCGCCAATATCTGACCCTAATTCCTTTTGAGCTGCAAAATTCCCTAAACATGAGACTCGCTGCTTACTTCCCTCTCATTTCGCCCTCTCTCCCTCTCTCTCACCTCACACCAGCTTCAATTCGCTTTCTTGATCTGCATTTTCTTGATGGGTCAACTTTTCACGATCCAATTCACTCAGAAAATAAAAAAAGAAAAACCGAAAAACCAGTGCCAATTGCTTAACATGGCCCTTCTTCAATGAGATCTATATTCCATGATGATCTATGATTTTCAAATTGTTGAATTTGATCTAAGTTTGGTTTTCTTTTTTCTCTATTTTCTTGCTTGGATGTGAGACATTCTTGAAAAAATTGAATAAAGGGACGAAAGAAAAAGTTGATGAGAGGCCAAAGTAGGAAAAAACATATGCATCTATGAAGACTTGGGCACGTAAGTCGCTGCCGCACCACCTGATGCAGTTGTTGTCGGTTGAGCTTCTTCTTCTGCAAATTTTTCAGATGGAATGGCAGATCCTGTTAGTTATGGGAATTCTGAGCGGGACATTGAACAAGTCAGTTTCTGTTCCATCGTTTGTTTTGGTTGTCTCCTCGTTTCTTTTTCGATATCTACAAAAGGAATGATTTTTTAGTCTTGCAACCCCACGTTTCCTGCAGAAATTCCTGATTTAGTTTTGACTGGAAAAAAAATATATATATAACAGTGATAATAATGTACAGCATTTTGATAAATTGTTGTGGTTAGTGCCTTCAATCTCTATCTTTCAGCAATGTTAACACAAATCTTTATGAACTGTAAGACCTGTTTTGTTCTTTATCTGAAGATTGAAATATCTGACATAGAATTTCTAGTGATAATGGTTTTTTCATCTTCTTATTTAATTATTCATTCCTTTTCCTTTCCTTTGAAGGCACTTATTGCTTTGAAAAAAGGTACTCAGTTAATCAAGTATAGCCGGAAAGGAAAACCCAAGTTTCGTGCATTCAGACTTTCTCCAGTGAGTTACTGCTGTTTGCTGATATATTCAATTTTAAATAATATTGATCCACTTCTTGTGTTTCACCTTTTTTCCCTATGCAGCTTCATTGTGGCAATGAATTTGAAGATAAATAAATTGTCCAGTATATAAAAAATCTAATCTAATATGTTCGTTGTGAAATCTGTTGTCCAAGATTTCTTTCTACGTAAAAACTGATCATCTACTTCTAGAATTGACCTTCGTGCTACAAGTATTTATGATGCACCTGTTAACACCTTAAGTGTATAAATAATTTCAATTTTAGTGACATTAACAGGATGAAACAACATTGATCTGGATATCGCATGGAGAAGAAAAGATTTTGAGATTATCTTCTGTCACACGGATCGTCCCAGGACAGAGAACTGTGAGTCAAACTCTTCTATCTTTCGGATCTAGTCCATGATATGCATTGCAGTTCAGTTAACCTTCAATTTTATGTAAATTATAATACTACCAGAATTTTTTGTCTACAAGTGGTAACTAACAGACATTGTCGCTATTTTCAGGCTGTGTTTAGAAGATTCTTACGTCCTGAAAAGGACTACTTATCATTTTCACTTTTATATAACAACGGCGAAAGATCTCTTGATCTGGTTAGTTTCAATAAATATTCGTGTCAAGGTTTGTAGGTTTTTAATTAACCTTCATACGGATAGTCAGTTCAAATGTAAAAATACCCTTGTTTCTCCTTATTTATAGATCTGCAAGGACAAAGTTGAGGCAGAGGTGTGGCTTGCGGCCCTTAAGGCATTGATTGGAAGAAATCGGAGTAGACGTACAAGAAGTGATATTTCTGATGTGAGTTGTCACTGCCTCGATCTACTTACAAACACTGACTTTTTAGTTCTTCAGTTGGAAAACTCTCACCATGAATTTGAAGAACATAAAAACATACATGGTTGCCTCTGTCATTCTTGATAATATGTTTGTAGAGGTTATTTCTTTAAAGGATTAATTTTGTTCTCATATCTTTTTAATGCAGCTAACTGATGGTGGCGAATTTTTTCAAAACAGCCGTCCTTTTGGTGCAACTCTAGAGATCTCTTCAAGCATTAATCGTGGGAGGGTGTCTGTCGATTTAGGTTCTCGCGAAACTTCTTTGAGTTCGGCAAGCTCAGATGCGGGGTCAGAACGTGCAAATATGCAACTAAGAACAAGTGGTGGAGATGGTTTTCGCATTAGTGTTTCAAGCACTCCGAGCTGTTCAAGCGGTGGATCAGGTCCAGATGACATAGAATCATTGGGTGATGTTTATATATGGGGAGAAGTTTGGAGTGATGTTGCTCCTGATGGATCCTTGAAACATGTCGCTATAAAGAATGATGTGCTGAGTCCAAAACCCTTAGAATCTAATGTAGTTCTTGATGTTCAACAGATTGCCTGTGGTATGCGTCATCTTGCCCTTGTAACAAGGCAAGGTGAGGTTTTTACCTGGGGAGAGGAATCTGGAGGGAGACTTGGTCATGGAATCGAAAAAGACTTTAGTAGTCCTAAACTTGTTGAGTTTCTGGCAGTTACTAATGTTGATTTTGTTGCTTGTGGTGAGTATCATAGTTGTGCTGTGTCTACAGTCGGGGACTTATATACCTGGGGTGATGGCACTCATAATGCTGGAATTCTCGGTCAAGGCACTGATGTTAGCCACTGGATACCAAAAAGGGTGTCTGGTCCTTTAGAAGGACTTCAGGTTATATCTATTGCATGTGGAGCATGGCATTCAGCTCTCACAACTTCAAATGGAAAATTGTTTACATTTGGAGATGGATCGTTTGGTGTTTTGGGGCATGGAGATAGAGAAAGTTTGTCTTTTCCAAAAGAAGTCCAATTATTGAGTGGACTAAAGACTATAAAAGTTGCTTGTGGTGTCTGGCATACTGCAGCCATAGTAGAGGTTATGGGCCAAGCTGGAGCAACTGTGTCATCTCGAAAGTTGTTCACTTGGGGCGACGGTGATAAGTACCGTTTAGGTCATGGAAGTAAGGACACCTATCTGCTTCCCACTTGCATCTCTTCCCTTATTGACTACAATTTTCACCAGATAGCATGCGGGCATACTATGACTGTGGCCCTCACAACCTCTGGTCACGTATTTGCTATGGGTAGTACTGCATATGGTCAGCTAGGCAACCCAAGCTCTGATGGAAAAAATCCTAGCTTAGTACAAGATAATTTGGTAGGTGAATTTGTTGAAGAAGTCTCTTGTGGAGCATACCATGTTGCTGTACTAACATCAAGAAGTGAAATGTACACTTGGGGAAAAGGTGCTAATGGACGATTAGGACATGGAGACACAGATGATCGGGGAACCCCAACATTAGTTGAAACATTCAGAGATAGGATTGTTAAAAATATATCATGTGGCTCAAATTTTACTTCCAGCATATGCATTCACAAGTGGGTCTCAGGAGCAGACCAATCAGTTTGCTCTGGTTGCCGGCAAGCATTTGGTTTTACTAGAAAGAGGCATAACTGTTATAATTGTGGGTTGGTGCATTGTCATGCTTGTAGTTCCAAAAAAGCACTGAAAGCGGCATTAGCTCCAACTCCAGGCAAACCACATCGAGTCTGTGACGCTTGCTATGCAAAACTTAAAGCTTCTGAAGCCGGTACTCATAATATTAACAGGAAAATTACCACTCCTCGTTCTTCAGTAGAGAGCAGAGAAAGAAGGGAAAGAGGAGAGGTTAGGGGTTCAAGAATTTTGCTGTTGCCTACAACAGAACCCATAAAATACCTGGAGATCAGGTCAGCGAAGCATGGAACAAAATATGAGGGCCCTTCTATAGTCCGAGCCTCTCAAGTTCCATCACTTTTGCAACTAAAAGATATTGCATTTCCAAGTTCACTAAGTGCTCTTCAAAGTGCATGGAAACCTACATCAATGTCGCAGCCTGGATTTTCCAACTTAAGACCTGCTTCACCATACTCGAGGAGGCCAAGCCCTCCACGTGCTTCAACAGCTGGATTTTCTAGAAGTGTCATTGATAGCCTGAAAAAGACAAATGAAATTATGAAGCAAGACATGTCAAAAATGCAAAACCAAGTAATAATATATATACATTTCTAATTCTGCATCTTTTGGTTGATTTATTGCTGGTTCAGGAATCTAAATAGAGAAGTTGAGTACCAGAAATAACTTTTTTTTCTTTTTGTCCATTTTACTAACGTTAACTTCAGATCAAATCTTTCAAGCAAAAGTGTGATTCTCAAGGCACGGAGATTCAAAAGTTACAGAAACAAGCTAAAGAAACTGCTTTATTTGCTACAGCAGAAGCATCCAAGTCTAAAGCGGCCAGGGAACTAGTGAAGTCTATCACAGAACAGGTATGTGTTTAGTGTAATAGTTAAATCTAAATTGCTTGTACACTGTATTTATGCTCTCTGAATAGTAAATAGCTAAATATTATTACAATCAATAAAACCTACCCGGGTGTGCTAAATGGGAGCAAACGAAAACATATGTATTCTAAAGTTGGATATATGCCTTTTCTAATTTGAATACAATATGAATCATCCATAACGAAGGAACAATCTTCTCAAGGAATATGATTTATGCCTTCATATAAATTCTCTAGATCTCGTTTAGAGAGTTGTAAATTGTGCTAATCAGTCCATGTTCTTGCTGCCCTTTTGTGACTCAGTTGAAAGACATTAGAGCTCAGTTGCCTCCTGATGTTCAAGAAAGCGAAACTTTTAAAGCTATGAATGTTCAAATTGAAACTTTTCTAGCCACAAATGAGACACCCAGAATTTCTTCCCTGGCAGAAAGCTTAATCTCTAGTCAACAGCATGCATCTAAGACACATATGCATGACCAAGCAGATGGCACAGGACTTAATGACTTATCTAGATCATCTGTTTCTAGTAATCTAGAGGTCATACCTCAACATAGCTCCAATCAAGAATCTTCGTCCATGAGAAAAGAAGGAGAAAGTATCGAACAATTTGAACCTGGGGTATATGTAACTTTTATCCAACGTTCTGATGGTGCAAAGATCTTCAAGCGAGTTAAATTCAGGTATTTGAATAGACAGTAATAAACTTCTTTTAGATGTTGTCATGTTGATAACAAAAGCAATTTGGTGTGCAGTTTAACTATATTTTTCTTAATAGCTCCTACAGCAATGATAAACAAACCTCTCATATCGAAAATAAACATTTTTCTTTTGCCCTCACTCACAACCCTCTCATTGTTTTTTATCTAGTGAGTTCAATCAATCTAATGTCTTTATCCAACTGCCTTAAATGATTTTACAGCAAAAGGAGGTTTCAGGCGCAGCAGGCAGAAGAATGGTGGAAAGAAAATAAAGATAGGTTACTCAGGAGGTACAGTCCACAGGCGGCAGCAAATGCGGCTCCAGCTGGATCATCCTCTTCTCCAGCTGAATCACCATCTGCCCGCGCTGCATCACCCTCTGCGCCCGTTGCATCACCCAGAGCTCCAGTTGAACCGTCCTCAACGGCAGCCGAGGAAGCAACGGAGGCAGCACCATCTGAAACATAGCATTAATGTAGAAACATGGATGGATAAAGGAACTGCATTTTGACTCATGGAGTTAACAATCTGCTAGTTGTAAACAAACAGTACTCTTGTTCAGACAGCTCCATATGCATAAGAGTGATCACCACATAACATTTGCGAGTGGATAGACAGAAATTTTGTCGAGGAAGGTTCTTTTTTTGAGCTATTTTTATTGTGTTGTGATAGTTGTAGTGTAGATGAACTTGTTAGGAACTTGCTATTTTGTAATCTTTGGCAATCTTCCTATAGTTGTATCTTTTCTTTCTCCAAAATCAGAGTTAACAAGTATGTTTTGATGTTGCCTTCCCATTTTTCTTGTTTTCTGTTGGATTTTTATCATCAAACATGAAAAGCTATATGAGAGAGGAAAACACTTATTTTAGCCTGTCCTGTAACGAAACTACAAGTCAAAAAGTACATTATTCAAGCAAACTACGTTATCGTTCCGGTCAACCTCCTTGTCGCTCGCAAGTAGTGTACGGTAGCTTCTAGTGCCTTTACCATTAAAAATGGGCCTATAGCCCAATACATTAAATAAATAGTTGCAGAGTTCATTTTTCAGTTCTATCAAATGGGCTCTCACGCCATAACTTTTTGCTATTGGGTTGAGTTTTTTTTTGTTTTTTTTTTTTTTTCCTATTTTTGCTATTTTTGACGATCAGTCGCCAGTGCCACGACAAGTCGACAATATACAAAAAGTAGAGGAAGTTTCAAACCCTTCCTCTTCGCGACAAGTTCTTTAGGTTTTTTTCGTTTCTTATAAACGAGTTGTCGTGGTGCTTGAGCGATTGATAGTTAAAATAGGAGAGCAGAGGATAAATTATTCTATTGCATTCTTAAAGAGTTAGTCGAGTATAAACGAGGTGTCGTTTTAGTGACACGGTGAGCTTCCCCGTATTCTATCCCCAATCCCCGTCACGTCACGTCCGTGCAGTTCAACTAATTTTTCTTCCCCAAACCAAATTAATAATTAACAATAATTGACTGTCTAAATTCTTCTCTCTTAAGAAATCGATGGACGCGCAAATTACTTCCCCTAGATTTTCTATACCTAAATTATAGATCTTCCATTCCAATTTCCAGTAAAAAGAAAAAAATCGTGAATATTCCTCGAAAACTACACTCCATTTTCCTTTAAAACAAATACTTCTCAATTGCGTTGAAGGGGAAAACGAGAAAGAAGAAATGGGGCAACAGCAATCGAAAGACGAGTTGGTGTATCAACAAGTGAATTACGGTAATACAGAAGGAATAAAATCTCTCCGCAGTGAAGGCGCGGGCCTCGAGGTAACAAAAATCCCTTTTTATGTATAAAACGGATTTTTTATTTTCTTGTTGATGGCTGGCTGTTAAATATGTAATTTTGCTTTTTTTTTTTTTTTTTTTTTTTTAAGACGAGTTGGTGTATCAACAAGTGAAATACGGTAATACAGAAGGAATAAAATCTCTCCGCAGTGAAGGCGCGGGCCTCGAGTAACAAAAATCCCTTTTTAATGTATAAAAAACGGATTTTTTTAATTTTCGTTGTTGATGGCTGGCTGTTAAATATGTAAATTTGCTTTTTTTTGTTTTTTTTTTTTTTTTGCTGTGCAAGTGGATTGATAAGAAGGTAAAACGCCATTGATATTAGCGTGCCTTGAATCCCTGAGCTCTTCAATGTGCCTAAAACCTTGATAGAGCTCGGTGCTAAAGTGCAATGCCTACAGGTTCGGTATGTGTTATATTTTTTTTTTTTTTTTTTTTTTTTTGCTGTGCAGTGGATTGATAAAGAAGGTAAAACGCCATTGATATTAGCGTGCTTGAATCCTGAGCTCTTCAATGTGGCTAAAACCTTGATAGAGCTCGGTGCTAATGTCAATGCCTACAGGTTCGGTATGTGTTATATTTTATCCATTTGTCTTAGATTTTGTTAAGATTATACCTTTCAAATAATTAGGACATGTAGAAATAATATATACATTGAATGAGAGATGTCCTTGGTTTAAAATGGAGAGAGCTTCTGTTATGCATGAGATTGAGAAGCAACATACTTGGTGTGGATTTTTTTTTTTTAATGAATCATTTTTCTTTGGGCTGCAGGTCGCAATGCTGGGACTCCTTTACATCATGCAGCAAAAAGAGGCCTTGTTAATACTGTTAAGTTACTTCTTTCGCATGGAGGTGAGCTGTAGCCTGGCTTATTTCTTTTAGTTGTGAAAATTAGGTGCTTATAGTGATGATTTTTTTTTATATTATTATTTCAACCTTGATCATAATATCATCATTGGCAGTGAAATAAGTGTTTGTTCAAAATTTCAGCAAACGCATTAGTGATTAATGATGATTGTCAAACTCCTCTTGATGTGGCCAGATTTAAAGGACATACTGATGTTGTCCGTGTAATTGAGGTATTCTTCTAATGGAATACTTGATATTCTTATATATAGTTTGGTGACAATAATCTTCCCTTATTTTACTCCATATAGAAGAGCTATGGTGGATTCAGAATTTTTTTTCTGGTGCTTTGCAGAATCACATTTGCTTATTCTCGGGCTGGATGCGGGAGTTCTTTGGGCCAGGGTTTCTCGAAGTACTTGCTCCTCAGTTTCTTTCAAGAAAAGTGTAAGTATAAAATCGGTGCTGTCTCATTAAAGTTTTTTCATTTCTTGAAATTTTTCCATTTATTACTTTCATTCATTGCTATTCTGTTTTAGGATACGCTGTATACCATCTAAGTTTCCACGAAGCAGTTTGTTTTGACGTTTGCTAATGCTATTTAGTTATTAATCTGTGATCAACATATTGTTCTCATAAGCTGCTTAAGTATTTATGTGCTTGCTACTGTTTTTTCACAGATGGGTTGTTATTTTACCAACTGGGTCACGCAATCCTACAAAACCTTTCAAGTTGGAGCTTGCCATATATTCTAGTCCACAGGTATCAAAATTATGTTTGCCACTGTGAAAGAAGCTTGGATAAACTCACTGTTAAAGTAATTTATGTCTTTGATCTTTAACTACAGTCAAGCATTACTTTAGGTCTAGTCCCAGCCATAGCAATGTTCTTTAAATATTGTCTTTGGCATATGACGGTGATTCAATTTCTTTGATTATAGGATAGAAACACATGCAGTTGTCTCTAATTCTTTATCCCAAATCAGTATTGGTCTTGCTACAGGAATAAAGACAATTATTATACTTCAGTTTAATGGCTCTGAATCCATAAGCCTATAGTCATCAATGTCCAAGTTTACATGCTTTTGTTGTTTGATGGTCTGAAATTAGAAGTTACTTATACATTGTGTTGATGAACGAACAGGATGCCCGACCGCGTACAATGATTCCTTTGTGGAAAGCTAATCTGGAGGAACCAAAATTTCAACATTCTGATCCTTCAGTAATAATTGCTGAATACCACACCAGTAATTCCTTTTGCTGAAATGACTTTTGTTGAAGCTGATCACTTATGCATTTTCTGGTCTCTTTTATCTTTTCTTAGATAGGTTTTTAGCCATATTTTTACATTTACATTGGATTTTTGTTCATGCATAGTCTCAAGAGGCAGGAGGCGGAGACGAGTGAGGCATAGGCCTCAAACAGTTAGTCGTAAGTATGATAGTCGCTAAATTATTTTGATGCTAGATATAAATGGTCCCTGAATCATGACAAAAAGAAAAAAAATTAGAGATCATCCAAATTAACATTGGTACCTGTAGTGTACCTTTGCCATGCTCCAGCCTCCAACTTGAAATAGACTTCCAAGGCAGTTAGTCAACATTTACACTCCCCTGAAGTTAACTCTATATTTGTTTGACTGTTTTTGTTTTTTCTGCTCTCTTATGGTCTTGTTACTTTAATCTCCTCAGAGTTAGTATTCTTACTTGTCAGAAACACGCATTAAACTTGCACCAGCAAATGAAGGTGACAAGCAGCAGCTTCAGTGGTTCTGTGATGCATGCAAAGGAATTCCACAGGTACAAAGTGCACTTGGTTTTTGTTCTTCCCTGGTTCCTAGAGCAGTGGAAAGCTTTTATTTATAATAGGAGGAATGGCTTTGCTGATCAATAGTAACTATGCAAGTGTTGTTTTACCTTTTTTGTTGATATCATAGTTTCTTTTGAGGAACCTTTTCTTATATATATGTATATAGTACTAGAATGTGTAAGGTTGTTAAGCATAACTGTTATTCTTCAATAACCAATTGGTGGATAAACTTTGGAAAAAAATTGGAGATTATGATAAGGTTTAAAATTGTGGTCATGGTCATGTCCTGGCTTTGTTAATTTGTCTCAGCCAAAGTATAACAGTCACGATTGACTTTATTGTGAATTTGTGTAGAAAAAAAAAAAGTTCTATCAGCAGTATTGATATGTTAAAGTTTTGGTGACTCACCAGTATGACCCAGCAGATACTATCTGCAACAGCCAACGTATAAAACCATGCGCTATCGATATACATTTCTGGTATGTGTTTGCTTGAGGGAGTTTTGTAGATTATACCAGTGGGATTTTCTTAGCACTGTGGAGATTTCTTTTAGGAACTAACATTCAGATTGATAAAAATGAAGCTATGATGTCTCAGAAATTATCTTTTCATTATTCTTGAGATGCATATGTGAAGTAGCCCTGGATTAAGATATGTTGTTTGTGAAAGAAGCACTAATGCATGGAAAATAAGAAAAATTGCCCTGACCACTTTACCTATTGGATGGAGAAAAGGTGGCCCATGGATATGCGAAAACTTGACTTTTATACAAATAGATCAGATAATTGACTTTGTATTTTGTTATATGTGGCTGTTTTCCTGAAAAGAAGACAAGATTTAGTATTAACATCTGTCTTGCTGTAACACACTCTTGATTGTGTATATATTATGCTCTCTTTTTCTTGGCATTTACTCCTGTTGGGAGAAGTTGTATTTTTTCTTCTGAATCCTTTTGACATGAAATCTTTTGCTATTTGATTGTCTGCATCTCTGCTGAAAAAAAAAAGGCTTTAATAAAAGCAAAGCTGCATAACCTCTTTGAGAATATAGGCTTTTGCCATTGCAGCAGTGGTAGGTCATGCTTACAACTTGGAAGTAATCCTAGTTATTTATTATCGTCCTTTACTATGAAGAAATGCTCAAATATGTCAGTAGTGCCAAACTTCTATAGGTGCAGAATGAGTTCAATTCTTAAACACAACTTTATATTTGTTAGCTTCAGTTTTATAGCAAAACTGAGCTCAGAACAGTCTATTGCTATTGCTTAATTTTTTCCAATTCGTCAATTTTTGTATTGAGATGACTTGTAACAAAGTTTATCTAGATTCTTAGTCGCTTCACATCTATTTTCTCATTAAAATAGAAAATTTCATCGTCAATGGAAACTGTCTATCATTGTATTTAAATTTGGATTGTTGAAATCTAGTTCAGGTGTTATCTCTGCTAAAATATGCAATCCTCAACCCTTCAAATTCAAGTACCCTTTTTTTCGTTATTATGTGATAAAAATGTTTGAAATATTACAGGCAACACATCCTCCTGCATTTTTGCATAATTCCGAGACTTCAACCATTCAAGCCACAGCTCCTCCTTCTGCTGAAGATTTAGAATTAGCAATGGCAATCAATGCCTCCATCCATTCAGCCATGGCAGAGGTTGCAGTTATTGATACTTACTCAGCTGAAGCAAGTGCTTCCACCAGTTGGAATGAACCTGTGAATAGTAGCAGTCAAAGTACTCTGAATGCACCAGTGATTCCTTCAAAAGCAACTAGCAGTTTCTGGGCAGCACATGAAGCGAGCCCAAGCGACACTTCAACTCAGCAAAATGAGGTACAGAATAGTAACATCCCTGCTGTCCAGAATGCGACTCATGCCCCAGATTTAGCCCCGTCAGCTCCACCCACCTTTGATGAGATTGTAGAAGATGGTCCCATTCATTATCCATCAATTGATTCTAGTCCTATTGATATATCTTCCCCCCCTATGGAGAACTTGCCAGCTAGTACTGGTGAAAAGAAAGAAGATGGCAGTTCTTCGTCTTGTGTGATATGTTTGGATGCTCCAGTTGAGGGGGCTTGCGTTCCATGTGGCCATATGGCTGGATGTATGTCTTGTTTAAAGGAGGTCAAGGCAAAAAAATGGGGCTGCCCTGTGTGTCGTGCGAAGATTGATCAGATCATAAGGCTGTATGCTGTTTGACTGCCAGGCAGCAGAATGAGAAAGCTGTAAATGGCAAGTATGTTTATGACACCTCGGAGAGATTCATTTATGCGTTCATATTGCAGTTCTAATCATTTTCCTGTGACTATCTAAACAAAGTAAATTTATGATTAAAAAAAAAAAAAAGGAACACTGACTGACCGTTAGGCATCATCTGCAGGTGAGTTTGACCACAATTTGAAGGAATCGACAATTTCAGTTGCAGCAGATCAGCATGTGAAGGGGAGAAAACAAGAAGTTCATCATCGTTGATTAACTTGGAACTTTTTATCTATGTATTTTGTCCATTGAAACTCAAGCAAGTATAAATATCATGCTTAGTTACTGTCAGAGCATGTCATTTTTACAGGCCTGTTGTGTGTATAGTTTGTCAAACATTTAGACGCTGTCAGTATATTATCTCAAACGTTCTTTTCACTATAGAGCTGCAAATAAGGGATTCAAAGTGTCTTTTAGCAACGTCAAGAATGTATTGGATTTTAATGTCGCAGGTTCAAAAAATATACGTGTAAAGAATTAATAAAACCAAATAAATTTGTGGAAAATTGTGAAGTATAATTTTCTCTTTTTTTTTTTCAAGTTGTAAAAAAGAAATTCTTATTTTTATAGTTGTCGTGAAACAAATGTTTAATGATATTGAATTGTAAGGTTTATGGAATTCTAACAAGAAATTTAAAAATACAGACTCAAAAAAGAAACCTTAAAGAGCTTTATGTTTTTCCTAATATATATATATATATATTATGGTAACTTTGTTTTAATTGTGAATTTCTACCGTTACATATACCTAACTATGAAAGAAGAAAAGCACAACTAAAATAATCTAGTGAGAGCTGAGTGGGCCCAATTGACCTCTACTATGATAGGGTATTTTTGTTTTTTATCAAAATCATAATAATTTAACAAAATAATTTTAACAAAGTATACTAAATGGAATTGCAATTTGCAAAAGCTTAAATCGTAGCATTTTTGTCTTGTCTCTTTTTATGGATGGTGTGACCAAACTTGTTATTTCCAAGAACCTGGCTTGGGTGGCCATGGTTGAGGCCCATTACATCGTTCTGGTGGGGTGAGTTTAGATGCCCTAAAACATGCAATGTCTTAGCTATCCATGTTTTCTGGAGCCATATTTTCTTTTCTAGCCTTTTCTTTGGGTTCGCTCGTTGGGCCTATGAACACAAACTTTAGCATTCTGCAACATTTCTTAAACCCTCCTACTTTTCTCTTCTTTTTTTCTTTTTTCTTCTTTCTTTTTCCGGAAAATTAACTTCTAAACTCTTAAGGATGTGTTTGAATTTCAGACATATTGCCAAACATGTTTCCAAAAATAATCAATAGAAGATAAAAATCATTATTACTCTCTGTTCTTTTATAAAATTAAAAGAAAAAAACACTAAACTTAGGAATAAACAATAAAACATCAAAACAAAGTAATTAACTATATTACCTTTGACGCTTTCTATTAACTAAACTTCAATTCAAGATTCAATTATTTTATACTTTAACCATACTTTTAAGTTCGATAAGCACTTCAAAAACTTAATTATTCTTCGACTTTCGCATATATATATATACACTTACACACACACGCACGTATAAGATTGCTGGTTTGTTTTGAATCATTTTTCTTACTTGCCCCGCTTGCAAGCTAAGTATGTTAATTAGTAGTGTGACTTGGCATTTTTTGTTGCAAGAATCATAGAATAAGCATTAAGCAAGCCAGCTATTAAGTATTTCTCCTTGGAAAATATAAATGATTAAGGCAACTAAATAAAAAGATTATTACTAAATAGAAAATAGAAATGATTCTCTCTTGTTTTACATAAGATATCTTTCTAAAGGAGGGGATTAAATTATATTATTTATACAATTTTAAGATATTATTTATTGATTTTATGAATAATTTTTTTGATTTTAATTAGAGTTTATAGGGCAAAGAATATGTGTATTATCTGTTCCAATTTTTAATTAAAGAAATCCGTAAGTGACTTCAACTCCTATAACGATGAGAATATAAATTTGGTTTTTAGGAAACCAAAAAAAAAAAAAACAATTTCCTCATTTCTAATGCTATAAATTTATATGAACCTCTAATTTATATATATTTTGCAAATTTAATGTTGATTTTCCATTTTTTTTATGGCTGTTTAATTTCTCATGAAAAAAGCATAATATCTCATATCTGAAAAGATTGAGACATGATATCTCTCAGCATTGCTTTAACAAAGAGAAAAAGAAAAGGCTCTACAAACAAAACTATGTATGAGCATTTCTCTGCTTTGCCCACTAATCAATTTTTGATGTAAGATTAAAGTTAAACCCTATAGTTATTAAAGGACCAACTTGACCTATGTGATCACAAAATTAGAATAATATGGGTGATTAGGAGATTGATTAGCGTATATAATCTAAGATATCGATATTTATTCTTTTCTTTATGAATGGTAAAGATGAAAAAGGGGAATTTCCATTCATGTTATATTCATTTACTATCCACTGAATTTGATTCTGCAATCCAGCTCCATAATTAAACTTTTCATTTACATTAATCTCTGTTTGGTTTTAATATATATATATATTAAAGTTGTTCGTTATATGACCTAAACAGAAAGCAAGAATCCTTAGATTCCCCCTAATATAAAACTACATTACTATATATTAAGTATATTTTAAATGAATAAATATTCAGCACTCATCTGAATATGCAAAAAATATATATATATATATATATATATATAGTATATTAATAATATAATTTGTCCAATAATTGAATTGCATTATATAATTTATCTTAGTATTAAATTTTCCAAATTTTTGTTGTATTCACACCTATTGTCATTTTCATCATTTTAGCAATTAAAATATATATATATATATATATATTTGTCAATAATTGATTGCATATATATTAATTTCTTAGTATTAAATTTTTCCAATTTTTGTTTGTATTCACACCATTTCATTTCATCATTTTTAGCAATTAAAAATTGTATATTATAGTGCATCCAATTACATATATATAAAGGATTATTTAAAAAATGAATATAATAATTTATCTTTAAAATATTTTTAAAAAAAATCATAAATAACTGGAATACACAATATGCCTTATTGGAATTTTGTAAATAATGAACATAAAATAACTACGTATTATTTGATTTTTGTAGTTTTATCACCACCAATAGCAACTTTAGATTACCTAAACAAAACAATACTATAATTTATTTTTAGAAAAGCAAAAGCACTTTTTGGTTCTCTCAAACAAACACCGGATGTTTCTTGGTTGGTCATATACATATACGTAGAAAAAGACTTGTTGGCAAATTGAGTGGAGTATATATTAGTAACAATTATTTATTCTTGAAACCTAATAGGGTTCGATTTGATTATTTATAGCTCCAAATCAGGGTTATGGGACATTTGGAGTACGTACTTTGTTGGAGGGCATACCATGAAATAATGCAACGCAACACAACACAACACATGTGCTCTCCTTCTCGGGCCAACAATCATTGTCTAATTTTTCAACCAAACTTAGCCTTTGGTAGACTCCCACCAATACCACATGTTTTTTACCCATTTCCCTTTTAAACAACTTTTTGAGTAAAAATCACATTTTGAATCAACTCAATCCCCGTAAAATCAAGCAACCAACCAATAAAAATAACCACAACCAAGTTAAAAAGTCCACCGCAGCGTTACCCGAAAAATCAGCGAATTCATTCTTATGTTTCTGAATCAAATTGAATGAAATATGAGTACAAATTAAAGAGAGAGGTTCCATTTTATTAAAATTTCTATCCATTAACTAATATTTAATATTAATTTTTATTTTCTTTACCCAATACTAATGAGGCTATTTCTGTTTTTAATTACTAGAGTAGTACATAAATAATGATGAGTTAATGTAATTAAGTTCAACTTGAGCATCATTAATTACTAGATGTACATAAATCAAGTTAAACAATCAATTACATTAAAATTTAATCTATTGGTTAAGTGAATATACAATATATATATACATCTGACATCGATTATTGGATTATAGATCATGAAATAATTAAGTGTAACAACGAAATACAGAAGAAGAAAGTTATATAATGGAAGCGCAAATTGCAATCTTGACTCCTATATATTATCTATTTTATACATAAAATAAATTCAGTCCAGTCCAGAGAAACCCTAATTGATAAATATTTCTGCATGGGATACTATCCAGCTAGGGGACCTGAGGGCCAGATGACTTTATCCTTAAATCATTAAAATGCAATAATGGAAATCCATAATTCGTATTGTATGTGGTAATTTATAACCATATTGTATGTGGAAATCCATAATTCAAAAGCAGAGAAACAGTAACATCACCAAAAAGAAATATAACCACCATATTTATGCCTAGCTATCAGCTAGCTAGCTTGGATTACACTTATATAGTTGCTATATTATTTATCCTGCAGCAACCGAAAAACCTACAAAATTTGTAATCTGGGAGAAGCCAAATTAAGCATCCCCAATACCTGATTGTTAGGCTTCAAGTTTTTTTCATTTTGTAACTTTGCAGGTTTTCTGCAAAGACTATGGTTAGGACACTTTGTTAATTAATTAGGGGTATTATTGTTATTATTTTTGCTTTCTACAAATATTTCTGTACAAAGATAATCTTATTTTCGAATTGGTTATTGTTAAGGACTGCCTTATCATTAAATTTTAAATTAAGTCCAGAAAAAAAAAATAATTAAAGAACAATATTTAGCATGTTGTTGTGTTAGAATAGTACTCAATCCTCGAAAGGAGAGATGAGATGACAGAGATTTCTTTTAAGTCTCGAGTTCGAGTCTTGGGTATGAAGTCTATTTAAACACTTATAATGGAGTGCTTTACGCCCCTTTTATGGGCATACCTGGCGTGAATACGAATTAGTCGGACTAGTGAACTTCATACACAAAATGTTTTTATAAAAAAAAAATAATATTGAACATCTTATGCTAATTATACTGAATATATTGAATTCATAGATTATAAACGTCAAGTAAATGTGAAAGAGAGTGCATAAAATAAAATAAATTTTATAATTTCTCAATGAGTGAAGGGTAGCCTGGTAATTGTAAAAAAGGTGTTGTCAATCAATACAAAAGGTTGAAGAAACAAAATCATGTTATTCCCTCATAATTTTTTTTTTTAAACCAATGACCTTTATCCTGTCTCCATCCATCATATCTCTTTCTCTCTCTCTCTCTCTTTCTCACTGTCAACCTCTTTCCACTTCCACAAGAACTCAGAACAATTGAGCTCTCTTCCACTTAGCTCTATCATTTACCATTTACTCTCTTTCTTTCTTTCACTGTCTTCTTCTTGTGTGGGACTAGATAGGTTTTTTATAAGTTCCCAGTTGCTTCCTCCTTTTTCGGGAAAAATTATATTTGCCAAACTCACAAAATGTTTGTTTGAAGATAACAAAGTAAGTAAAAGCCCACCAGCAACATCAAAACCCTTTCAAGGGTTTTTAGGATTTGATCAGACAAAGATTCAAAAGAAACCTCAAACGAATCAAACAAACTATAAATATATTTATAGTTTGCCCTACTAATCTTCTTTTCCTCTTCTTTTCTCTATATATCATCATTTCTTCTCTGTATCATAAAAAATTCTCAATAAAGCTTGGTTATGGTATTGATTCATTAACCCTAGCCAATGAACGTCATGGGGTCGATCTTCAAATCTATGTTTCTTGGGTTTCTTGAATCTTGATAGTTCGTCTTTCTTTTAGAACAAAAACACTTTCAGCAATCAAGAATTCAAGATCATCAAGAAATCCCACTCTTAACAAATGGATTCTCTTCAAGAATTTGATTCCACGACTTCCACACTGCCTCTCGCCACCACTACAACCGCTGGCACCACCACGGTCTCCTCTTCCCTTTCCTCCACTTCCGCCACTTCCACTCTTAGCCGTTACGAGAACCAAAAGCGAAGAGACTGGAACACCTTCGGCCAATACCTCCGCAATCACCGTCCACCTCTCTCCCTCTCCCGCTGCAGCGGTGCTCACGTGCTTGAATTCTTGCGTTATTTAGACCAGTTTGGCAAAACCAAAGTCCATACCCAACTCTGCCCTTTCTTTGGCCACCCAAACCCACCTGCTCCTTGTCCATGTCCTCTCAGGCAAGCCTGGGGTAGCCTTGATGCTCTCATTGGCCGCCTCCGCGCTGCCTTTGAAGAACATGGGGGAAAGCCAGAGAATAACCCTTTTGGAGCTCGTGCTGTTAGGCTTTATCTACGTGAAGTTAGAGATTCACAAGCCAAAGCTAGAGGGATTAGCTATGAGAAGAAAAAAAGAAAGAGACCTCAACAACAGCAACAGCAGCAGAGCCCTGCATTATTGATGGCGGCGCCACCGCCACCGCCAGCGGCAGCCACTAGTGCAGGTGATGATCACTAAAGGAAAAAAAAAAAAAAATACCCCTACTGGTACTACGTATTTCAATTAAAGAACAAGAATCAATGAGTACTGCAAACCTCGTTAGAACTACTCGTTTTAGTATAATTTACCTGCAATATATTTATATTTATATCTATGAGTACTTAATCTTGTTTTATTTTTATCTGTGTTGTTAAATTTAAGGAACTCTATTTAGACTGTAGCAGTAGTAATAATTAGAAGAAGAAGTAGCTAGTATAAACAAGTTTGTGACTTAGCGTCCAATTTGTCACAGATCTGTAGCTTGCTAGGAGAAAAGCCATTTATGACGAGTAATAGATTTGGAGATCATGTTGTGTGTCTTTTTATTGAATTCCATTTCTTTTGTTTCTTCTTTTTTTTTTTTTTTATGGTTTTATAATAATAATGGCTACTGGCAAATCATCATCTAGGCATTAAAAAAGGGTCTGTGTCAGATTTGTCAAGCACTATATTTGTATGCATTGTTTATTTTTAGTATCATACACCTATTTGCTTGTGAGATACTGAGACTCTATTCTGCTTTTCTTTCTTTCCTTCCTTTTCTTTTCTATAGAATGATCAATAGTAATTAAATAGTAGAGACACTGCAAAACTGTGCTGGATACATAGTATCTTATTCTTTAAAATGGAGTCTCTGCAACTAGTTTTCATTCTTTGTACAGGTGAAAGAACTATAACTATAAGTCTAATCTTTCTTTGGTATTATATAAATTCTGGCAGTAGATATTAGGAGGAGTCGTTTTTGCCTTTGATTTGTGTGTGGGCTCATTAATTTTATTTTACAAAATCTACATGATCCAATTTATCTGTTGGATCATATCAAATCCTGGATGTCCCCTAAAGAGGGGTTTATGATTAAATAAATCAGGAGTCCATTATCACATGAACCCTAGCTAGTAAACGGTGTAATCTAGTTAGTTAATCCATCATTAAAGTGATTAATATATCAAAGTTGACAACCAACTAGTTATACGCATGTATGTATTTGTCTGCTACTGCTGTTTAATGTAATTAGTTTCTAGTTCTAGACCACATAAATATGGTGTTTGTCCTCAAAAAGCAACATTAATGTCATTTTTTCAGTATATTATTGAAAGACAATCACTTCACTGCACTTTCTAAATTCTTATTGAGTATGTTGTTTGCTCTTATTACTGGTTTTTTGGCTTTTTTCTTGCTAAAGTTTGTTGATATCTTCAATTTCATGTGCTAACTCAAACAAGGAAAATTGCTTATACTTCAAATTAATAGGTTATTAATTTGTATTGTGATAGTTTCATGTTTATGTTGTAACACTCTAGTTTAGAAACAAAACTACTGGTATAAAGCTCTCTCAGTGTGTATATATACTGATTAGGTTACATGAAAGAAACAAATTAGTTGAAGAGAGTAAATAATTATTGAAGCAATATCTTTGAAATTTTAAATTAATTAGTTGGTTGATGACAGTGGGCTTAATTACTGTATACCTATCTATAATGTGTGGTTATCACAAGAGGCTTTCTATTAATGAACCCAATTGTTTCATATATCTATGTATTAACTTGCTTTTCATATCTTTAATTTCAAATTGGAGCATTATTATTAGAATCATATCATTATAATCATCCAAATTCTTTGGAGCTAAGAAAGAAATTATACATATTTGGTGATTGTTCTCTTTTCTTGTTATCTAATTATAGAAATTTTGTGTTGATGATATTATACATAAAGAACGACCAAACATTAAATGTTGTGCCTTTAATTAGAGGAATCGTGATTTCTGTAGAGAATTTTTATCTTTTGAATTACTTTTATGATTATGAGGTATAGACATATACTTGTTATCCTGACCTAATTAACTAGGACAGGTTTGAATTCGAGAATCAAAGAAGCTAACTTATAGGCACCACTTTGCACCTACCAGAGATTAGATTAAAAGCTACGTTATCAAAATTCAAAAACCTTTTTTTTTTTTTTTTTTTCTCCCCTTAAAATATGGGCATATTCGGTGTCTGGAGAGAATGGTTTCTTTCTTTTATTATTATTATTTTTTTCTTGAAGAACAGATTGGTGAAGTAAATGACCAATTCCCTTTGGTGAAATAGTTGGATCTTAAACAAAGAACATAGTGCAATGGCGTGGCATGTTTGTTTTCATGTTTGAGGTGTATGATATTTATGCTTTTTGTTTTTTCTAATTTAATTAGTTTTAGCTAAAGAGAAAAATTTTATTATAACTCCCCCGGGATTGACTTGCCTAGATCGAATTTATAAATCCATTCACAGACCGAACTAATAAAAAATAAATTGTTATTGAAACAAGAATATTTTTAGGGATTGACTTGTCTAAACTCGGTGTATAGGTATATTCATTGACCAAATAAATGAAAATAGTGCTTTGTTGAAACGATGATATTTCTCATCATAAACGGAAAAAAAGAATAAAGTGGAAATAATATTTAAAAAAACTTTATTTTTATTGATTTCACAGCTAGTGGATCCACAGAACAGATTTAAGTCAGTTTAATCCTCATTTCTGACAATACTGAAACAAAAATGATAAAATGAGAATAATATTTTCATTGATTTACTCTCTGACTAAATCCATTGAATCGGTCTAGACTAATCAAATCCACTATTACGACCCGAATATCGTCATGAGGCAAGCGCAAAAGGAGTAACGACTAAAATTCAACCTTATTGTTACATTAACAATCGGAAATCCAAATATGATGGCTCATGTTCAAATTAGCTGTTAGAGAACCAGAGTTTAGCATTATATATATATCTATAGATGATTGGTAAATTGGACAGCAGTGGAATTGTAGGAACGGAATTTCAAAATTCAGGCGCAATGATTTCAAATTATTATGAGACATAGAAAGTTGAAACTGCATTCTCTAACTGCTACTAACAATTAATGTCGTTAATGGTTAATCTTTAACAATTAGTGATAACCACGGAATAAATAGGCCTATATATAAACAATATTCCATGCTAAATCCTAATTATTAAACGAAGCTTACGTTATATTCATCCTCAACTAATGGTCGAGTTGCCCTTAATCCTAATTTTTACTCATAATAACTCTGTGTCTAGCTTGTTAGATCTGATACATACATCTTTGCTGATTTTGAACTCACAACCTAATTGACAAGTCAATCCATATCTGATATCTAAAGTCAATAAAATTCCCAATCATGTTAGGCATGAATGAATTGAATTTAAACTAGTATATCACTTTCTGTTTGACCTATATCTAGCCAGTAAAAGCCAAACTCAGGTGGGTTGTTTAAGTGTCTTTTTATGAATCTTTTTTAACCATTATCAAGAAGCATTGGTTTCATTAGGTTGGGTCCAGAAAGGGTGACTTCATGCTTACTAGCAGCTAGTTTTACTTTGAAGATGGAGTCTATCACTTGACTGATGTAATTGAATTGATATGAATGAAGCGTGAAATGACTTTTTTAAGCTAAAGCAGGTATAGTTTTAGGCGAATATGCTATTTACATTTTCTTGGTTAAAACAGTTAGGCAAGTCTAACTTGCCTTTAATTAATCTTTTATATATAACATTTCAATGGAGATTTGAAAAGCCAGAGTAGGGTTAAATTACTTTTAGGAGCAATCATGTTTATATATGTCAGAACTGTTAAGATTTTCTTTGGCAAGAAGACGACAGTTCAAATTTCAAATCCAGGGAACTGTGCATGCATGTGAAATAGCTACCTGCATCCATTGCATAAGCTTAAAAAACTTGTATGAGCAAAAAGACTGATGATCTCAAGCGCTACGTCCTCTAATTGCTATGATTTAGCCATTATTGATGCGAAAGATATGCAAAATGTTTCATCTTGTTTGTTAAATGGTTAAAAAAAAAGAGAGACAGAGACAGAGAGAGAAAAGAAAAGAGAAAAAGATGTGTCCATTCCCTTTGGGAAAGGACAAGGACTACGACCAAACCCTGTGAATTTACTTTCTTTTGCTGTAGCAAATGCCAAATGTATATGGTCGCTATGTATATATGTTTCACTACTCTTTTCTTTCATTTCTTAATGAAATAACATATGCAAAAGGAAAAATAACCAATCATGAGTCATTAGATCAGCAAAAATAACTATATTTTCTAAACAAATTTTACTTATAAAATTAAGAGTGTGCTCGATAACTATTTAGGGAAGAAAGATAATTTTAAAAAGAAATAAAGAAGGAAAATATAAAAGAATTTCTCTCTTCATATTTTGATTTTTGAGAGAAAAACAATGAGGAAAAGTGATTTTGTGAAAAGTAAAATTATGAGTTTAATCTTTACTTTTTTTTTTTTTTTTTTTTTTTTAATTTTAAAAAAGATAAAGAAAGGAAAATATAAAAGAATTTCTCTCTTCGATATTTTGAATTTTTGAGTAGAAAAACAATGAGGAAAAGTGATTTTGTGAAAAGGTAAAATTATGAGTTAATCTTTACTTTTTTTTTTTTTTTTTTTTTGAAATTAAAATTATGGGATAAGATTATAATTTAATATTTTCTCCAAAATTAGAGAGAAAATGATACACGAATCCCATAATTTATTGATCTTTCCATGTTTTCTTCGTTCCCCAAACAAGGAAAGAAAAGAAAATTAATATTATTTTAATCCTCAATTTTCTTTTCTTTTCATATTTTTCACCGCATAAAAACATAAGTATAAAAGGATGTGGAATACCTGAAGCTTTAACCGAAAATACTACCAAAATAAAAAAAAAAAATAACAGATAATTAATACAAAAAAAAAAAAAAATACAGATAATTATCTCAAGTTGACAGTCGCTTTTCAATGAAATTGCACAATATCTCTGGTTGGAAATTAATGATCTTCGTTTCCTTTCTTTTATAACCAAGTGACCTGGAATCTCATTTCTTATCATTTGCAGGAGAGCGACTGGAGTGAACTCAAACTTGGGAAATAAGCACATCGATTAGTTCAGTGCTGCCAGGAGTAACTTTCTGACACAAGAAAGTATAAAAAAAACTTTTGTAAATTAAATTAATTAAAAAGAATATATAATAAACTCTAATTATTAATTACTATGATACCGAAATTATTTACAAAATTAAAATAAAAAAATAATAATTTAAAAAATAAAAAAAGAAAGAAAAGGGCAGGTACGAGAAACCAGCCAGTCTAGTGTCAAATCGAGTTGACATAGAGAAAGAGGAGGGAAGTGGGACCCAGACTCACCCGTGCTAATCTGTCAATCTTGTCCCCTTGATACACCTCTCAATCCGGGGTAATAGCTTCAGCTGACTCAGATCTTTCGCCAGGTGGCATAAAATAACCCGTAGATGTCATAGTCTTTACTTGATGTGGACCATACAGAGGTGACACAGCACCTCCATGTGTCATATCATATGTCATCCCCAGTTATTGCAGTAACTCTGTCGTCGCACACAACCACAAACGCTAACACACTTGTTTCTTTTTCTAGGGTTCTAAAAGGTTTCATTTTTTACTTTGAGTGAAACAATTTTTTTACCATTTTCTCAACATTTTGGGTTAATTTTTCCTTCTATTATTATTCAGTTGGGCCGACTACTGAGCCCATGTTTTTCAAGGATTTAGGTGATAATAATATTAACTATTATATAAATTTTCATATTTTGTATTTTTTTTATATAATAATTATCAAATCTGAATCTAACAAATTTGAATTTAATCATATTAAACCCGTCTTTTCTTGACTTTAATAGTGGTGATTTTTGCATACAGTTTGAAAATTGTTAGTTAAAATTAAACATGATGCTCAAACTGAATTTGAATATACCGTCTTACGTATTGCAATTCATACTTCAATCTATCAATTTAATTAATAACTAGAACTATCACTACTATTTTATTGTGATTATTCAAAATTAAAATTGAACTGTGGATTAAATTTTGAATAGCTCTAATCATAGAAATTAATCTAGTAATAAAAAAAATAAGTTCAAACTCAGCCTTCCCTAATGTAAATAAATAAATGAACGGATGGAAAAAAAAAAAAAAAAAAGCTCAATTTGAGATTTTTGAATTAGTTATTTAACGCAAATTCAAATTTATGTGCATAGTTGAGCCAAAATTGAGCTTTTGGAGCCT
Source organism: Jatropha curcas (assembly GCF_014843425.1). Next base: position 3,354,667 of record NW_023590739.1, read on the forward strand.
TCTTGTTTGCCTACTACACATGCATAAGAATAAGGCCATGCAACAGTAGGTGACGTGTGGGTTTTATTCTAACCCAGCCCAGTGCTAAATTCACCGCAGCCATCGCCAACTCTGTTTTGGACCGTTGGGCTTAGCTCGATGAGACCAAAATTTAGCAAACCTCCTGGTTGGTCCTTGCCGGTCTATAAATAAGTTCCACAAAATCTTATAAAGTGTTTGTTATATTGAAAAAGTCCTCATAAAATTTCAAACTCAATTCTACAAAACTCATACATTTAAATTTTGAAATCAAAATGCAAATCTTTCTCTCTGTCTCTCCTTTTTTTTTTTTTTTTTTTTTTTATTTTGAAAATCAAAATGCATCTTTCTGCTCTGTCTCTCCTTTTTTTTTTTTTTTTTTCTGATCCCCTCTTCCTCTTTCTTTCTAATCACTAGTTTTATCAATAGCCAACTCAATTAATATCTAAATTAAAAATAATATTCCTTAAAAAAAAAAAAAAAAAACTATTTCTTTTGCTACATCCCAATTTCAATATTTACTGCCACGTATAAGCAAATATGTTTCTGTTTATGTAGATTTATATGGATATAGATATAAATATTTCATATCGAATTAAATTCTATATTTAGTATTATAATCACAGGATAAACCAATGCTCCGTTTATTCCCGTAAAATAATCTGCAGAAAAATAATTTGTTAAACAATATTTTCCATGAAAAAATTGGAAAATATTTTTCAAATGACTTATTTTCCATAATTTTGTTGTAATATTGCAAATTAGTTAAAAATATTAAAGTTTTTTATCTCATAAGACCATAAAAAATTATTAATAATAATAGAAATTTTAATAATAGAAATTTTATAATTTAAAAATTTTATTGTTAAATATGAGAAGAATGAAGAAAATATATAAATTATGAAAAAGTCGATGGCTGGTGGTGGCTGCCGGTGGCGGGTGATAAATGGTGACTGATGGTAATTACTACGATAATTAATAAATTAAAAAAATATAAATGTACGAGTTCTGTCAATATTCGAAAAATATTTTACTCTCTAAAAAATAAGAAGTTATTTTCCTTAAAAAATGACTTAATTTTTCTTTGACCAATAAAATATTTTCCATCGACTTATTTTTCTGAGCGCCCCAAAAAATGAAAAATTGTGAAAAATATTTTCCTGCAAGTTATTTTACGGAATCAAATAGAGCCCAAATCTAGTTGAATTTCACATTTTAAACTTATTAAAACAAATACCACAATTAGAAAGGTACAGCTATTATACAGAGATGCAAATTTATGTATAGATACAGAAATAGTTATTTTTTATTAGATTTTAAACTACTTAAATGGAAGTCATTAGATCTAAAAATCTCTAATAACTTGCTACCTATAAAACCAGTAATTCATTATTCATGTATTATTTAATTATATTTATTATTATAATAAAAATTTGTTTTGCCAATCTAATAACTCAATACAAGAAGTTCAACGATAACAAAAATATCAACTATTCTCTTCATAAATAATGAAAATAAAGATTTATTAAATTAAAAAAAAGTTATTGAGTTAATATTTACCTTCTAAATGAAATAAAAAAAATATATTTATCTTATAAGATCATTATGTAAATAATATTTTAAGTTTATTTTGTTGCTAATTATAATATAATTCATAATTTAATTTTTATATACTCCTATTATTAGTTATAATATACTCATAACTCAACTTTTTTTTTTACTAAAATTATTTCATAATCTATTTAATTATAATTGTTTAATTTAAATTTTATATGTGATATACGAAAAACAATTCACAACTTAATTTTTTTGAATTTATCTATTATAAGCTTGACTCTATATAAAAATAAGTTTATAATCTATTAGATTTCAAAAAAATAATAATAAGAGTAATCGAACACATAATAATAATTGCATTATTAAATATAATGATTGATAATCAAATTTATAACAGTTATCTTAATTTTTAATTAAAAGTTTAATACTTGTGCTTTTTAAAATTTTATTTATAATGATTGATAATCAAATTTATAACAGTTATCTTAATTTTTAATTAAAAGTTTAATACTTGTGCTTTTTAAAATTTTATTGTAAACTTCATAAAAAAAACCATAACGAATTGTTTTAAAATATAACTTCAGAATTTATTTTCATATTAAAATTAATTATAAATTATATAAACCATATTTATAAAATTTTTAATATATATTAAGATTTTTATAAAAATAATTATCATAAAATGTTATTTATTGTGTTTAAAATAATTTTGAGTAGCTTACCATTTATATTAAAATAATTTTTTAGCTATCCACATTGACATACAATCAATAGAAATATCGTATATTAATTTAGTATTGTGCAAAAAAAAAATTAATATATGATCTTAGAAAATTTTATTGTTTTTTAGGAGAAAAATGATTTTCTAAAAATTTAAAAAAAAAAAAAAAAAAAAAAAAAAAAAAAAAAAAAGAAAAAAAAAAGAGAGATAATCTTATGACCTACTTAACAGGTTAGCATGTTCAAACGGCATACAAAGAGAGTTTCTGTATATGTACAGAATTTTAGAATTCTATATTATAGTAAAATCCCAATTAAAAATTCATTTTACATATAGAATTCATATTTTTAACGAATGCAATGGAAATGGGCCTTTGGCCCTTAGCTTTATAAATTAAAGATGTCACAAACAAAAATGAATAATAATAATAATAATAATAATAATAATAATAATAAAATATCCAAATAGCTTTTTGGTTTTTTCCTTTTAACATTTGGGGAAGAAGATTTTATGTATGCCTCTTAATGGACTAACTTTACCAGTAAACTAAAAAACAAATTATAGCTATTATTACTATGCAACAAGATTGTTAAATAAAATTTTAATTATAGATTAATTATTCCTACCAAACATACACATTATCAATTTCTTTTACTTATTTTTTTATCTAATATTTTTTTAAGTCTATTTTCACTGTTTAAAAAGAACAAATTGATAAGGAAAAGTATCACGAACAACCATCCGATATACACAAATATATTTTGAATGCTTAATATAATTTTGAACTTGATCATGCTAAAATTTAATTTTAATAGTCTTATTATTGGAGATTAAACATGGAATTTTAGTGTTATTTTCATCATATTTCTTGACTGAAAATAATTTTATTTTCAACTAAAAATATATATTCAGAATTTTATGCCATTTTCCTATAATTTTCTTCTTTCTTTTCAATATTTGCTTTAAATCGAGGGATTCCATAAGGAATTGGTCCATCACTAAATTATCATAAAAATTTTAAATTATGTCTTGTACCTCTCACATATGTAATGTGTTGTCTGTGTGAGTGTTTTTTTTTTTTAAAAAAAAAAAAAAAATTTTTTTTTTTTTAAAAAAAAAAAAAAATAATAAGCCCTAATATTTTTATTTTCACAGAAGGCACTGAATTCACAGCAACAATGAAACAAATCCCATGCTTTCACACGTCTTGATTATAAACGTTGGATCAATTATCATGTCTAAATTTCTTCGAATATGTTTAGCCCTACCCCACTTTTGGGTTGTTTCCACTTTTCGGCTTTTGGCATGTGGCCAAAATGGCCCCACTTTGCTGGAATATCACTGATTTTTGCAAACTGTAATCGAATTAAATAACTTTTGACGTGATTTGCAATTAATAGAACTTGTATTTTTTTTTTTTTTATACGTTAGTAAATCTTTTTTAGTTTAACATTTCATTTTAAGATTTAAACCTCAACCTTCAGGTTAAATTGACTTGAAAATACATTTCATTTTTTTTTTTTTAAAAAAAAAAAAAACATAAATAAGTAATATTTTTATTTTCACAGAAGGCACTGATTCACAGCAACATGACATCCATGCTTTCACACGTCTTTGATTATTAAACGTTGGATCAATTATCATTCTAAATTTCTTCGAATATGTTAGCCCTACCCCACTTTGGGTTGTTTCCTACTTTTCGGCTTTTGGCATGTGGCCTAAATGGGCCCCACTTTGCTGGAATATCACTGATTTTGCCAACTGTAATCGATTAAATAACTTTTTGACGTGATTTGAATTAATAGAACTTGATTTTTTTTTTTTTTTTACGTTAGTAAATCTTTTTAGTTTACATTTCATTTTAAGATTTAAACCTCAACCTTCCAGGTTAAGTTGACTTGAAAATACATTTCATTTTCCATTAATCTAATTGCTTTTTTTTCCTAAACTTTTTCATTTCATTTCACAAATCAATTTACAGCGAAAGCACTGGAAATATCCTCTTTTTTCTAAGGAAATGAATTTGATATTCAAATATTTTTATTATTTAATAATAAAAAGATTTTTTATTATCTTAATAACAGATTGATCTGAATTAAACTTGAATTTCAAATTTTATTTTAAATTGATATAAAAATTTATTTTAAACCTAATTAGATAATAAAAAAGGGAATAATTAACCATTTATCATACTTTTTTACCTTAAAATCTTTCATTGAGATAGGTGACTTTGCTCTCGGTACTGTAGGAATGAATTCCAAAATTTGAATCCTTTTAGACCATGTTTAGTTTGATGTAATCAATCATATAGTGGAATTGAGATTATATTACATGATTAATTATATTGTTTAGTTAAACTTTTTTTGGACAATTTAATGTAGTTAAGATTACATTTATAATCTTCATTACTTAAAAAAAAAAAAAATACATATATTGTCCATCACGTCAAGCAATGTAATATCAATTAAATCAAGATATCACAATAAAAACATTATTATTCAAGGCTATTTAATATTATTACCTCACCACTACAACCATCATCATCGTTCCACTACCTCAATCAATGTATCACCACCACCACCACCACTACCTTAGCCATCACTACCACCATCGCTTGATCACTCCACCACCACGACCAGACCACCGCCAACCTCAACCACCATTGATCCATCACCATCACCACCACTAATCCACGACCATCACCACCACCATGCTCCACCACACCCCTCACCACCACCTCAACTACCATTGCCACTACGCCGCCGCCGCCACCATCACCTCAACCACCGCCACCATTATCACCATCACCACCCACCTCAACCACTCCACCACCTATGTATTTAGATCTTACATTTTCACGTATGCATTTGAATATGTAAAAATAATAAGCGGTAAATCAATGTTCGTAAATTCAATCCTAATAGTCAACTCAATTAATAGTATTCAACCTATTAATAATGAGACATTTTTCTCATTTACGAAATTTCTAATCACAACAATTTTGGTTTTTGTTTTATGATTTACGAAAATTTACTGATAGTATTATATTTGGTAAAATGCCACCAGTAAGTTTAAAATGGTTTAATAAAACTCATTTGAATTTAATTAAAATAATCAAGTTTGATTTACTCTCTGTTTTAACGAAGCAATAATAAGTTGAAAATTAACATAATGAATTTTTTTATTGAATGTTGATATTGAGCTAATTACAAACAAAGCAGCATGAAAATAAAAATATTTATACAAGGGTATAAAATTTATTATTCAAATAATATTGATTATTGTTTCGAAATCCGCATGAAAATTGAAATAAATTTCTATTGTTTCAAAAAATAGATAGACTATGCTTAGAAGTGAGCAATTTGAAACTCAGTTATTTATCAAACTTGTAGTAATTGACGTCTTGCTGACATTAGTTTCATATAAAAAATTTACTTATACTGAATATAAGATTCCACAAATAAATCATAAATTATTATGTCAAACCAAATTTTATAATTTATTGTTTTCACATAAATAAAATAAAGTACGAACTTAATAATTTCAAATTTATGAAATATATATATCTTTGAAACGGTTGTTATTTATTATCTTCATTTATCAAATATGCAAAAATTATTTGAGGTGATGGTGGTGGTGGAGTGGTGTTTGAAGTGGTGGTGGCGGTGATGGTGGTAGAGTGGTGGTTGTGGTGTTTGAGGTGGTGGTAGTGGTGGAGGCGTGGTGGCGGTATGTTTGGTGGTGATTGTGTTTTAATTACTGCCACATAATTTTTTATTCACAATACTATCTTGTTTTTTTTTTAATAAATTTAATGCAGGCCTATGCCACATCAAGCCAACTAATTTTTTGATTTTATTTTTTCATATTGACACTTTATTCATTAAATTTTAAAAAAATTATTTGATAGAATCTAACGTGCTAGGAGTATATAGTTTTGAATTTCGTCATTCAATAATTGGTTAATCGACAATCATGTATAATCTGTTTAATATTTTTATTCATACAGAGAATGAGAGGTCTTAAACTTGAATCATTTTAACTAAGAATAATGGTATTCTCAAATTTTGAGATCCGTTTAAATATATATTTAAATATCGATATCAAAATCCGTTTAAAATCTCTTAATTAAATAGGTATTGCATCTGCAAATGTTAAACTATTCAAAGTCAAACTTATTAAAAAAAACATCTTTTGCTAATAAATGGGTAGGATACAAATCAAACTCATCTAATATAACGGGTAACTAATATCGGATATCCCAAGATTTATATCCATTTCCTATCCGTATCAATTGTAGAGAATAATTTTACAATTCATATACATTTCAAATTCATTTATGACAATACGTATTTTCATTAAACGGAACAGAGAAGACGTACCAAAAGAGGTGGAAGAGAAAGGCAATTTGCCTTCCTTCCTATTTTTTCTTTTAAATTCCATTTACAACTTTGTGATTCAAACTTTGGGCTAGAGAAAATTTTAAGACACATTTAACCATGTTGCCCTTTTTTTTCCGTAATATTTTCTCAATAAGTTTTTATAATAGTTTGCCCCTTCTTTATAAATCATAGCTTCGATGATGTCTAACTCGGTTCCATCCTTACCTAGTGTTCTTAAAAAAAAGGAAATAAAAGGTTAACCAATTTATTTTTTAATTAACAATACTATATTAGTAGTGATAAGTAAAAGTAAAACTCCCTTAAAAAAGTAAAGTAAAATTGAAACTGGCGCTTAACGCGTAACCGACAGAAATTATGTAAATTCAGTAAATCTATGGTGAATTAAAAACACTTGTTAAGAAAATAAAACCCAAACGGCCAAATGATGTTTTTTTATCACCGACACTTTACTTTAATTAATTTGCTGGAATTATAATTATTATGGGCGTCCATTTCCATCACCTGAAAAGTCAATTTTCCGTTTAATTATTTTTGTTTTTTTTATGACTATTACATGATTAATTCAGTAAATAAATTTATTCTTCCTTAACGGCCTCGACGTTGCACTGTTAACAGCCCACACAAACTCTCTTCCCCCGGAAATAGAAGAACCATATCGAACTCTAAGATCTAATTACTCTCTCTCTCTCTCTCATTAGTTTCCTCGTCTCGCTTCTCTGTCTCTTATTGAATAGAGTATCTATAACCAGATCTATCTCTATTCCACATCTTTGATTTAGAATCTAGCCATTTTCTCAATTAATCGAAGTTCCCAATCCAGTAAGCTTTCTTGCTCTGTTTTCTGTTGGATTATTTGGTGCTGTATTTGTGGGTTTTGCTTAAAGATTTGATTTGCTTAAAAGGCGTGTTTTTTGTTGGATCTGAATAGAATCCTATCTGGGTTTTGATTGACTTAATTAATCCTCATTCTCTTCTTATTTGAATCGGATGTGTCCATCTTGTTCTATTGTCAATTCTATTAGTTCTTGATGGGTTTTTCAATACCCATAGCAGCTTTGTTTCAGATCTGCTACTTTTGGTCTACTTAATTTGATTACTTTGCTGTCATTTTCTTGGTTAGCTTTTGCTTCAGTTCACATAGCTTATCAGTTCATGTAGTGTATCAATTCTATAACTGAAAGTTGATTTTAGATGCAATTATTTGCCCTTTATTGGATTAATACTTTTCTTTTCGTTTGGCTATCTATTCAATAGATACAAGTGTTGGTGTTTCCATATGTAAGCGTTTTATAGCTATTATTGCTTTTGTAATTGCAACACTGTATAAATTATATATTAACTAACTTATAGTCTACGGTTTCTGACTAGGAACACGGATCTAAATCAGCTTGCTGTTAAAGTATTCTTTTTATTATGTTTTCTACGCCATTGCTAATACATGGCTGCTTTTTTTTTATTTTTTGCCTAAACAGTTGAACATTAGACATCTAATTATAGACTTTTTTTTCTTGATTGCTGGTTTTGCTTTTTTTTTTTTCCCCCACAAATAACTGTTACCTTTTTTTTGTGAACTGGTCAAAGCAGAACTGGGTTGGCTCAGATTTCAAAAATGCTTTAGTGCTTTTATTGGTAGGAATGCATTTTTTGTTTAGTGTTTATCATGATTAAGTTTGTGTTGTTTTATATGTGAAGATTCATTTCAAAGATTTCTAACATCAACTATTGGACCTTTTCATGTCTATCAGCTTAACCAATTCCAGTGGTTTTGATCTTACTGATGGTCCGTTATTTGTTTTCTTTGTCTCCGTTTAACAGTTTGATCGCTCAGTCTTCATGGTTTGTTTCTGATAAAATCCCAAGGAGATCTGTATTGCATCATTTTTCTTCGATATTGTAACCTTGAGGCTTAAGGTGTCAACTGTCAAATAAAGGGGCTTCTTTTGAAAGGTGAGATTGACATAAGATAATTATAGTGGGATGAGATTTGCATTATGACCTTATAGTGCTTAAGTGGGAGTGCAAAAATCTTTCTGAATATTTTAGAGCTAGGTAAACAATGAGGGGAAGATCCGATGGGAGCCAGAAGAAGCGATTAATAACGTCTGTCTGTGTAGTGGCAGTCTTTCTTGGATTCATATATTTTTACTATGGATCCATTTTTGGCTCTCAAAGCCGTGGAGCAGCAGCTCTAGAATATGGGAGCAAATCCTTGAGAAAACTTGGATCATCTTATTTGGGTGGGGACGATGACACTGATGGAAAACAAGATGATTCAACTAAATTTGGTCAGGAAGATGGAGAGGAGGATACTATTACAAAGAGCTTCCCGGTAGGTATCTTTGTGGCTATCTAGTTCTCCGACACCTCCTTATTACCTTTTTCCCTTTAATTTTATAGTTACCTTCCTTGTTACTTTTGCTTTACCAATTATATGATTCATTTTTCTGATCCTAATTTTTTGAAAGGTTTGTGATGATCGGCATTCAGAACTCATTCCGTGCTTAGACAGGAATCTTATATATCAAATGAGACTGAAGCTGGATCTCTCTTTGATGGAGCATTATGAACGACATTGCCCCCCTCCGGAAAGGCGGTACAATTGCTTGATTCCTCCTCCACCAGGGTACAAGGTGCATATATGCTGAAGTTGATTATTCAGAGTAGTGGTGGTCTTTTTCTTGTTGTGATTGTCTTGCCAATTTCAGATATCCATCAGCTGTTCAATTGCTATATTGTACCTTTTATCATGCAGATCCCAATTAAATGGCCAAAAAGTAGAGATGAAGTGTGGAAAGCGAACATTCCTCATACTCACCTTGCACATGAGAAATCTGATCAGAACTGGATGGTTGTGAAAGGTGAAAAGATAGTATTTCCTGGGGGAGGCACACATTTTCACTATGGAGCTGATAAGTATATTTCTTCAATTGCAAATGTAAGACTGTTGACTCTTGCTAACTTGTGCCGAGAGAGATGAGTGATCCTGATCAATTGAATTTCAAATCCTTTCCTGAATCATCTATTGATGCATATATTTTATTTCTTCACTTTTATGATTTGTTTGCTTTTATTCCTATTTTGAGGATTGCTCATTTTTGGATATGATTCTAAATGGTTGGATTTCTGGTCTGGTTGGCAGATGCTAAACTTTTCAAAAAATAATTTAAACAATGAAGGAAGGATAAGAACAGTTCTGGATGTTGGCTGTGGTGTTGCTAGCTTTGGTGCTTATCTTCTGTCATCTGATATAATTGCAATGTCTTTGGCACCTAATGATGTGCATCAAAACCAAATCCAGTTTGCCCTAGAAAGAGGAATTCCTGCATATCTTGGCGTTCTAGGAACCAAAAGGCTCCCTTACCCAAGCAGATCTTTTGAGCTTGCACACTGTTCACGTTGTAGAATAGATTGGCTCCAAAGAGATGGTATTCTTCTGCTTGAACTGGATCGGCTACTCAGACCAGGAGGCTATTTTGCCTATTCTTCTCCTGAAGCTTATGCACAGGATGAAGAAGATCTCAGGATATGGAGAGAAATGAGTGCCCTTGTGGGACGTATGTGTTGGAGAATAGCTGCAAAGAGGAACCAAACTGTCATTTGGCAAAAACCTTTAACAAATGACTGTTACATGGAAAGAGAACCTGGTATGCAACCACCTCTCTGTCGATCTGATGATGATCCAGATGCAGTTTGGGGTGTGCCAATGGAAGCTTGCATTACACCTTACTCTGATCGTGAGTTTTCTTTTCTGATTATTTCCTTTATCTGTTCTCCTTGTTCCTACTAATTAAATTTCTTCTTATTCTTTTGTCATTTAATAATGGTAAAATAGCTTATTTTGTAGTTATTAACATGGAACTTTTTTTTTATTGGTCAAGTTTGTTGTGCAGTAATAACTAGTGGATTATTTCATGAAATAAGAAACACTTGTGATTCCTCATGCCGTTGATTAGACTTTATCCTTATAGCACGAACAGAAGTGCATTAGGGCTACACAAAAATTTGATGATTATGTTGAGATGCAAGTGTTCTAGACTTGTAATGTATTGTGGCATCATTATAAATTAATCGCAATAAACAGAGTTGATAGATGCAAAATCATTGGATTCATATTCGATTCTTGAAGTGATTGATTTGTCTAGCTTCGGGTTGCATTTTTGTGTTCTGTCATTTGTATTTTTCAAAGGCGTCCTTGAATGCATTACTTTTTGTTTAAATATGTATATTCATGCATAATTTGTTGTAAGGTTATTTTTTACATTAAATGTATGGGTTCTGTACCTTTTTCAGTCTTCCTTATCTAGTTTGAAATCATTACCTAATTGTTAAATTTTATTTTTCAATCGTATGACCTTTATTTTCAACTTCTAAGTTGCCTTTATTTGGTTTGAGACCATTATCTAACTATGAAATTTTATTTTTGCTATCAGATGACCAAAGAGTTAAGGGGAGAGGTTTGGCTCCATGGCCAGCTAGATTGACTACTGCTCCTCCACGACTTTCTGATTTTGGCTATTCCAATGAAATGTTTGAGAAAGACACGGTAATACTCAAAGCATACTGAGATATATGACTAATTTTCCACTGCTGGTTGGCTGTGGTTATGCAGATACATTTTCCAATAGCAACATACAGATAAGAACTTAAGGCTTGGGTGTTGCTTTTGTTGTACAGGAAATCTGGAGACACAGAGTGGAGACTTATTGGAATCTCTTGAGTCCAAAGGTTCAATCTGACACGCTTAGGAACTTGATGGACATGAAAGCAAATTTAGGTTCATTTGCAGCTGCTCTTAAAAGCAAGGATGTTTGGGTAATGAATGTGGTCCCTGAAGATGGGCCAAACACACTGAAGGTGATATATGACAGAGGCCTGATTGGCACTGTACACAACTGGTATGGAAATTGACTTAAATTCATTTTAATAGTCTTTTTTTTTTTTTTTTTTTTTTTTTGGTATGGTAAAGTTGCACTTAAAATTCTTTTTAACTAGTCTTTTTTTTTTTTTTTTTTTTTTTTTTGGGGTTCTGTCAAATATCACCGTAACTATGCTTTTCCTGGATCTTTCGCCAAACTCTTTAGTAAGTATTCAATTCGAGTGTTTGACAGTCTCTAACTTATACCCAAATCGACTTACTGAGTGAGTTTATCTAAAAACCTCTTAGGAGTCTTTTTTTTATTATATTTGTTTCTGAACTGAACCCTTTTGTGAGCCAAACTTGATTAATTGCAACTCGTTCTGTTGTGATGTTCTTTCATCTCCATCTCTTCCCGTGTTCGGGGATCTTTTTTTTTTTTTTTTTTTTTTTTTTTGTTCTGTCAAATATCACCGTACTATGCTTTTCCTGGATTTTCCCAACTCCTTTAGTAGTATTAATTCCGAGTGTTTGACAGTTCTAACTTATGACCCCAAAAGACTTATGAGTGAGGTTTATTCTAAAAACCTCTTTAGGAGTCTTTTTTTTATTATTATTTTGTTTTTGAACTGAACCCTTTTTGTGAGCCAAACTTGATTAATTGCAACTGGTTCTGTTGTTTGATGATTTCCTTTCATCTCCATCTACTTTCCCGTGTCGGGGATCTTTGAAATTGAAGTTCATGGGATTTTATATGTATTTGTTGACAGGTGTGAAGCCTTTTCAACGTATCCTCGAACTTATGATTTGCTCCATGCTTGGACTGTCTTTTCTGAGATCGAGAAAAAAGGCTGTAGCGTTGAAGATTTGCTTATAGAGATGGATCGCATTCTTAGACCCAGCGGATTTATAATCATTCGCGACAAACAAGTGGTGGTAGATTTTGTAAAGAAATATTTAGTGGCTTTACACTGGGAAGCAGTTGCAACAGCTGATTCCAGTTCAGAATCAGAGCAAGATGTAGATGAAGTCGTGTTCATTGTCCAAAAGAAGTTGTGGCTAACAAGCGAAAGCCTTAGAGATGCAGAATAGGACAAACAAAGAATCTTCCTTCCATGCTCTTTCTATATCTCCAAGGGCGCCCAACTGATTAAGAAGGTTGTTTTGGGCAGTGATGCATTAAACAGTTTCATTTTGTAGCATTAAGTGATGTTCACATTAATTTTTTCCACCACCTTCCATTATAATGATTCAATTTGATAGCTATAAACTATCAGCAATTCAGCATCTATAGGCTATTCTTCCTTTTATTCTTTTTGGTATTGTTTTTAGTTGTGAGATGCAATGAAAAAGTACTTCAGCTCTTGATGAATAATTATTCGTAAGATTTGCTGCTGAAGTAGAGAAACGTTGGCTTCTAATTGGTCTAATTATTTATAAATGAATCTAGTTGCTTTTGTTGAAGTCAAATGGCTGATAGATTTATTACTGAAACCTCTCTTTCAAATGAGTTCCTCTCTTTTAGTATAGAACTGATATGCATATACTGTTTCGCACGTCAATGTTTGTAGAAGCTGTTTGCTTCATTGGAGAGTCAAGAGGGTTTCTTTATGCTCCATTGCAGGCCTTTTATTGGTAACTCTTTTTCCAGGGAAAATCATTGGAAGGTGGGCCATTTTCTTGATTCAGATGTTCTGCTAGTATCTTTCAGTGGAATATGGTATTATTCTGGCATTTAGAGATGTCTTCTTGTTGGTTAGTTTGATGGCTTATAAATAGAAAGAAAATCCCCACCCAGTAATGGCCACTAACAGACCAACCCGTTCAATGGTGGGCAGGGGCAATGACACAGCCAGGATTTAAAATTAGTGGGGGCGAAAGATAAATTGATCAAATTTATCTACGATATCCATATTCTCAAAATTGTTTTCAATTCCCATTACATAATTTATTATTTTATTTAAAATTTTTGAAAAAACATCAAGCCCCCAAGTGGTCCTTATACTCTGAATATGGAAGAGGAAGATGGGAATTGGTCATTTTGTAGCTATTGGTATTATAGATGTGGGGATGCAATTTAAGCCAACATGCCCTTTGTACTTGAATGCATCCAAAAAACCAAGCACATGCAATGCAATGTTGTTGCCATCTCCATTGTTGTCCAGTGGGCTTCTATTCCTTCCATTGCACATACAAAATCATAACAATACTCACTCACTGTGTCAGACTCTACTGGCCATGGTTCCTTAACCCCATTCAACCCAACCAACATCTATCATGTTGTTTCCTTAGGCAATAGGGCACATACGGACCCTTTGGACTTAGGGGCTTAGCCCAATCTCGGTCTCTTTCTTTGTTTTCTTGCCCAAAGAAAAATATGCTCTCTTGCAAGGCATAAGGGATTGTGTTTTATGCTGTTGGCCTATTTGCCATTGGCACTATAATATATAAATAGCACTGAAAGTTGTAAGGCTCTGACGTAAGTCTTGTGCTTTCCTAGAGAATGTTAATATTCTGTTACTTATGTTTTTTGGTACTTGTATAGCTAATAGCTAGGGCTATCTTCATGCTAAAATCATATTTACATATCTATATTAAATTTTCACTGTGGAGTTAAAGGTATTTTAGTAATCTCCATTTGAATTTCAATGTCATTGACAGAGGACTCTCATTTTATTTAATTTATCCCATTGATTTTTTTTTATTTATTTTTTTTAATTATTTAACAGATACAAAGAAGGGATTGTAGAAGCAATGTGAACCCAATTCAATCCACGTGAATACATGAGAGTTTATTGCCGGACTAAAGCTTGAACCCTTAACCACGTTAAATTTACAAGTACAAGTTTAATCATTAGTGCATGTAATATTTTGAACTAATAACTGCTTAATTGAAATAATCTCTGTTGTTGGCTGGACGGCAAGAGCAAAAAAAAAAAACAATCAATCTCTCTCACGTAGTTAACTTGGTCATATTGTCACATTACAGGTATGACAGACTAGAGCAATTGGGCAACCACAACGATATCTCCAAAACCTTGACATGGTCAATGTGCTTAATTATAATTGTTGTCTTAAAAAATTAATAATTCAAATTTATAACTCATAACTTTTCATGTTTAAAAAAAAAAATCATAAACCCAAATTTAAATTTAACTTTTTATATCTTTTAAACTAATTAGAAAGAATAGCATGTCCATTTAAAAAAAAAAAAACATCTTTATTCTGATTCGAATTTATAAAAATTGTCCAAAAATTTACATTTAAAAAAAAATATCATATCATTGAATTTATAAAACTGATATAAATTATTTTTCAAGTAGATCAACTTAGATACTTACAATCGATACTATAAATTACAACCCATTAAGTTGGAGAACTCTAAATGAAGCCAACATGATTAAGAATGATTTGGTGGGTCCATAAGGCTAGGGTTAAGACGTAAAACCCAAAAGGTTGGATGTCTAAAACGGCAAGGAGAAGGAGAAATAGATATTGTACCATAAAAATATAAGGCAAAGCACATTATTTGCATAGGCTGATAATGACGTATTAATAGACAAGTGGGATATATAATTAGGTTTTATTATGCGACATTAATGCCTATAACTCTTTTGTCTAATAAAGAATAATGGTCCCCTTTTTGCCCCCACTCATAAGGGAACTCCTATTCTACTCCACTCGTTTTGCCCTTCTTTGTGGGGTTCCTTTAGAAGCTCTCTCTGGGGTCAATTATTTTGCCTAACCACACACCATCTTTTGTTTAGAAACTACTTAGAGGTTTCATCACCATCAAACGGTTCACCTCTTCTTACTTTCTTTTTGAAAATTTTAATTTTTAATTCGAGGGTTCTTTTTATTTCAATATTAACGAGAAAGATAAGTGTGATAAGATTTAAATCTTGTTTCAACATATAATAACTGAACTTTAATTCCAAATTAGTTGGAGTCCATTATATGAATTTTTTGATTCAATTATTCGCTTTGATAAGATTAATTTATATTTGGTTATATGCTGTTATACAAATTAAAAAATACTTTATTCTTAGATACTAACAAATAAAATGAAAATACCTTTCAAAAAAAATGAAATTCATATGAAAAAAAAAAAAAGGAATTTAGCAAATTAGGGATTTAAAAGTTGGGCGTTCCTTTTCTTTTTTTTTTTTTTTTTTTTTTTTTTTTTTTTTTTACTGAAAACTTTAATTCCACAATTAGTATGGAGTCCATTTCTATGAATTTTTGATTCAATATTCGCTTTGATAAGATAATATATTTGGGTTTAATATGCTGTTTTACAAATTAAAAAATCTGCTTATTCTTCAGATACTAACAAATTAAAATGAAAAATACCCTTTTCCAAAAAAAATGAAATTCATATGAAAAAAAAAAAGGATTTAGCAAATTAGGGATTTTAAAAGTTGGGGCGGTTCCTTTTCTTTTTTTTTTTTTTTTTTTTTTTTTTTTTTTTTTTTGTTGCGGAAGATTAAGCGTTAGGCTTTAAATTATTGGAGCACGTTTTTTTTTTTTTTTTTTTTTTTTTTTTTTTTTTTTTTGTTGCGGAGATTAAGCGTTAGGTTTAAATTATTGAGCACGTTTATTTTAATTAATTATTTCCCAAACTTGATTGCCTCTTTTCCCATTTCTTCATTTTCCTTTTATTTATTTCCAACTTCTGCTTTTGCTTGATTTTATTCAGGGATTTGGTGAGTTTCAAGATGATATATAAGGAATATTTGGTGTGTATCCATTATTTACACATACCAAGCTTCATTTAAAATAAATTATTATTATTTTATTTATTTTATTTCAATTTGAGTTCAATGTCTTTACTGAATTTATTTGGTTTAAATGAATGTTTCTTATAATGAATAAAACTTGTTTAAGTTTGAACGCATTTATAAAAAAATTACCATTTATTAATTTTTTTTAAGGAAAGTTATCAATTTTTTATTCCTTTATCGGATTGATTTTAATATATAAATGTACCGATACACTTAAGTGTAAGGAAATATTCTGTTACCATACTATATTGTTTTGATAAAAAACACAGCATCAAGCTAGAAGAACACGAAGAAAGTTAATCTAGTCAAAACCTTCCGGATCCATAAAACTACAATGGCATCACTTTCCAAAACACCAGCTACTTCCACTGGAGGAACACTCAAGCTCCGAAGTGTATATATATGAAGCCTGTTCCTTAACCCAAAAGCTGAGTCAGCTTTAGTCTATCAGCCATGAGAGACAGAGAAAGTTTAACCTGCTGCTAGCTAGTTCCTAGTCACAGCAACTCATAAATAGCATTCAGAATCAGCTTTCCTGCATCGCGTACAGGCCTTTTATTCCTGCCTAGAATCACCTCTACAACCACTACTACAGGTTCCACCTCAACTAACACCCATATGACTTTTGGGTCGGCTTGTTACAGGTTATGCATGCATTCTCCAGTGTCACGTGACACTCACAGCCCCTGCGAACTGAGAAGCAATCAAGAAGAGGCAGTGAGCTGAGATGGCACGTGTCAATCATGCCCGTCGTGTCTCAGGCGGATATAAAGGCCTTTGATTATTAATTAATTAATAATAATAATAATAATAATAATAATAAAGCCATCGCTGTTTACGCAATTATGCTTTGCCAGTTTTTCTCTAAAATGGTCCAGCTCATCGCCCATTCCTGATGGCATTTCTGCAATTCGCCATCCGTTTCTTATCCAAATGGGCAATTGCAATATTTTCTTTATCTTCATTTTCACGCCATTTTATTGTTTCAATTTCAATTTTTCGAAGTTCTTGAACAAAAGTCAAAAAAGTAATCCGCGGCGGTTGTTGCGTTCTTCTCGTAACTTTGGTATTTTTCTTCCCTTTCATGTGTATGCATATATACTTATTGTTGAGACGAATTTGTAGTGTGACACTTCAATACATATAGTAAATTTTCTATGCTATAAGAATATATGATGTGATTCAAGTCCCATAGGAGATCGCATGAACCATTAAAATCAAAAGTGCTTATGTATTTATTAATTATTAATTAATATAGTTACCAATAAATAAATGATTAGTATAGCTAATAGATGGATGTAAAATGAATATTTTAACACTCGTTTAATGACACAAATGCTATTCTAATAACATATTCATTTATAAATTATTAATAAATTAAAATTTATTAAAGACATTTATAATCCATTTAATTACCTCAGACAATGCTTATATAGTTTTACATTTAAAATATAAATTCAAATTTATAAATTTATACAAACGGAATTAAATAAAAAATAATAATAAAAATTTGACATTTAAAATCAATATTTTTATTCAAATAGGAATATAATTGAATAACATTAATTATTCAAAAAAACATAATAACATAAAAGATAATGATAAATATTTGACATTTAAAACTAAGGTTTTTATTCATATAGGAATATAATTGAATAATATTAATTATTCAAATAACATATAAATACAGTGCAAAATTTCATTATAAAATTTTAAATAGAAACATTTTAAATAAAAATATAATTGGATAACATTAATTATTTAAATAACATATAAATATGTAAAATTTCATTATAAAATTACAGTAATAATCATACTCTCGAAAAACTCAGACTTTACGAAGAATTTAATAAAACATTTCTATTTCATTTATGAATTGAACAATATGAAAATAATGTATTAGAAGAAAGGTTTGGAAAGTAAATTAAATAAAAAAAATACAAAAATACAAAAAGTTAAAACAGAAGAGAAAATAAAACTGTATTTTATCAAAAGAAACATCTCGCGAGAACTCCGTTTCAGTTTCCTGATGTCATAGCGAGCTAGAGAGAGACAGACGCGCTTTCTCAAGTCATTAAGATAGAGAGAGAAAGAAAAAGGGAAAAAAAAAAAAAACAAAAAAGAAAAAACGCACAGTAACAGCAAAACACAAAAAGTCTTCGATTCATTAGAAAGAAAGGAAATAAAAAAAAAAAAAAAAAAAAAAAAAAGTCTTCGATTCATTAGAAAAAAAAAAAAAAAAAAAAAAAAAAAAAAAAGAAGCCAAAGCTAAAACAAAGCAAAAGGAAGAAAGAGCTTCACTTTCAACGCAACCAAATGCCTCGTCGAAAATCATGAAGACAAAGTGCTTTTCCCCACAGTTCCTTCTCTACCGAGAATTGCGGGCCGTCCGGTTCTTCTCTTTCCTCTCTCTTTAGCAATCGCACAATTCACACTCTAAATCGAACTCTCTAGAATTTTCTGATTCGGCTTCTTCAAGGTCGTCGACCATATCCAGTTAGTACTCTTAGTTGCTTCAGTGAATTGTTTTTCTTTTTTTTTTTTTTTTCTTTTGGAATTTGGCGTGTTGTTCTTATATTATTTATTTAGTTTTCTTTTAAGTTAAGTTTGGTTACACTCTTTGTTTTGAGCTTGCGGATTTGCGATTACCGGTTTGGTTTGGTGGAGGAAAATGTTAGAACGGGAAGTAAGGGAATTTGTGCCGTTTTTTGGTTGGTTTCACACTTTCGTGACTGTTTTGAAGTGATTTCATTTGTTGGATAATTTTGGATTTGATTTTTTTTGGGATCTTCAGGATCTTGTTTGGTTTCGAGTTTCAGTTTGACTTTTCTGGCTTGGTTGTTGGAGAAAATGCAGCGAAAAAGCTGAAAAGTTAAGTATCGAAGTTTTTTTTTTCTTTTAATTTTTTGTGAAAAAGAAACCAGGGATGTTATGGAATTTGCTGTGGTTTGCAATTGCTAATTGTTTTTGATTGGTTCTCCTCTTTTTTAGTTATGGAAATTACGCTTTGTATTTTCTCGACAAGTGTTGCCTTTCTCTGTTCTTTCAAATTTTTGGATTTTTGAAGTCTTCAGTTTTACTTCTTTATTTTGGTTATAAAATAACGTGGGGCAAAAATTAAGGGAATTAGAATCCAGTGATGTGTTTCTTGTGTGATTGATCATTATTTCTTTATTTCTTTATTTATTTTTTTTTGCTACTATTTTTTTTAATCTGTTCGAAGTGGCGAATCTTTAGTTCGTTTGCTCTTCTGTTCACGGGGAAAAGAATTTAGGGAGCTGGATACTCAGATCCTCAGTTTGCGTTAATTATTGCTGAATTAGGGGAACTTGAGCTACATACTCTAGATCACCGAGGATGTTCAGTTGGTTAATATCCACTGAATTAGATTTTCAAAATAATAATATTGTATTGAGAGATATGCAAAAATGTTCGTCTCAAGATATGTGGATTACTAATTAATTTTTAATGCTGTTCTGGTGCTTATTTTTTTGGTCTTATCTGTTATGGTGACTGGGTCCTGTGAATAGGAATTTTATAAAACTCGTGTTAACTGTGAAAGAACTATTTGACTCTAGGTAAATTTTAGAACTTGAAGTGTACACAGAATTCTGTAAAGCATCTGGAACTATTTATAACATAAGTGACAATTGGAGTGAATATTTGTCCATTTTCACAAGGTGTCGTGAATTACGTATTTACGAAACAAGCATTCAGAAGCTGGTCAGCTCTATTGCTACTACGAAGGTTCATTTTTGGCTGCACACGTATGAATCATAGTCCTCATGTTATAGGTAGATTTTTTTCGTCGTCAGCCAACAGCAGTCGTATGTTGCCTATTCATCGTGTGTTGCCTATATGATGTTTGGCTATGAGTTTACTGATTGTAGTGCAGTGATGCATCATTCATAAGATCATTGTGAAATTTGTTCGCTTTCTATCTTTACCAAATAACGACAGGAAATGCTCAAAGTACTGTGACTAACAATAACAGTACAATTATATTCCTCTATGTTAGCTCAATCTGCTGAATAGACATACTTAATTGAATAGGAAAGTATTACTCTTGTTCAAAGTGTATTGATTTCTAACACACCACGAATAACAGTGGTTCCACCTCCTCCTAAAGTATGAAAGTGCTGAAAGGTATTCTAACAGTTGATACGACCCACATAGGAAGCGTCTTGATAAGATGAGTGTTGGTTTAACAATAATGAGATACGTGGGCACATAGTATTAAGGCTTCCAGTGTCGAACAAGATAGAAAATATGTGAAAACCTCTATTTGGGTACCAACTCGAGGTGATCAGAGGCGGCTCCCTAAAGTTTAAATGTCTATACACACTAGCATAAGTTGCAAGCAATATTTATTGCTCTCCATCCATCTTCAGATGTTAATTAAGCTATAGAGCGCTAGTCTTGTCGCTTGCCTTAGTCTGTGTCAACCATTAGCGCAGTTGATTACATTGACTAAACACAATTTCTAAAACATTTCACTATTATATCACGTTCAATCAGTATGTAACAGACTGACAAACGTAAGAAGAAAGAAGAGACGGCAGGTATTAATTGTTTCTATAATGTCTTTGCTCTCTTACAACCTAATAATATTGAATTTTTTTTTTTTTTTTTTTTTTTCTTTTGGAATTTGGATGATGCGTGTTGTTTTATTTATTTATTTAGTTTTCTTTAAGTTAATTTTGGTTAATCTTTGTTTTTGAGCTTGCGGATTTGAATTACCGGTTGGTTGGTGAGAAAATGTAGAACGGAAGTAAGGGAATTTGGTGGTTTTTGGTGGTTTCAACTTTGAACTGTTGAAGTGTTTCTTTGTTGGATAATTTTGGATTTGATTTTTTTGGGATTTTGAGGATTTGTTTGGTTTCGAGGTTTCAGTTTTGACTTTCTGCTTGGTTGTTGAGAAAATGCAGGAAAAAAGCTGAAAAGTTAAGTATCGAAGTTTTTTTTTCTTTTTAATTTTTTTGGAAAAAAGAAACCAGGATGTTATGGATTTGTCTGTGTTTGCAATTGTAATTGTTTTGATGTTCTCCTCTTTTTTAGTTAATGGAAATGTACGCTTGTATTTTTCTCGACAAGTGTTGCCTTTCTCTTTTCTTTTCAATTTTTGGATTTTGAAGTTTTCAGTTTTACTCTATATTTGGTTCATGAAATAACGTGGGCAAAATTAAGGGAATTTAGAATCCAGTTGATGTGTCTTGTGTTGATTGATCATTATTTCTTTATTTCTTTATTTATTTATTTTGTATTTTTTTTAATCTGTTCGAAGTGGCGAATCTTTAGTCGTGCTCTTCTGTTCAACGGGGAAAAGAATTTAGGGAGCTGGATACTCTAGATCCTCAGTTTGGTTAATATTGCTGAATTAGGGAGACCTTGAGCTACATACTCTAGATCACCGAGGATGTTCAGTTTGGTTAATATCACTGAATTAGATTTTTCAAAATAATAATATTGTTATCTGGAGATATGCAAAAATGTCGTCTCAAGATATGTGGATTACTAATTAATTTTTTAATGCTGTTCTGGTGCTTTTATTTTTTTGGTCTTATCTGTTTTATGGTGCGGGTCCTGTGAATGAGGAATTTTATAAACTCGTGTTAACTGTTGAAGACTGAATTAGGTAAATTTGATTGAAGTGTCACAGTTCTGTAAGATTGGAATATTTAAAACTAGGCAATTGAGAAATTTTACCTTTCAAATGTGGAAGTACCTAGAGAAAAAGAATCCAGAAACTGCACTTTGCAATCAAGGTTCTTTTTGGCTGTCAAATGAACCATAGTTTTATGTAATTATTTTCCGTGCGCCAAAGCAGTGCATTTGCTTTCATCTTTTGCATCAATGTTGGCTAGAGTTTACTGATGATGCAGTGATGCACCATTCTAAGATAATTGAATGTTGTTTCTATCTTTCAAATACACAGGAAATGCTCAAAGTTTACACAACATATATATCTGCTTGACCTCATCTGTGAATGACATTCTTAATTGAAAAGTATACTCTTGTTCAAATGTATATTTAAAAGTACAGTTTCCCCCTCTTAAAGGAAAGGTGAGGTATTTAACAGTTGAAGCACATGGAGTCTGCAAGGTGTTGGTTTAACAAATTGAAGTCAAAAGATAAGTTGAAGTCTGACAAGAAAAAGGAAACCATGGGCAACGGGAAGGAGGGGTCAAAAGCCCCTACAAGTGAAGAAGCACCATCTAATGTAACCAAGCAGCGGGTTGCTGCTGCAAAGCAGTATATTGAAAACCATTACAAAAAGCAGATGAAAGACCTGCAAGAGAGGAAGGAACGGTATTGGTTTAATGCTTCCTTTCATAGAAAAGCTGTTTTAGTAAAGTTAGTTACACATGTTCAGATTCTAATTCGGTCTTCTGACTTGTCTGTCCCAAAGTTGCTACTGTGCTTAATTGTTGCTAGTCTCTATGATCACTTTCCTGTTTTCTCTTGAATGCAATTACATAGATTTCCTGACACTCGACCAATGGACTTTGTTGATGGGTCCTCACTAATAATGGTGATATGTGAAGAGAAGCTTATTGTTTTCTGTTTTGACTCTATTTCCTTTGGTGCCCCTTGGTAGCTTATAATGCTGATCTAGGAAGGTGGCTGTTTGTGTGTGTGTATCGGGTTGATATAGAGTCTGGATGAGGATGAACAGGCTAAGTAAATGTAATTAGATAAATGCCTTTCTGGTGCCTTTAATGGTTATATTTTTTACTTCCATGTTCCTGAAAGATTGGAGCTAAGGTTCAATTCATTATCTATCTTGTGGGAGGGTTGATAACTGTTTAGTGTTATCTAATGACTTTAATGCCTATAAATTTTAAAATATCAGGGTGTTATATGCAACTTCATGTATATTTTCAACAATAAAATATCAGAAAAGGGAAATGATTTTGGTAAAAATGCTTATTGCCACCACAAGTCTCAAGATTTATAAAATCACATGTTTTGCTCCTTAATAAAAAATAGATGGTAATACCTTTCTATTTATTTTTCCTGGTTAAACATGTACTTGTTGAAATAGCAAATTAATATCGAGTCATTTGGGGAAAGCAGCCAATTGTAATATACTTTCAAATTGGTTATTCTGTATATATGTTTTTGTTTGTCTATTGTTTAAAAATGATTTGGCAACAATATATTAAATTAATTGGCCTGAAAGATCTGGTATATACTAGAAATATGTTGATCAAATGACTATGCATGAGCTGTGCCACCCTGCAAAATACAATCATCAACCTTCAACTTTTATTTAATCAATAAAATCTTTTTGGATTTAATCTATAGTTTATGTTGGATTATGTCAAAACAGCCTCGTTGCTGATTTTCTGTCTTATAGCTAATTAATTTTCAAAAACGTTTGGGTGCAATTTTGGTACGACGCTGGGAATTAATCAATGAAGAATGCATTTAGATATAGGAGCCTCAGCCTATATCTAAATAGAATATTTCATTGTTGTCTGAGATGGTTTCGCTAATATGATTTTTGAATTTGAGATTTTAGCGTGTTGTGATTATAGTTGTGTCGGTACTTTGTGATTTCTTGTAGACGTAATATACTGGAGAAGAAGTTGGCTGATGCTGAGGTGTCTGAGGAAGAGCAAAATAACCTATTGAAGTATTTAGAGAAGAAGGAAACAGAATACATGCGCCTTCAGAGGCATAAAATGGGTTCTGATGATTTTGAGCCCTTGACAATGATAGGCAAGGGTGCATTTGGGGAGGTATTATTTATTTGCCTTCGCTTTATACCGTTTTAATTTTATTATTACACACTGTATAGTCAGACTTGTTTCAATTTTCGCTTGCTGAGTCTCAGGAAAAAAAAAATCTTAAAAAGGAATGCATGTTCCCTCGAAAAGAAAACATATTACACATGTTTGCAAAGTGGTTCCAAAGCAACTTTTTCTTATTTTAAGCCTTTTTTAATTTTGCATTTATGTGATCTGGCTCTTTCTGCAGGGTTCTTTTGATGTATTGCAACTCATGAAAGCTTGTAAAACTTGTGTTAATTATATAATGCTTTTGGTATTGTGTATGGGAACTGAATGCTTCTTTGAAAGCAAGGATTATATGTTATTTGGCTACACTTGCACATTCTCGTGCACACTGTCTGATAGATGAAGATTTCATGTTATGTTTTTCTGTTAGTAACTTTATTTGTGCATGAGTTGGAAGCCTTTTCTATATTGATTTTGTTCAGAGCTTTGGATTGCATTGGTTTGCTAGTTAATGATATATCTAAGTATGTTGGCCACATAAATGATTCATTGATTGAAAATTAGTTTTGCTGCTGATTGGAGATCTGTCACCAACTTAGTCAATTTTTTTTCTTCTCTGACTTCTCTCTCATTCCCCATGAGATTGCAGGTCAGAATCTGCAGGGAAAAATCAACCGGTCATGTATATGCTATGAAGAAGCTTAAGAAATCAGAGATGCTTCGCAGAGGCCAGGTCTATAATTTATTAGGCCTCCTAGAGAATGTTATTTGGCATTTTGTTTATTGTGCTCATTTCTAGTTGGATTTTAAATGTTTAGGTTGAACATGTGAAAGCGGAAAGGAATCTACTTGCAGAGGTTGATAGCAATTGCATTGTAAAACTCTATTGTTCCTTCCAAGATGAAGAGTATCTATATCTCATCATGGAATACCTACCCGGTGGAGATATGATGACTTTACTCATGCGCAAAGATACACTAACTGAAGATGAGGCAAGGTTTTATGTTGGAGAAACTGTCCTGGCTATTGAGTCAATCCACAAACATAATTATATTCATAGGTAAATCAATATTTTTACTTGAACCCTTGATTGTTCTTCCATGTAGTTTACATCACATGGCCTAACAATTTCAGTGCTTTATTGCAGAGATATCAAGCCTGATAACTTGCTACTTGATAGAAATGGTCACATGAAATTATCAGATTTTGGGTTATGCAAGCCATTAGATTGCAGTAATCTCCAGGAAAAGGATTTTTCTATTGGAAACAACCTCAGTGGAACTCTTCAGAGTGATGGACGCCCTGCAGCACCAAAGCGCACACAACAAGAGCAATTGCAGCATTGGCAGAGAAATAGGAGGATGCTTGTAAGTTTTATCCTATCCTATAATGCAATGGTTCTTTCTTTTGTAGTAATAACATTATTAATAAACCAGTATCTCTTCATCATGTTTTTCTTCTTTTCAATTATCTAGTGCATGTTTATCTTAAAAAAACTTCCAAACTAAAGGTTTCCAGTTCTTCATAATCCAAAATAAAAAAAAGCTTTACTCCATGAAATTTATAGAAATTAACACTTTGGTCCTTTATAGGCTAAGTATGTCAAAAAATGTAGGCTTGGAAAAAGGGGACTTTTTTTTGGGCTATAAAGGAGTGAGGTGTTGAAGTTTAAAACTCGTGGACCAAAATGTTTGAGTTTGAAAAGGCGAAGAACAAATGGTATTAGACAGAACCTCAAGTTGGCTTGTGTAATTATCTTTTTCTCTTTCTATGTCTTTTTTTTTTTTTTTCTTTTGGTATTGTTATATACCGGGGAGCTGTTATTGATTTTAAATCAATAGTTTACAGGCATTAATTGCCTTTAAAAAAATTGTAGGAAGACATCAATATATTCATTCCTATCTTTAACTTAAATGACCTATGGGAACAGCACTGGTTTTTTAAGCTTGAAAAAAATGTTATTGTTACAGGCTTATTCTACTGTTGGGACACCTGACTATATTGCTCCAGAGGTTTTGCTGAAGAAAGGATATGGAATGGAATGTGATTGGTAGGTATACTGAATTACCCTTTTAAATTAATCCTGTATCTTCTCTGAGATAAATGGAATGATATATTGTCAATATCTCCAGGTGGTCTCTCGGGGCGATCATGTATGAAATGCTTGTCGGATACCCACCCTTTTACTCAGATGAACCTATGTCAACTTGTAGGAAGGTAAGCTTGGGTTAATACTTCGATTTTAATATGCCCAAAATAGGTAAAAACGAGCATTTACTCATTTCATACCTACAAAAGTGAGTCCTCCGAGCATGCTTTCTTTCTCTATTTTTCATATAAAATGGTTTGTTTACTGATACAAAACAATGATGCTCTTAAGAATTATTTTGTGGTGATTTTCTCAAGACTTAGTTGTTTTTATGTTTTGATTCATTTCTTCTATTTCTTTTATTCAATGTTGTCAATCATTGAATATTGTTCTTCTATTGTCATGCAGATAGTTAACTGGAGAACTCATTTAAAATTTCCAGAAGAAGCAAAGCTATCTCCAGAAGCTAAAGATCTCATCAGTAAACTCTTATGTAATGTTGACCAAAGGCTTGGCACAAAAGGCGCAGATGAAATAAAGGTGTAGTTTGATTTGTTCTCTTCAAAACTCTTTAGTAAAATGTCAAAATGGAATTTAGATTGATAGTTTAACTGGTATACTATGTTATTTTCAGGCTCACCCATGGTTTAAAGGTACAGAATGGGATAAACTTTATCAAATGAAAGCCGCATTTATTCCTGAGGTTAATGATGAGTTGGACACTCAAAACTTTGAGAAGTTTGAAGAGGTGGATTAACATTTTTTATATAAGCTTGGTCAATGCTTGTCTACTTGCATTCATTTGCTCGCCTTTCTATCCAATCACACAATTCCTTTTGTAGGGTGACAATCAAATTCAGACGTCAGCAAAAGCTGGTCCATGGAGAAAGGTTGGTAGATAAAGATTTCAATGCATGCATTCTAACCTTAAGGAATTGCTGTTATTCATTCATTCTGTGGTAAAGGATCTGCATTTTTCTCTTAAAAGTACTAATGCTGCGTGGTCAGCAGAAGTTGATCAGAATTAGAATCATTGTTTCAATAGATTTCTCTTATCGTCTCTTTATGTTCTTTTTGCTCTTTATTAGTTTATACATGCCGTCCCTGCATGGGGTCAAAATGTAGTTTCTTTCTAGATACGATTACTAGTAATTTAGATATGCACAATTTCTTGTCTCACAAAATAGCCAAGTCATTTGAATTTTGAAATATAAGAATCTGGAAGGGTTAAGAGCTCCATATGTCAATACAAAGTCTTTCTCATCTTTGTTTTCATCAATTGTATTTGCATATTATTGTATGCTCCTTTTCTAAGAAAAAAGGTGACTCATGCGAATTTGCTTTTTATTTCTTTATTCAACATTAACGCATTGTTGTTTGGCTATTTGATGGTGAAAGTAAAAACCTATTCACTCCCTTTTAGTTAACTTTTAATGATGGATTTTGTATATAGTTTATCCTGTCTTGATGTTGGCTCATTGTTCCGCTGTTTTTTCTTCTCTGCAGATGCTCTCATCTAAGGATATTAATTTCGTTGGTTATACATACAAGAACTTCGAAATTGTAAATGATAATCAGTTACCTGGGATTGGTACTTACTCTCTGCTGAACATATGCATACAAATGCACTCTCCTTTTTGAGTCTTGTCTTAGTAGTGTGTCAACATTTTCCAAAATACGAAGTAGTGCTATATTACAATTGCTACAGATCAGTTGAGCCTATTGTTTTTGTAGCATGCTATATCTGGATGAACTTGGGCTTTTACTGTCTGGTTTAGACTGGGATGCTTGTCTTGTTTCTTGGCTCAATTAAGTAGCTGCTTACATCATCTTGATTGTGTTAATATTTGTATTGTAATTCATTTTTGTTATTAAAAACAATGTCCTCTAATAATTGGATCCAATCCATGCTCACTCCTCTTACCAAATATTTGTAGGTTTAAATGTTTTTCTTTCTAATCATTATAAAAAATATTTGCAAGTGTTAACTCTTCCACATTTATCTGTGATTTTCATATATATCTGCTTATTGGTATTTTTTGTGTTACTATGCACAGCTGAACTAAAAAAGAAAAGCACAAAACCTAAGAGGCCCTCTATCAAGTCCCTTTTTGGTAAGTTATTATTATTATTATTATTATTATTATTATTATTGTCATTTTCTTTTTCTAACCATTGAGAATGTCTTTTATTTGTTGGATGATTTCAGGTAGCTTTCTTTTAAATTGCAATTTGCAAATGAGAAGTCCTTAATCATGAAAATTCATGTTCTTTGCGTCATAAAAGTTTTAGTTTTGTCCATCTTCACTGCAATTTAACTTTAAAAGAGCACAATTGCAGACCATCGAATATAGCTTTTCAGTGGCCTGTTGAGTGTTATCTTACTAATGCGGTTCATATGTCGCAGAAGATGAGTCAGCTGAAGCTAATCAACCTGTGCAAGGGAGCTTTCTAGGTCTCCTGCCTCCTAAAATAGATGAAGTTCCTGAGCTGCCAAACAAATCGAAATGATCCAGGCTAGTCTCTATATGCCATTAGATGGTCATGCACTCACAGATGTTTGATTGAAGGTCAACTGAGGAAGATCGTGTTTACTAATGCGTAGGGCTTTTTGGTTCGCTGATTCCTGCAGATATGTTACCGGAATGAAAGTTTCAGGGGGCAAAGGCTCCGAGGACGAGCGGTTTGAGATGCTAATTCGCTGTTGGCTTAGTTTAACGTTCTTTATCTTTGTAAAATAATTTCATGGTAAATATTCTTTTGAAAAAATGTTATGTCATTTGATTTACCCTCATCTGTCAAGAGTGAGAAATTCCTTGCAGAAGTTGTATTATGGTTTTTCATGTAATTATTAACATTTCGGTATTGGGTTGATTATAGATTGTACCGTTACACATGTAATTATTAAGATCTTGAAACTCTATTTCCTGGAGAATTCATTCATCCTCCGGCTTAAGATCAGTATGAATTGCCGGATTTAATTTGTTTAACTGAATCTCAGTGTGCATATCATAAATAATAAAAATATAGAGGTTATATTCAAAAAAACAATTATTGATGAATTTTCTACTCAATTGCCTTGCGAACCAATAAATGAATATTATGATTTTGGTTGTTTCCAGGAAATAACTGCCCTTCGAAAAATTAGCTAAAATGTATATTTTAAATATTTATTATTAAATATAAAAAAAATGCATGAAAATAATAAATTATAGTGGTTAACCAATGATGTTGACCCGTGATCCATGATAGTCCGCTGCGGTCTGTCATTAGTAGTGATCGGTATTAATGACTAGGATTAACATTAAAACTTTATATAGTTATAGTAACTTAATATTTAGAAAATGTTTTCTTTTAAAAAAAGGAGAAGTCCTTTTTTCAAATGATTTGAATTTCCTTTGATAAAATAAAAGAATATTTTTATTGATTAATTTTTCTGGGGATGTCAAACATTAGAAAATACGAAAATATTTTTCGGGCTAGTTATTTATGAAATCAAATGGAATAAAATGCTAAAAAAAAGCATATATTAAAAAAAGGAGGGCTGTTTTTATGTTTAGCCCACATTGGTTTTACTCATTGGGCCTTAAAAAAAATGACCGAAGGTGGCAAATCACGTAAAATTGTAAAACCAACAGGGACATTCCAGGAAATCCAAAAAATAAAAAATAAAAAAAACTAAAAAGGATCTATAGCAGAACTCTCGTTAAGCTTAGAGAGGATCTAGTCACTGGTCAGGTCGGTTTAAAGGTCCGCGAAAATCTCTGAGTTACCTGTGATCTCTTTGAGTGTCTTTCTTTTCGTTAATTCTCTCTCTGTGTCTCTCCATCTCCAATCATGCAGGTAACTCTTTTTTTTTTAATTCTTCAAAAATTTTTTTTTTTTATTTTCTGATTTTTGTGCTTTGCCTCATAGTTTACTTCTCCTTTTTCATGAACAAAACCCTAAAAATCGGGAACTCCATATAAACGGTATTGATTAAGAAATTCTACTTGTATTTGTGCAGGCCAGTGATAGGTTTAACATCAATTCCCAGCTTGAGCATCTTCAGGCCAAGTATGTTGGAACTGGTCACGCCGATTTAAACAGATTGTGAGTTTTTTTCCTTTCTCTCTCCCTTTTTTTTTTTTTTTTTTTTTAAAACAGAATTGTGAGGTTTTCTTTCTCTCTTCCTTTTTTTTTTTTTTTTTTTTTTGGAACTTTTTGTTTATATTCCCTTTTTTTTTTTTTTTTTTGGAACTTTTTGTTTATTTTGTGACTTTATTGGCATGAAATGATTATACTTTTTTATGTGCAGCGAGTGGGCGATGAATATCCAGCGTGATAGTTATGCATCATATATTGGGCATTACCCTATATTGGCTTATTTTGCTGTTGCTGAAAATGAGTCAATTGGAAGAGAGCGTTATAACTTTATGCAGGTTCTTATTCTTCTTATAATTGTTCCTTTTTAATAAATTTTTATTTTTACTTAAAGTTGCTGTTCGTGAAGTTTAGATTATAGTGAATCAATTAGAATTATATGCCTTTCTTTTTTTTAGTTTTAGTTATAATGATAGGAAAAGTGGATTAAATGGTTGTGTGACAAACGCTAATGGTGAATAAATAAGAGAGAAATTAGCAACCATTAGTTTACAAAATCTGAATATGAGAAAATATCTGATGACAAATTTATAGAATTTAAACTTATGGCTTTTGAATCAATTGATGTAAAATAAATAAATCTAGTTGACTGCAATTAGTCGATCCTATTGTATCTATAGTTGAATTGATTTGATCAATTTGAGGTGTACCTTTGCCGTTGAACAACTCATTTTTAGATACTATTGGCAATATTTGCTATTACCAGTTTCCTTGTTAGTGAAATTATGCAATACATCAAGGGAATAAGCAAGCCCTTGCATACCCGTTGGTGTAGTCTTGCATGGGACTAGAGGTGGTTCTCGTGAATGCAACTCTAGCGTGATCTATTAGCGTATTAAGCAATCACCCTTTTATGGAGACGGTGTAAGTTTGTTGTTGGATTTCTTGAAAGTTTTGGGTAATGAGTCTAAATTACGTCTCCTTGTTATGCAATGGTTTGCAAAATTTTATTCTGGTTATTTGTGTTGGATACATTAGTTTGGGGCTGCATCTTTAAGGGATAAAAGTTCTCTCCCTCTCTAATTTAGTCCTCTTCTGGTAATCCTCTTGCTCTAGGAAAGCCGATAGCTTGTATTATTATAATGTATTTTTATTAGGAGGACCATGATAGAAGTGCATTTGAGCAGCCAGATACAGTTACAGGTGGATTATCTATTTGCTTCTGAACAAGCCTTTTTACATCAGTGTCGGTGAACTACCTTAGTTAAAGCTTTGATTAATGCAGGGAAACTAGCTTTCATGATTGGATAATCACATGCAAGGTCAAAACTTTGAACTTTTAAAATCTTGCAAAACCTTGCGATCTGGGAATCAAATGTTTCTGGAGGGTTTTATTGATATGGGTCATGGAGACTATATGGGCAGATGACACATGCAGAGAGAGAGAGAGAGAGAGAGAGAGAGAGCGCCGAAGAATTAATGTACTTTAATATTAACTTTGCAAGTTTACTATTTATCTCAATGATTCTCACCTTGTTTTTATTTTTTTAAAATATGCAGAAAATGCTTTTGCCATGCGGTCTACCCCCTGAACGTGAAGATGACTGAGAGTTCAGGCTTTCAAGAACACGCATTAATTTTGTTGGTCCTTGTTGGTTGTAGAATTTATCATAGCATGATCCCATTGAGTACTAATTTTACATTCTAGATGTTTTTATGTAAGTGGTTGTTTTGAACTTTATAGTGCTGAAATGGTTGAAAGTCTCTCTTAAATTATGGCAACAGAAATACCATTCAGTTCACTCTTATATCTCGCATATATGCATTTTATTATTTTCCAATGATGTTTAAGGTTTCTTAATGATGTTTAAGGTTCAGGTCAGTTTTATTTAGACCTGAATCAAAACTTTAATGAGATGAAATTGTGGATGCTCACTGGAATTGATCTTTAATGAAATCACATTGAGATATGCTAATCTTGTTATTATATTTCTTCCATTTATTTTTATCTTCTTGTTCATAGAAATTATTTTGTCTAAAACTATCTTTGAGAAGATGAAAGAATATTAAATTTTATTTTTTCAGTTTATTTAATATATATACATATATACATCAGTTTAATTTTATATATATACATAATATACATATATATATACAATATATATATAATAATATATATATATATATATATTATGAAATAAATAAATTTTATAAAATTTTAATTGGAGTATTAGATCGAACTTGAATATTAGTCTTAGTCAAATTAAAAAGTGGTTTGTTTTATAATTTTAAATGGAGTTTGATTATAAATAAATAAATTTTATAAAATTTTTATATTGGAGTATTAGATGAATTGAATATTAGTTTAGTCAAATTAAAAAGTGGTTTGTTTATAATTTAAATGAGTTGATTGCTTTGTACGCAAGAATTTTGAAGGAACTGACTGAGGGAGTAGAGAATTGTAGCTATAGTCAATTACTGTCGGTAATTAAAATCTAACGCTAATTACCAAAAAAAGAAAGAAAGAAAAAGAAAATCCAACAATAGAAAGTAGAAACTATACTATTCACTTGTTTGCTGTTCACTGGTGCCAGAGAAACCGATAATTTTAAAAAATGGAATGTTCGAAAAAGAGCGCTGGGTGAAAATTTAAGAACGTTTCCCACCAAATCTTCGACGGCAACAGCAACCGGGAAAATCCCACGAACCAATGACCAGTACAAATTCCATGATCAAAGCACTCCTCAGAAGCCCCCAAACAATAAGCTCCAAATCCCAAGCCAAACAACTTCATGCCCAAATCCTCAAATTCAAACCTTCCTATTCCGTTCACCTCTCTACTCTCATTTCCATCTACTCCAACTTCAACCTCTTACATGATTCCCTCCTTATCTTCAACACCCTCCACTCGCCGCCAATTCTTGCCTATAAATCAATCATCAGATGTTATGCTGCCAACGGCCTTTTTATTCAATCCTTGAAATGTTTTCTGCAAATGAGAGCTTCCGGTAAATACCCAAATCATAATGTGTTCCCTTCTGTGCTAAAGTCATGTACTTTATTGTTAGACCTAAAATTAGGCGAGTCTATCCATGGCTGCATTATTAGATTGGGTATGGACTTTGATTTGTACACTGGCAATGCCCTTATGAATATGTATGCAAAATTTCGAAGTTTGGGTAGGAATGGCTCCCAGAGAAAAGACACATGTAAGCTGTTTGATGGAATGCCTGATAGAATCTATCATAGTGAATTGGTTAACAAATTTTCGAGACAAATATTGGATATTGGTAAAAATGTTTGTGTGAATCAAGCTAGTCATATTTCGCCTCAAATTAATGGAAACAACAAAATCTTCGATTGGTCTTACATGGAAAATCATAATAATTATATGGGAGAGGAGGATAGACGGAATTCAAAAATGGATGATGTAAGAAAGGTTTTTGAGATGATGCCAAGAAGAGATCTCGTTTCTTGGAATACAGTGATTGCAGGGAATGCACAGAATGGGATGTATGAAGAAGCACTAATGATGATTAGGGAGATGGGAAATGCCAACTTGAAGCCTGATTCATTCACTTTGTCAAGTGTGCTTCCTATCTTTGCAGAATATGTGGATGTCGATAAGGGGAAAGAGATTCACGGATATGTCATAAGACAGGGCTTTCATGGAGATGTGTTTATTGGTAGTGGCTTAATCGACATGTATGCAAAGTGTGCTCGAGTGGAAGATTCGTTACGGGTGTTTAGCATATTACCTCAACGAGATGACATTTCATGGAACTCAATTATTGCAGGGTGTGTGCAGAACAATCGATTTGGTGAGGGCCTGAGCTTCTTCCGGCAGATGGTGAAGGCTAAAGTTAAGCCTCGGCAGGTTTCTTTTTCCAGTATCTTACCAGCTTGTGCTCATTTGACAACATTAAATTTGGGTAAGCAGCTGCATGGATACATAATTAGGTGCAGATTTGATGACAATGTGTTTATAGCTAGTTCACTCGTGGACATGTATGCCAAATGTGGGAATGTTAAAGTAGCTAGATGGATCTTTGATAAAATGGAGCTACCTGACATGGTGTCATGGACAGCCATAATCATGGGTTATGCTTTACATGGTCATGCCAATGATGCCATCTCCTTGTTTGAGAAGATGGAGATGGGGGGAATAAGACCAAACTATGTAGCTTTTATGGCTGTATTAACTGCTTGTAGTCATGCTGGTTTGATAGATAAAGCTTGGGGATATTTCAACAGTATGACTCAGAATTTTGGAATTGCTCCAGGCTTGGAACACTACGCCGCAATGGCAGACCTTCTAGGTAGAGCAGGAAAGTTGGATGAAGCTTATAAGTTAATATCTAGTATGGATAGACCTGCAGGGAGTGTTTGGTCAGCATTGCTGGCCGCTTGTAGAGTCCATAAGAATGTTGACATGGCTGAAAAGGTTGCTGAGAAGATATTTGAGGATGATCCAGAGAATGTGGGAGCCTATGTTCTCTTGTCAAATACATATGCAGCTGCCCGGAGATGGGAAGAGGTGTCAAAATTGCGAGTCCTTATGAGGGATAAGGGCCTAAAGAAAAATACTGCTTGCAGTTGGATTGAAGTTAAAAACAGGATGCATGCTTTTGTATCAGGAGATAAATCCCATCCTAATTATGACAAAATAAGCGAGGCTTTGAAAGTCCTAGTAGATAAGATGGAACGAGAAGGGTATGTTCCTGACACAAGTCAGGTGTTTCATGATGTTGAGGAGGAGCAGAAGAAATACTTGTTATATGGCCATAGTGAGAGACTTGCCATAGCATTTGGCCTAATCAGCACCCCTCCTGGGACAATAATTCGAGTCACAAAGAACATCCGGGTGTGTGTCGACTGCCATACAGCAACAAAATTTATATCAAAGATAGTTGAGAGAGAAATAGTGGTGAGGGATAATAACCGTTTTCACCATTTTAAGGATGGAAAGTGTTCATGTGGAGACTATTGGTGAAAAGGAGCAAGAGACTCCCCGCAAATTTTTTGTGGTCATTCAGGTTTGATAGAAGATGGCTTTTGGTGTAAGATAAAATTACTCTATTTATGACCTGGAGGTCATGGATTTAAGCCGCTGAAAACAGTCTCCCTACAAAGTAGAGCGAAAACTGCCTACATCAATCTTTCCAAAGCTTACAAGGTCGGATGCTTCGTACACTGGGTCACCCTTTTGTTCAGGTTCGTGTAGACGTCCAGACAACTCTGAGTTTGTTTTTACTAAGATTTCAAGAAAAGGGAGTTGGTTATCGGAAAGTATGGTTGATTTACGGATTTAACATCTGCAAGATCGAGGGAAAAGATATGATCTTTTTAACCTAATTATATACGCTTACTATGTCCAGGTAAGTTGCGGTCTGGTGCAAAAAATTTTCCTATGAGACATGCAACTTGAGAAGGTGTTGAATTTTTCCGTAATAACATGCAATTTTCATGAGCCCTCTTTCTTGTGAGCTATTGTTGATTAAAATTTTTTGAATTAGGATATTCGTTGTAATTGTGAGATGAAATTAGTGAATAATTAATTAAATTCTCCCTCTCTGGATAGTTGCTGCTACTTGCTACTTTAATGTCTGCTTGTCATTGGCTTAAGAACTGTGCTTGTTTTTGCTTGGTGAACAGCTTAGGTTATTCTGTGGTTAATTTTTGCGAAGTCAATGGTGGTTATAGATCAAATCATAGTACAATTGAACTATCTTCTTGCCATAATCAATTATCTAAGGCTCTATTTCGTTTCCGTAAAATAATTTATAGAAAAATATTTTTCATAATTTTTCGTTATTTAGGGCACTCAGGAAAAGACAAAATAAGTTAACGGAAAATATTTTCCTGGTCAAAGGAAAATTAAGTCATTTTTTAATGAAAACACTTTTCATTTTCGAGAGAGTAAAACATTTTTTAAACATTGGTAAACCTTATAAATTCATATTTTTTAATTTATTAATCATCATAATTGTTATCAACAGTCATCATTTACTACGGACCACCACTATCCGCCACCACCACGAGCCATCAACGGCTGTCATAATTTATATATTCTTTTTTGCATTCTTTTCATATTTAATCATAAAATTTTTAAATTATAAACTTTCTATTGTTATTAATATTTTTTATGGCAGATAAAGATTTTAATATTTTTAACTAATTTTTAATATTATAGCCAAATAACGGGAAATAAGTTATTTGAAAAATATTTTTCATGAAAATATTTTTCTAGAAGTTATTTTACGGACAAACGGAGCTTACGTGTGATTAAAGAAAATCCATCTTGTCCGACGCCACAATGCTTGTAATTTAAAGATGAGACAATTCTATCTTTAAATAAAAAATAAAAATAGAAAGATCGAGGAACCCTATTTAAAGCAAGACCCTTATTATTAACTTTTCAAGCACAAATGATAGAAGTGGTGTTTGCTGTTGAGTTTCCTTTGAAAATGACATAGCCGTATGTGATAGGAAAACCTCATTTCTTGAATTTCTCACTTTGATTGCAAGAAACAATCCTGCCCACAAGATTTAGATGCATCTTTTTTCCTTCCCCAAGGGTTGGCTGCTCATTAATAATATAGTGCATGCACTTAAGGGTAAGGTGGTTTGCATACTACCAATTGATACTTTAGGGATAACTTTTATTGGTAGGGTTAGGGTTTGTAATAATAGTAATGTTAATAATGGAATTTGCATCAACATCAATCATAATCAGGATTTTGGCTAATTAAGGAGTTCATTTGATATGCTAGCTTGATATGGAGTCATAAAGTTAGGACTTAGTATTATATATATTGAGGGAAAAAATTATTTAAACTGGGTTCATGATTTCACTTATAAACCAAACTAATGAAATTAAGAATTTTTATTGAAATGATGATATTTCAGACTATACAGTAAAAAAAATAATAAAATCGTAATACTTTTTATAAATTTTTAATTTCATTAATTTGATTTATAAGGTGAGGCACCGACCCAGACTAGATAAGTTTTTTTCATGTGTTGTGCTACAACGAGTGGAAGATAACGAGGTTTGAAGTAGTACTAAAATGGACCGAAATCAATATAAAATAAAAAAGTTGGGAAGATAAGGTGGGCAATTGAGATTGCCGGCCCACTAAAAAGCCCTGAATCAATCCTAATTCGTAATGCATAAACAAAAAAGAAAATTTTAATTGGATGTTTGGACAAAAAAAAATGATCACAACCAAGTGTTTATCGAGTGTTTCAACATCATAAATGATGGTAGTTTATGCTTTGTTTGAAAAAAAAAAGAGGGAAGAAAATAGTGGAAAAATATGAAAATTTTAAAATATATTACTTATTAAATAGTGTATTTTTTTTATTATAATGATTATTATGTTTTTATGCTTGATAAATATTTGATTATAATTATTTTATTTATACACTTAATTGAATTTTTTCATTTAAATATTAAAATTAATAAAATAAAATAAAAAATCAGACACCACTAATATAATTAAAATCTTTGTATTAAAAGAAGAAAGCAATATGGACCAGTTATACATATTGAACATATACTCCCCAATTAATAACAATCCACAGGTCAATTCGGTTACCAACTATTTTATCTGTTTTGTAAACAAATGAAAGCTACTATACATACATAATATATATTATATTATAAGATGCTAAAAATTGCAGCCACTGACAAAAGTGGTTCTGGGTTTTGAAGCTTCAATTCAATTTTCAAACCCTAATTTTGACTAGATCATATTACTTATTGGGGAACTTCATCATCATTACTTTCTACTCTTTTTTATTTTTATTTTTATTTTAGTTTTTGAGTGAGAGAAAAAAAGAAAGAAATGCAGTTTTATTACTAATTGGCTACTCAAAAAAAATATTTCACCCTTTTTTCTTTTTATTTTAAGGAATGGCAAGAATCTATCTTTTATCCATATTGCAATAGTACATTATCACATGAATAAAAATATAAAAATATATATCAAGAAATGTCAGAAAAAAAAATTAATTTGAAATTCCTTTCAAAGTACTTGTAAATACTACATTTGTAAATACCGCAGCTGTTTAGATTTAATTGATAAAATTATTTGATTTCACATTCAAAATCAAATCAAGGTTCTTCTCAAAAAAAAAAAAAAAAAAAAATCAAATTTGTAAATACTACATTTTGTAAATACCGCAGCGTGTTTAGATTTAATTGATAAAATTATTTGATTTTCACATTCAAAATCAAATCAAGGTTCTCTCAAAAAAAAAAAAAAAAAAAAATCAAATTTGAGGTAGGTTAAAAGTGAAAAAAAAAAAAAAAAAAAAAATCAAATTGAGGTAGGTAAAAGTGAAGCTTGATTATTTAATGAAAAATAACTTTTTTTTGTAACTTTTTAAAAATATTTTTCAATTCATTTATAATAAAATTACAATTTACAAATCTATATAAATGATGATGGTTATACAATATTCATATTTTGTAGTTTATTGTTAAATTACAAGAAAAAATTAATATATAAAACTATGAATTGTCGTGGTTACACGTAACAACGTGAATATTAAAATTTATAAATTAATAGGTGTATATTTATATATTTTTTGTTTTTATGGTGATTTTGTTAAAATTTTTTACGTAATCTTCTTTTTTAAGGAAGAAAAAGTTGTTTGTCATTGTTTCAAATGATTTAATTTTTTTTAAATGCCAAAATAAAAAAAGCAGAAAATGCTTTTTAGGAAAATAGTTTTCTTATTTTCAACTTGCTTTTGTTTTTACTGCTGTCTTCTGTTAACAGGGAAAAAAAATCCACAGAAAAAACAATAAAACGACGGCGATTTTTTACAAATATAGTAAACGTTTAATTTTTTCCAAAAATATATAATTAATAGAAAAATAAAAATAAAAATAAAAATAGAAAATCCAGATTAGTGAAGCAGAGCAAGAGAAGCTTATACATACCACTAATGATTCAAGTAGCAACAATACAAAACAATTTTCTTAATAAAATAAAATAAAATTAAGAAAGTAAAAAATCCCAATAATATATCACCAAAAAGCATTTCCTTTCATCAATCATCATATCCATTTTTTTTCATTCACTAGTGTTTGTTTCTCTACCTCCTCTTTCTTCTTTGTCTTCATTATTATTCTTTTCCCAGAATCTGGAAATTTTCCGAGAAAAATCTATACTTGTCCTTGACCCAGATCCTTAAAGATCCCCAAATTCTTGCCGCAAATACCGTCTGCACTAGATATTCTCTTATACTTTCTCTACACCCTATCTCAAGAAAATAATAATTGTAGTAGTAGCAGGGAAAGTTTTCTTTGGTCCAGTTGCAAACACGCCTCTCTTTTGTTTTTTCCGCCTATTTCTCTCCTTACTTTCTCAAGAAATGCAGTTTCACTATTCTTAAACCTTCAATTTCTGTTCACTGATTAATGGTTGTTCCTTTTATGTACGAGCAACCTCATGCTTTGCTGTTGGTTTTAGATAATATTAGGATCGTTTAATCCTTTTCCATATCCGCTTTAAGAGGGATTTTTGGCTGATCGATGAGGATGATTTTTTCATGATACATGTTTAATAAAATTGATGGATCTGAGAGTCGCTGTGCTTTCCAATAAGGGAACAGTTTTGGGTCACTGTGGTTGGTGAATTTAATTGTAAAGCAGCGAGGGATAATTAGTATTTGACTAGCGTCTGGTAACTCTGGTTAGTGCAGTATAGTGTTTAATTGGGAGTGTTAATCATGGATCATGTGATTGGTGGCAAGTTTAAGTTGGGTCGGAAGATCGGTAGTGGATCCTTTGGTGAACTTT
This sequence comes from Jatropha curcas, assembly GCF_014843425.1. The sequence goes on from NW_023590739.1 coordinate 3,394,733, forward strand.
ATTTGGGTATGCAATTTAGGGTTTATTCAGTAGCATTGCTTTATTTTGATTACTACTCTTTTTGTATTATTATTTTGTTTTATGCTTTACTTTGTTTGATTTGTTTCAGGTATCAACGTACAGAGTGGAGAGGAAGTGGCTGTTAAGTTGGTACGTTTTTCTTTCCCTCTTTCTTCTTTGGAGGGTTGTCAATTGATTCTCACTTGTTTTATAATAATATTGATCATAATTGAATATGCTGAAGTCTTATAGTTCAGTTTGTTTTTGAAGTAATAGTTCTGTCTGATAATTGATAAGAAGAAATTTGTTCTTACTTATTCTGCTTCTTCTTAGTTTTATTTTAGGAGTTTGATAAATTTAGCAAGTTGATTTGCTTGCAATGACTAATTGATGTTTCTTTTTGAAGAATGTGGAGAGAAAAGAATGGAAGTAAGAGAACTTAAATTAAACTTCTTATTTGGGCCCTTCAAATTAAAAGGGGCAAAAAAGAATGTGGGTTGAGTTGAAGGGAAATTTGGAAACTAACAATTCTTTTCCAATTTGGAAAACAAGGGACATAGTTATTCATTTACTATGGTGGTCTTTACTTTAGAAGTTTACTGAGAACTACTAACAACATAAACAAAAGATAGAAGGAAATAGGATTAAAAAGAGAGTCTTTTTACTTTAAAAAGATAGTCTTTTAAGAAGGATTAAAACAGGAGGAAATGCAAGTTCAATTCTTTTCTTTTCCCCTCATTACCCTTAGCAGTTTGTCTTTTTCCCCCTTGCATCTTTAGATTGCCAAATATGAATTTGGTAAACTTTCAGTTCTTATGCAAGTATTATTTTTCTTTCTTGATATCCAACTGCTGGTTTTGTGCTTCCCTTGGCAAGCTTCTATATGGGTGTGACGCTGCATAATCTTCTAATTAGCATTTTGAACACTGTACTCCTAATATATTTGCTCCGTTGCGTTGGTTAGTAATGCCATGCTATAAGACTTCTGTTGTTGGATGTTTCTTCTAGGTAATGTATAAGTTTCTTTAGACAATTGTTTTTAGCATTGTGGAGTGGTTTAATTATGTAAGTTATAATAGATGAAAGAGAAATGTTGGAGAATCCATTTGCATTTACAATAGAAAGTGCCTTAATTTGAATTCACAGTAAAAACACCTATTATTTTAGCATTGTACTTGGACATAAGCTTACAGCATGTGAATATGTAGTTATTTTTGCCACTGACCTGCATCTTATGGCTTCTATAGGAATCTGTGAAGACAAAGCATCCTCAACTTCATTATGAGTCAAAGCTTTATATACTTCTTCAAGGAGGAAGTAAGATTGGCGTTTAGTTTTCTGATAGCTGATTTATGTATTTGTATATATGCATGTATTTTGGATGTGAGTCTATGTCATGTTATTTATATTTTTCTTATCTGTCACTTTATCATTGTGAAGCGGGTATTCCCCATCTGAAATGGTTTGGAGTTGAGGGCGATTACAATGTTATGGTTATTGACCTTCTTGGACCAAGCTTAGAAGACTTATTTAACTATTGCAATCGGAAGTTTACCTTGAAAACAGTTTTGATGCTTGCGGATCAATTAGTAAGTATGCCAGTTGTTGAGAAACATTTGGTGTGAAATAGTTACTGTACTTATGCATATTCCATGATTTTCTTGTAGATAAACAGAGTTGAGTATATGCATTCAAGGGGTTTTCTTCACCGTGATATAAAGCCTGACAATTTTTTAATGGGCTTAGGGCGCAAAGCAAATCAGGTAGTTGTCTTTTTAGTGTGCTTTTGCATGAAATTATCCTCTCTCTTTTCTGTTTTTGCCTGTCAACTGTATTCAATTGTACTGTTCTAACCATGCCACTTCTAAGTTCTGATTTAACGTATTTATTGTGTCTTTTGTTGGAAACATCATTCATCATTTAATTACCATTTGTTCGAATTTATTTGCTGCAAAAAAATCTCCCTTGAATCTGTGGTGAAGGTTTGAATAAGACATAGATATATCAAAGTAATCAGAATGGTAGTGGAAAAAAGAAGCAACAATTGAGATGTTCGATATGGGGACTGAAGACAAAGAGAAGGAACAGATTAAGATGAGTTAATGGGAAGCCATTTCACAGCATCACATGTGTTGGCATTTTATGATGTTGACCTTGTCGATTCTGCTATTCTTTTTCAATCTTATGCAACAACAGTTTGCATGATCAACATGATTATCATGACAATAATCAAGCTGAGACCTTCATTTTGTAGTGCTGCCATTTCCATGATCCTAATCAGTCATCTTTCTTTCTGTAACATGGTAATAATAAGTGAAGTTGGATGTTGATGGATTTGAGAGTGGAAATTTGAAAGAGATGAGGCTAGATATTCTTCATCAAAATATGAGCTTTTGACCTATTTGTTTAATTAAAATGATGAGGTTTTGCAAAGTCTACAAACTTGTAAAGACGGAATTGTGGAGAGAAGTATGGGAATTTTGAATTGTTATGAGCATGCTCTTAATTTCGGTAGCTAAAAGTGTAGACTTTTGTTAATGATGGTCCTTCCAGCTATTGATTTTTTTTTACAATTTCATGGCACTTGTCATTTTATGGAGCTCTCATGAGAGAGCTTAGTTGTTCAGCTTATTTTGTCTGTTTTAGTTGTTAGCATTTTATGAAATATCAGCAGAACTCATGTGCTAGGATGCCTGATAGTTTTTTCTTGATATTTCTGTGTGTTTTACCCCTTAAACCACAGGTCTATATCATTGATTATGGTCTTGCGAAAAAGTACAAGGATCTTCAAACACACAAGCATATACCATATAGGTGAGGAAAATTATATTTCTTGCATAAGGTTTCATTAAGATTGTGGAATCCAGGTGTTCCTGCAAATTGCGCTTTCTTAGTGGCTTATTTGTTTTGGTTCGTTTTAGCATGCTACTGAATATTCTTATGTTCCCTTTTGGTTTTTTCTATTTGGTTATGAATGTTAACTCTTAGCTTGGTGGGCCAAACAAAGATTAAGAAACGATATGTTGTTTTTTATTCTTACTTTTATTATATAGTAATAGTAATATGGATTGAGAAGCATCCCCAAGGTATGCCTTTTTGGGATTGGTTTGTCCAGTGTCCTTAGCATATGTCAGGATTCATATCTTAGCAGGGGAAAGGAATCGAACTGCTAGTTTTCTAAGAAGTAATCTAGCATTTGCAGATTAGCAACTTCTTACTGGTGTTATGACTTGCTTTTTAGAATAAAATGGTGGTATTGGAATAACAACTATGTAAATATTTGGGATATATTGAGGCTATATCTGATATCTATTTCACTCGCCTTATTTGGGTCGATTCAAGGTTGTAAAATGAGATCACACTCTTGAATTGTAACTTAGTGTCGCAGAAAGAAACCTCATCTCATTCATGTAGGCTGGAAAATGTTTTGCAATGGAAAATTAGAATAATAAAGTAAATTTAAAGCAGTAAGTTGGACCAATATAATGGTGACTTGTATTCTAGAATTCTCGTCACTCGTAAGTTTATAAATCACAATCATCCATGCAACGCCCGAGATGCCAGAGCTGTTGTGTACGCTTTCTTTATTGTATGAGGCTTGAATTCAGGAAAATTATGTATTTGGTATCTTGTGCCTTAACAGGGACAGTGAGTCGTGGACCTGCCTGTTGTCAGTAATGTTGCTTGCTTATGTAAAGTTGTTCTAGTAACTTTTCATGTATTTTTAGTGATTGATTTGCAATTTGTTTGCATGCCTTTCAGGCTAGTTGCCCAGGAACATTTGACATTAAACTTATGTTTTTGTCCATCTTAGAGGTGTTCTATTTTTTATTTTCTTTAGGCTATTGTCTGTCCTTAAAACCTGCATCAAGACAACCTAATATATTTATTGTCGAGATGTCAACATCTTACAAATCTTTTACATTCTTCCTTTTGTAAGCTTCTTTCTGTTTTGTTCTTGAAAACCATCTGGTTTTTCTTTCAGGGAAAACAAAAATCTTACAGGCACAGCTCGGTATGCTAGCGTTAACACACATCTTGGAGTTGGTGAGTGAGTTATTGTAGCTGCTAATTGAAGATGGGTACTGCATGTTGCCACTGTACCAAATTTTCCAACATTGTATATTTTATCTAACTAATTTAAATATGATAATGTTTTACGTCCAGAGCAAAGCAGAAGGGATGATCTGGAATCTCTTGGTTATGTGCTTATGTATTTCCTTAGGGGAAGGTTGGCATTTCAATTACAAGCTTTACTGTTTCTCTCAAATTCAATGACATGTTCAACTTAGTTTTCTTTGGCTTGGTTGACCTTGTTCCGTTTAATATACTCCCTTTTTTAAATGGAATGAACTTTGATTTTCTTTGGATTTGGCTGTTTCAGCCTTCCCTGGCAGGGTTTGAAAGCTGGTACGAAAAAGCAGAAATATGACAAGATCAGTGAAAAGAAGATGCTTACTCCCATAGAGGTATCATCATTTGCCTTTGCTCCAAGCCTCCAAATGCTCATTCTCTGTTATCAATTTATGCTTCACAATATTGCAATGGGAGATTACAGGTGGAAGAGGACCAATTTTACGATTTAATTATTAGTTTGTCCTTGTGAATATATTAGTGTTCAACATGCTTTAGACTGCATATGAAGTATTACTCCGTTGTTTGGCAGTTTCTTTGCAAAAACTATCCTTCAGAATTCACATCGTACTTCCATTATTGCCGATCATTGCGATTTGAAGATACACCAGATTATTCATACCTGAAGAGGCTTTTCCGGGACTTGTTCATTCGAGAAGGTTAATTTGCTCAGAATATTATTTGGCTCCTGTTATTTTAGTTTGATTCAGAAATTTTATATTCTATTAAGTTGATATTTTTCTGCCAGTTTAGAATCTTTTCGGGGTCTTACTGATTGTTATTGGTGCAGGGTATCAATTTGACTATGTGTTTGACTGGACTATATTGAAGTACCCACAGATTGGCTCCAGTTCTAGAGTGAGGGTTAGTGTTTGTTAGTTTTTTGGCATTCATTTCTCTAGAAAGTGTATTTTCTATTTTGTTCCTTGTTAAGCATATTTGTAGTACATTTCGTTATTTTAAAATAACTGTTTTCTTGTCTTCCTTCAATAGCCAAGCAACAAACCAGCTGTAAATCCAGGTCCATCAGCAGAAAGACTGGAGCGACCTTCAGGTTTTATTTTTGTTTTTTTTTTTTTTTTGGGATATGCATTTCATTCTTGAGCAATATAATCTTAATTAATAAGAATTCTCCTGAAATATGGAATATGAGGGGAGTTATCATTATTGCTTTTGGTACCTAATATGGTTCTATCCATACTACCTTTTTTCCTGCTCCCTTTGGCAGATTCTGAATCTTTAATAGTCTGATATTTCTTATTTGTAAAATGAAAATTAGATGGGCTTGTTGCATAAGTTTGACATAATTTTATATGTTTCATCCAGTGGGCCAAGAGATCCGAGACAGATTCTCAGGGGCAGTTGAGGCATTTGCTCGAAGGAATGGCTCTTCTGGGCATCCTTTACATGGGGATCATTCCCGACACAGGTCTTCAGATGATGTTCCATCCTCCAAGGATGTGGTGAGTCATGCTATATGTATTGTGCACTTTTTCATGTTTTAATTTTTTTTTCTTTATCTTGCGTTTTGTTCTGCACTTATAATTTGCTACACTTGGATTTTGCTTCTGAACCATTGCATTCATTCCTTTTTTCCCTACCTCCTTAAATCCCCAGCATCCTGATTCTGAAAGGCACCGACCATCATCACGAAATGGCAGTACTTCGAAGAGGGCCATTGTATCAAGCAGTCGGCCAAGCTCATCTGGTGAGCCTAGTGAGAGTCGGTCAAGCCGGCTGCTCACAAGCAGCGCTAGATTGTCCACCACCCACAGGGTGCAACCTGGTTTTGAGTCCAAGTCATCGTCGTTTACTCGTGCTACAGCAGCAAGAGCTGGCCGTGATGATACGCTAAGGAGCTTTGAACTCTTGTCCATTGGCACCGGAAAAAGGAAATAATTAAATGGATCCTTGTAGAAAGAAAAGGATTTCTTTATGGTAGGGGATCGAAATTCCCTGGTGTAGTTTCTATGAAGATCTTGGGATTATAATGGTGTATTAGCAGTTACTTTGTATATGTGTGTCCATTCACAAAAGCTCAACAAAGTTCGCATGGAGAGACCACTGGACTCCTGCTCTACCACTTCAGTGACTCTTGCAATTATAAGGCCCGCTGGACTCATCCTAGAAGACGTGTCAATTCGCATTAGGGAATTGTTAATATTTTGAGACACTAGTAACTGTAATAATGACAGTTATTGTATTTTTTTTTTCTGGGGAAGAAACTTCAATTTAAAGACTATTATGAACTCTGGCTTCTTTTCTGTATGTTACTGCCTTTTCTGTTTCCAAGTTTTATGTTGTGCATAGTGCAATTTGTAAGAAAAATTTTGCCTCTGGTATAGGCGGAATTTTGTGGCCTGAAGTTGCAATCTCAATGGAATAGTTCATGTGCATTTGTATTCCATTTTAAAGTTTATTACTATGTAATAATCTAATAAATATATAACAATAGGAGCACATCCGCTTACGATTTTCAAGCGTTGAATTGGGGAAAAAAAAAAGTTTGATGTTATTTCTTAAATTTGTTTATTTTTAATTTAATATTCTTCATTTAGTTATTAACCTAAAAAAATGTTGTTTTTACCATAAAGTGCTAACAAAAATGATAAATGTGAGAGATTATATGGTAACATTGATGAAGCTAAACTTTAGAAATTAAGCACGTGTATTTATACCAGAGATAAAATTACAATTATGGTGAAATTGGAAGGCAACAAATAATTATTTAACCTTTATTTAATTGAATCAAATAAAAATGTAAGCACGCACAGCCACAATTACGAAACCGTCCATTCAGAATACCATTGTGGGGTCCAGGCTCTGAGTTAGCTCAACGAAGGGGGAAAAAAAAACGAGGGAAGAGGGTGGTTAAGAGCTGATCATATGCGACTCTGTCCCGGGCAATTTCCATTTGTACTGTGCATGCAATTTGCCTGTGCGGTTTTATTCGTGTAATTTCATCAAACACTTTGGCTTCACCTCTCTGATTTCTCCGTAAACCCAAACAACGCTCTCAGATTTCTCTTTTTTCTCGATCTAAACCATCTACATACGGTTTATATGGTTACTTGACATTGCAACTGTTTCAGTTTTCGCAAATTGTTACTTTCGTTTTTCCATTTTTTTTTCTGTTGGAAGATAAATTTTGGGATCTAGGGTTGTGTTGTTTGATATACTTGAGATTATTATAGAAAATGGTGGATATGGAAGGTGTAGTTGGTGACATGGCATCGCTGGACACAGAATTGTTAAATCTACCGGAACTGTCACCATTGGCACTTAAAGCCAATCCCGGTCTCGCTGAGGAGCTTTTCTCGCAGTGGCTTTCGCTTTCTGATAGTTCGCGATTGGTACTTGAAAAAATGTCATTAACTTTTTATTGTTATTGCAATCTCATTTCTCATTTATGAATTTTGCTTTTTATTTGTTGGTTCATGTTATGTGTAGAAGAATTTTGGACAAACTATAACCATATTTTTGAATGTTCGTTTTGCCAGTTTGATGGGATTTTTGAAATTCTATCTTGAATTTTGGATTTGGTGGCTTAATTTTCGTAAAGGTATTAGATAGGTCGACATTATAAAATTTCTATGCAAAACTGTTCTAAATTTCTAAGCAAGAAGCAATAAATCAAAGAAAGAATTGCATGAGTTAGTAACTCCAATGGGTGCTTTACATTAAATTTGGTTAAAAGAGAAAAAGAGAAGTCCTTGGTTTGGCACTTTTCCAAGCTTTACCTATAGTGTATTGGACTTAGTTTTATAAAGAAGAGAAAAAGAAAAGAGAACAAAAAAAAGTAAAGAAAAGAATGGAAGTACTAAATCCTAAAGGGCTGGCAAAGAGAGTGCTTGCACGTCTAGTGCATGATGTTTAGAGCAATGATGAAATCTCGAGTCCTCAATTTCATTATTTAAATTGAAGCTATAAAAATTTCCTCTATGGTATATCCTTTCTCATTTTATTTTTGATGATTGTTTAGTTATGTGCTGTTTGAACTAGGTGACATCTTTGCTTGCTGACATGAAGACTCGGGCTACCTTTAATGCCCTTGGCAATGCTACTACTACTAATGTTGTTTTGAACAATTCATTACCATCCATGTTTGCTGCTGGCAGCGCTCCTCCACTTTCACCACGTAATTCATCAGGTTCACCACGTATTACGAAACAGAGGACTGGTCCCTCTTCTTTAGGTTCTCCACTAAAATTAGTTAGTGAACCAGTACGAGAAGTAATACCTCAGGTACCAACTACTCACCAAATGAATATTTTCTTTACCTACGCTAGGAGATACTTTTCTTATTAATCACAGAGGAATCCTAACTTAGGTTTAAGATACTTGCAGTTTTACTTTAAGAATGGCCATCTAGTTCCAAATGAAATTAAAGAACAATGCTTAGTTGAAATAAATAAGCACTTTTGCGGTCACTCGGATGGACTGCGAGAACATGGTGAGCATATTTATTCTGTGAATCAGATTCTTCTAGTATGTTCCTAGTATATTTCTCGGTTTTACAATTTTTCTTATCAATATAATATTATTTTATTCTGGTCTTGCTATCCAGAGTTCAAGTCAATCACCAAGGGCTTCTGTAAGCTTCCATCTTTTTTCTCAACAACTTTGTTCAGAAAGATTGATGCTGTCAGTGCTGGCATTGTGACAAGGTATACAATCTACATTAACACCAATCTATCATTGAACTGAACCAAACTGTTTGCCTCAGTTATGTAAGCTAATTAGTTAAGTACGGCGTACATTTTAGAAAACCAAAATGTTTTTGTTTTGATCAGTTCAGTTCGGTTTTTCCCAAACATACCATTTTTCACACCCCTGTGTGTGTGGAGTAATACTGTAAATGCAATTACTGCGTGTTTGCTTGGCTTACTGGTTAAATATTGTAGGGATCAATTTATTGATTATTGGATGAAAGGCAACTTGACCATGGATTTGCCAACCAGAATTTTTACAGTTCTAAAGCAACCGGATAAGGGATACCTTACTAAGGTCTGTTCTCTGATGAAAGATATCATGCTTGACCTCCTGATATTTCTAGTATTTCTATTTACCATCTGCATGGAACTAGGTTGCAAGAACTTTTTATTATAAATGGAATTGTGGTTGCAAGGTTATTGGTTGTGACTTGCTAAATTCTTTAACTTAAGTGCAGGATGATTTCAAGCCTCTTTTACGAGAAATTTTGGCAACTCATCCGGGGTTGGAATTTTTGCAAAACACCCCTGAATTTCAAGAAAGATATGGTATGATCACAATTAGTTAGCCTTGTTTTGTGATACCATACTGTATTTATCTGTATCGATCACTAATAATTATGCTTTATAACTTTGATCCATGATATTGAATACCAAGCATTGATAAATGAGCCTAATGTCTGAAATTATTAACAAGGGCCAAATAATGTGCATTTGCACTTTCCTCTGTTTCACATTTGATATTTTTAGATGTTTCTTTTGTTAGTCTGGCTTTTACTTTCTGTGAATTGTTTCCTTAGAAATGAACTAGGTATCTATTGATGCAATTAAATTGTTCTGCACTTCTGCTGAGGTACATGTTAAGTTGTAATTGTCACTAGTCATTTCCTATGTTTGTATATTATTGTGTGAGGTTAGTACTTGGTTCAATGATAAGGGCCTTCTACGGTGACATGGAGGTCATGAATTGAAACCATGGAAGCTGCCTCTTTGTATTAAAAGGGGAAGTCTGCACATTTCTGGCCCTCCCCAGAGCCTGCAATTGAGGAAACCAGATTTATTATGGTGTATTGCAATTGTAAACTAAAATTATGTTATTTCTACTTTTCTTTTCTCCACAGAAACTGATTAGATTTGATATACTATGTGATGTCTTATTTATCAGATATTTTTGTAACGACTTTAGCATGTATTAAATGTATTAAATGTGATTCTGCTAGTTGATTTTTGAATGGATAATGGATTTAAAGATAACTGTTGCCTCATTTCCGAATTTTTATTGTGCTCACAAGGAATAACTTGTAGGATCTGACCTTTACTTTTTAACTTTTACGGTAATGGAACAGCTGAAACGGTTATATACAGAATTTTTTACTATGTTAATAGATCGGGAACTGGCCACCTTACCCTAAGGGAGTTGAAGCGTGGGAATCTAATTGCTGCAATGCAGCATGTAGATGAGGAGGAAGACATTAATAAAGTTCTAAGGTATGCCTGCTGGATAAAGATTGTATTGTTCATTGAACCATAAGTATTAGGAGTTTTTGAAAGACATGCTTTCAGTGTTTCTTATTTACTAAATGTTCTTAGAAATGACCTTATTGCTGAGAAATGCGAGACCAGATAAACTTGCTCCTTCTGGTCTGACCTTACCTTATTACCTGGTTGTACTATCTCCTTCTACTGCAAGGGGATGGCTGTGTATATTGATGCTCTGGAACGTCAGTGCAGGGAAGACACACAGTGGGACATCCGTTTGTCAATTATCTACTTCTCTGCAACAGCTGGCATGAAAATTTTTTGTTTCCTGATTTTTTTATTCCTGCATTTTCCACCTTTGGTAACATGGATAAAAGGAAGATAAAATTGCTTTTGGCTTGATCGCAAAACTTGTCAAAATTTTATTGTTACATTGAATGTTATTTCCTATGGAAAATTATTAGTGCAATATTTAATGTTCTCTTTCTTTGAAATTGTTCTCATTAATTTTTCTTAACTAGTTTTTTCTACTCTTTTCTTTTTAAAAAAATTTCTTCAATTCAGGTACTTTTCATATGAGCACTTCTATGTAATATACTGCAAATTTTGGGAGCTCGATACCGATCATGATTTTTTGATTGACAAAGAGAACCTTATCAGATATGGTAACCATGCTCTTACATACCGGATTGTTGATAGAATTTTTTCTCAGGTTCGCATTTGCATCATGTTGTTTGATGAGTGCTATTGTTACTCTTAAGTGACAAGATAAGCTTTGAGGAAGGGAAAAAAAAGAAAAAAAACAAAACGCAAAATTTTTTCTGTCGTTAATGCTTGAAGCTTATTTCAGGTACCAAGGAAATTTACTAGCAAAGTTGAAGGGAAGATGGGTTATGAAGATTTTGTTTATTTCATACTGTCGGAAGAGGATAAATCTTCTGAACCTGGCCTAGAGTATTGGTATTATTTCGTTCCTTCTTAGAAAAAGTGTAGTTAACAAACATTCAGAAACATGAAGTCTCTGATTGATATTTACCTTGATAAAATAAGTTGGTAATGCAAAATAGCATTTTTGTCAATCTATTTTCTTTTTGAGCAGAGATTTGACACCAACAACTTTATTTGTTTCGTGTTAAAGCCTTAACCTCCTATCTATGGAGAACATTAACAATTGTTATGTATATTATCATGTCTTGTGATTAGTCAGAATACTTGCTTCAGGTTCAAATGCATTGACATAGATGGGAATGGAATCCTCACAAAAAACGAAATGCAGTTCTTTTATGAAGAGCAGTTGCATAGGATGGAATGCATGGCCCAAGAACCTGTCCTCTTTGAAGATATATTGTGTCAAATGGTTGACATGATTGGACCGCAGGTTGCTCCTGGGGTCTTGTTAACTACTCATCTTTTTCCTTTTTTCTTTGTTTAGTTTGGCGGCTTTGGCCACATTCTTTCTGTATGACCGTAGGTGCTTCTTGATATTTGTTACAGAATGAGGGCTACATCACGCTACGGGACATGAAAGGTTCCAAACTCGCTGCCCATGTTTTCAACATTCTTTTCAATCTCAACAGGTTCATTGCTTTCGAAAGTCGTGACCCTTTCCTCATCCGTCAGGTAGTTTTGTGTTCATACATCTTCAATACTGCAATATAAGGAATTTTGTTGTGGTTCTTTTTCACTTGGTTTGTTGCTTACTTGATCGATATGTTAGGAACGTGAGAATCCAACTTTGACAGAGTGGGATCGTTTTGCACATAGAGAATATATTAGGCTTTCTATGGAAGAAGATGGTGAAGATGCTTCAAATGGAAGTGCAGATATCTGGGATGAATCTTTTGAGGCTCCCTTTTGAAATTAGCAAGGTATGTACCACAAAGCCAGCTTTTAAAATTGAAAGGATGCATATATGATAGATGTGAAAATAGTATTTTACGTTGTTATTTTGGTATCGAAACTATGAAATTCCATCAGCTCATTAATATTGAGAGAATATTAGTCTAGTTTCACCACAGTTGGTGCTGCATGCTTTATATAGATGTTACTATGCTGGCATCTGCATTCTGAGGATAATTAAACCAATAATCTCTAATCCCAACAAAGTAGCTAGTTATTTTGAGTATCCTTATTTGTACATTTTGCACATTTTGATCATTTGTAGATACGAATTTCCTTAATCATTTAGATTAAATGTTCGCACAAAGTTAAGGAAAAATAAATTTATTCCCTGAAAATTTTGGATTAGTGATTTAAATTTTTTCAAACAAATGTCGTGAAAAACTATTTCTTAGAAGGTGTGAAGTGGAGGGGATTTGGTTGGAAATGAAAAAAGGACTTTTACTTTAGCGCATGCATTTGACCTCGTTTAACGAGCAGGAGAATCTACTATGGGATGCTGATCTAGCCTGCAATGAAATTAGTAGTCCATCCTTTTTTCAGGTTTGATGGTAACATGTGGGAGTTGAATGATCAAGGGCCTTACCCACTCATGGTTAACAAAGTAGCTGGCTTTTCTGCTATCAGCTCTATCAATAAAATTGGTTGGAAACTTTATTTGACACTGCAATCACATTACATCAGGTTGCCTGGAAAATATTGATGTGCCTTTTCTCCTAGCTTTTTCCGACGAACATCCTTCCCTGCTTGTTGTGGGTGAATGGGTGAAAAAGCAAATATGTCAATGAAACAAGAATTCATATTACATCTCAGACTCTCAGTCGAATCCATGATAAGCTTTGTTGTCTCAAATTTTATATTTCAATATGAAAATGAAATGTATCTTTGAATGATATATAAAAGATCCTCAATTTCTTGTTACAAAAAGTTATCATTTTTGACATGTTGAAGGCTTTTCATCTTCCAATGGAGCCTTTGCCTCTATGGAAGAACTGGCATGTCTCCTGGGCAATGGGAGTGTGGAATATATAGCAAAATTTGTTCAGCTTCCCTTTCGCTTCTATAGTTACCCAGCAGGCGGTGCTTTACAGACGGGTTGGATAAAGCTTCTAGTTAAGAACACAGGATGACAAAATTGCAAGACAGGGTTTCCTTTTTTTTTTTTTTTTTTTAGAAAAAAACGGCGGTTGGATAAAGCTTCTAGTTAAGAACACAGGATTGACAAAATTGCAAGGAACAGGGTTTTTTCCGTCCTTTTTTTTTTTTTTTTTTTAGAAAAAAAAAAATTTTGTTTGTAAAAGTAATTCTTTTTCTTTTTTTTTTTTTTTCCAGCAAGTTGCATTTATTTTTCTTTCCCATTTTCATCTTGTACACGGTATATTCATTTTTTTTTCCATTATCATAAAAATTAATATTTGCCAAACCATAGAAAGCATTTTGCTAAGCGGGTACGATAATGTTCCTATCATTTTTGAAATTCTCATTCTCAGTAACCGCTCTGAACTTCTGGCCTTGAAAGGTAAAAAATTTTTTTTTTTTTTTTAGAAAAAAAAAAAAAATTTGTTTGTAAAAGTAATTCTTTTTCTTTTTTTTTTTTTTTCCAGTTGCATATTTTTCTTTCCCATTTTCATCTTGTACCACGGTATATTCATTTTTTTTTTTCCATTATCATAAAATTATATTGTGCCAAACCATACAAAGCATTTGCTAAGGGGTACGATAATGTCCTATCATTTTTTGAAATTCTCATTTCTCAGTAACCGCTCTGAACTTCTGGCCTTGAAAGGTAAAATTCGCCGCTTCTAACCTTAAAAGGTAAAGTCTGGCTGGAGATGCAGCATTAATTTTAGCTCTTATCCTTACACCATTCAACATAGGACAACTATGATGACAAATAAAGGTAATTACTTTAATAATTTTAACATAATTGGCCTGTAAAATCCTATTATAAGAAATATTAATTAAGTTATAAAGGCTATTTTATTGCATAAGGAAATAGCTATGGTATTGTACAAAAATAATCCTATATATATATATATATATACACACACATATACACACACACTTCAAAATATTACTGTGTGTTATTTTTGTACCTTTCTTATCTTATCTTACAAGTTTTTTCGTGTCTATTTATTTATAATATTGATTTATGTAATTTTATTTTATTTTTTCAGTTCTCGCATATGTCTTCGCTTGCTTATCTATATTTTAAAAAATTTCAAAGAATTGTGTTTATTCAATAAATTAGGTTTGCTTCTAACGTTATATAATTAGATTATTTGATTTCATTTATAATATATTGTTGTTTATAATTATTAAGTCTCGAATAAGTATATATATAAGTACCAATAAGAAGCATAATATAAAGATGGATAAAAAAACAGAAAAAACATTGTCAAATTTAATAATGACAAATTACCCCCCCCCCTATTTTAATTAGCTAATAAATAAAATAAGAAATTATTATTAATCTTCCAGCATATTTAAAATACTAATCAATGCTATAGCAAAATTACAATATTAATTTAAATATTGCAGTGAATTTGCGTTCTGAATTCCAAAAGATATTTCAAAACGGACAATGAGAGGGATGGTGCCTACGTGCATAATAAATTTGTACAACTTATAAAATTTAGCAATTATAAAATTCAATGAAAAAATAAAACTATTTATCTTTATCTCAATGCTTATTATTATTTCACTTGTTTATGTAAATATAAGCAACACAATTAAAAAAGATAAATAACAAGTGAGAAGACTGAAAATACATATAAATATGTGCGACGCACGTTAAAAAAAATAATAATAAAATCATGAACTATTTGATTAATATTTTTCAATTTCCTGAATATTATTCATCAATACAAAATTATCAATTACTATTGGTGAAATATGGAAAGCAAAGCTTAGCATTGATACCTCAGTAATCAATAGATTTAATAATTATATATAAATATAGAATTTAATTAATTTGGAAAATTTATGGAATTGACATCTAAGAAACAACTCAAACAATGCCTTACTTGCTTTTTAACCATTTTAAGCACATTTTCTGTTCTGTGTATTACTGCCCACTGAGCATAACTTTGGTATAAATATAAATTGCAATATCTAATTAAGTTATGGCAGTTACCAATATTGCTGACTGCTATTATTAAACTAGTACAATTTCCTCAACTTTTGCTTTTATTATAATGCTATTATTGGTAATTAACTAAATTAAAATTAATATCAATTTTCATATTAGGAAGGATATCTTGAAAGTGGATTCTGTATATAACTGTTGATAACATTAAAAGAAAGAGTAGCTATTTTCTTTTTCTTTTTTTATTTATTAGAATTTAATGCTCATAAAAGAATTGAGTTAAGTACTTGCTGTACTGTCATAAATATTCAAAATGAGAAAAAGCAAATACAATTATAATTACCAAAAAAAATAAAACAAAGAAATAATAAATTCAAAGATGAAATAGTAAACCCAGTAATTAATTTCTTTGAACTTATCCCGTAATAATAAAAAGCTATTTTCACTAATAAAGAGTTGATTGAAGTAGTAAGCGATCTCAATTCCTGTAAGAATAAAAATGTAAATTTAATTTTTGGAAAACTGCTAAAAAATAAATAAATAAAAAGCCATTTTTCCATCGTGATTGTGAATTTTTTTTTTTTTAATTGAAGTTAATTGAGTTAGAATAATGATTTCTTATACAGTGAAACCGTAACGTCATACGGGAGGTTAACATGAAATGACAAACCACTATTAAACTAGTAACGGTAGGACTCACTTTTTTTTATTTTTAAAATTTAGAAAATTATCTAAAAAATACCATATAGAAATTATGGCGCCTATTGATATACATTATTATTATTATTTTAGTATAGGGTAGGAAAATTTGAACTTAAATCTATTGTCAAATCGTATATATATTCATTACTAAGCTATGTCTTAATGTGCATTCGTGCACATTGTTTTCTTTAATGTTAATTTGTCATTTTACATGAGACATCGCACGTACTATTATGATTGTATTATATAAATTTTTTAAAGTAACATACGATAGAAAATGATTTGAACAACAAATATCACTCTCAGAAAAGATGAAGAATGTCCATAATTATCAACTTTCTTTAATGTTCCTGATATCAAATCTAATATTTTGCATTAGCACTAGATATTTAAATAAAAATTTACTGTCATTCTTTCCAAATATGCCTACTTTCACTATCTCCCTTCCATAATTAGCTGCCACCATTCTGTATTTTAGTGACACAATTTAAATGTGCATTAAATTAGTGAAATCTGTGTTAGAGGAACAATGTATATTATTCAAGTGGAAGATTACTTTCAGACCATAATTAGCTGATATTTAATTAAATCCTATCTCCATCGTATAACATTATGATACATAGTACAAAACCCTAATTTTGGTAATGAAATTTATCTATAAATTGCTGCTCATCCTTTAGGACATACACATCCACATACATAAATTATATTTTTCTTCTCCTCTCTTAAACATTCCAGTTCCTATCATTTTCATTAATTCTGTACGAATTAATGGCTGGATATGGTTGGAGTATGCCTAAAAGGCCTTATAACAGTCCTCCACAAATTGCATGCAGGATATGTAACCATGTGTTTATGAGCACACAAGCTCTTATAGATCATATTGAATCTCACATGACAGAAGAAGATTCTGCCGCCAGAAGGCAACTGCCACTGCCACCGCCACCGCTGATGCAGCCGTCACCACCAGCTGGGCTAAACTTCATATCCTGCCACCGAAGAGCCAATTCTTTAACCCAACTGAATCTTTCATCACCAACTCATCCTTTGCCATTTAACCCAAATGCCTATAATTTGCCATGTAATTTCCAAGAAAGAAATAGTAGTACTAACCCTATGTTTAGTGCTACTCCACAAATGTTTTCTTCAAGGCCAACCTTTCAATCTCCACTTTCTTCAATGGCTACAAAGAACAGCAACTATACTATGCCTTTTTCCCTAGCAACCAGTAAGAAGAAATTGACAATGGCGGAGCAGGCATCTGGTGACTGCACAAAGCCATTTCTTCAACAGCTTGAGAAACCCTTAACGCCTTATAAAAATGAATTTAAGGGTATCCATAACAACAGGAACAGATCTGATTTGGATATGCTGGACTTGACTTTGAAGCTCTAGGAAGATTAGGGTTTATGCCAAAACCAACCTTAATTAAGCGTTACAATTAGGATGTTTTTCTTAATATTTAGTTGAAAAAAATAATGAGAAAATATAAAAATATTGTTCCCCGTAATAGTTGTATGCTATGAATTATTTGTCTTTGTAGATTTAATTTTTAATTTTCCTTAATATGTAATATTGCTAAGTTATATTTATGATTTCAGTAACAAAGATTATTGTTTGTCTATTTTAGTTTGGGTGTATAGTGCAATGTATGATTTATTGATTTCCAAAACAAGGATTGCCTCTTTATAATTTGACCTAATCTTTGTTTTTATTTCCTTTTATATATAGTAAAAAATTCATTCTACACGGATTGTTTCTTTAGAATTCAAGCTGCCTTATTTATTGAGACGTATGAAAAATAATTCAATGTGTACTAATGAGGATCAACAACATATAATCTTACAAATTGCGGATTTATTATGTTCACCACCTCTCATCGTTTAGTGATATGTTTATTTAAAATATAAGATTTGAATGATTTTTCACTTCTTGAAGTAGCTTTTGTAGAGTGAGTTAGATCTAATCTTAATATATAGGCTCATGTATACAAATTGTATCCATCACGCGACACCCGTGATTGGGGACCCTACTTAGAAATATCAACCAATGTAAGCATGAGTAATTATCTTATAATTTTTGGTAGAAAATTTTTCTTTGGTAACTTTACAAAGACAAGCACGGCAAAGCCATTTGGGAGCCTAAAGGGGCTGTGGCCTCCTAAGAAATTTAAAAAAAATAAAATCTCAAGAAAAATTATATTTTGATTCTTTAAAATATAAAAAGAAATTATATTTGACCCCTTAAAAATTTTAAAAATTTCAGCTGACTCTTTTAAAATAATTGTCCTAACTCCGCCTCTGAATGAATGCTTAAAAGAAAAATAAAAAATTTCATATTCCCTATATCTCGTATGGTTATATCCTTAAAAACAAAATTAAAAAAAAAAAAGTGTCATTTACTTATTTTACCTTGTTTAGAATAATAATATAAATATATATAATTATCATACCAACCCTAAAAATTTTGGTTAATTTTTTACGTGGAAAGATATACAATTAATCATCTTACCGCTGGAAAGTACCATTCATTATAGCATTAGTATATATAGATATGCACAATATTGGATTTTAATTAAAATGATATCTATTTCAGATGCGGTACAAGAAAAGAGACAATTTATATATACTCGCGCTTCCGGCGCGTTTATATATCTTAATTTCATAAATATAAGATTTATCTAAAATCCAAACATTCAACGGTTAGGATTATGCAATGGCCGCAAATGCAAGTAGGGTTAATATTATTCGACCATAAAATCCAGACAATGACATAAGACACTAGGTTGTGCAATCATAAAAGAAAATATAGCCATTAAAGGGTCTAATGAACTGTAAAGGGGCAAATAAAATCCTTATAAACAGACATTTCCCTTCAATCAAATTCTCTCATACAATTTTAATTTCTTTATTGCTAGTCCAATTTCTTTCTCCTTCATATTATCATGCCTAGGTTTGGTAAATTTTATACCTCAAGGCGTAGAAATGTAGAGCCTCAAATTCAATGTCAAGTATGTAACCGTATTACTTTTGGCTTCGAAGCTTTTGCTAGGCACTATGAAACCCACATAGTAATGGATGGAATAAGAGGAATTGTTGATCGCCGCCGAAGAAGAATTTTCGGTGGTCTTCCCAATTCTCTCCAATCAAACATCTCTCTTTCTGCTCCAAATCCTATTTTATCACTCCCTTTTAACATCAACTCTTTCGATGTCCTTCGAGTTCCTGCAGTTCCAATGGCACCAGTGCTTCCTCAAAACTCTATTTCCCCAACTGTTAACACTCTCCGTCAATCACCACCACCAACGGGTCAGTCTCCTGTTCGTCCACAGGGTGGGATAAGTGCAGTTGCGCCGGAAGTGATTGAGTTGGTGCAAGGTGATGCAGAAGAAGAATAAGAATAGTGTGATTGAAAGCTGTGATTAAGTATTGTACGCATGCAAGCAGATCACAGGCCAATTGGATTTGTGCAAGTGATATTTCCGTTTATTATGATAATTATCGTTAAGAGTCAGAGTCAGTTTGTTATGGTCAAAGTCCTTTGTTTACCTTTTGAAGTTTGGGTCAAAATAAATGTATTTGTCTCTTTAAATAACTGTTGTGATCGTTGCAATATTTTTTTTTTAATGCTAAATTTTTGTTATCCTTCTCCTGCAAATTTTTTTTTTTTTAGAAACTACGCATTATTAAAATTTCAATAATTAAATTTAAATCAATATAAATAGTTTAAAAAAGATAAGATTCTCTTAAAAGCGAACATGAAATAAAATTATTATTATCAAAATATCACAATAGAATTCATTGATTTTCAAAAATATTTATGGATGAATTTGAGAAAATGTATAAAATCCTTAAACATAATTAATATACTAAATATGTATGTGGTTAAATTTATTATATTAAGGACTTGGCCCTTACAATATCTAACCTAAAAATATGGTAAACCATACAGTAATTTTTATTCTTTTTATCTCCCTTGTTTCGTATTAATGCTTATTTATCTCCATATGTCACTCTAATATTAGGAAATTAGGAGATTATAATTTTGAATATATTTTCGTCTATCATCAGAAGAATTAAAGCTTTGAGCTAATAGACAAATTTTTTAAGATATAATATTAATTATTAAGTTAGTTTTCAAAACCCAGATTGAGAGAGAGAGAGAGAGAGAGAGAAAGAGAGAGTCATGGGAACCTTGTTCTTGAACCAGATCAAGAGGCAAGCAAGTTCTTTTCTACAGGAGAAATACAAAAATGCAAGATTGGCTTTAACTGATGTTAGCAGAATTGAATTGTAAGTATTTTGTTTCGTTCTTTTAAATTTCTATTAAGAGATATCAGA
The DNA here is from genome assembly GCF_014843425.1 of Jatropha curcas. The sequence goes on from NW_023590739.1 coordinate 3,415,087, forward strand.
TTTAATTTCATTTGATAATTTTTTTAATAATGTATGTGAAGGTTGGCTGAGGAAGCAACAAATAATGATCCATGGGGCCCTGTTGCTAAAACAATGACTATAATAGCTGAGGCATCTTATGGGATAGATGATTACTGGAGAATTGTTGATGTTCTTCACAGAAGGTAATTAATTGATTGTTAACTCTAATTTCAATTTCATTCAAATTTTTCTTTTTAAATCTTGATATTACATTTGAATCTTTAATCATAATTTCAATATTTAAAAAAATAAATGAAATGACTATTAGAGAATTGTGGATATTCTTCACACTACAGTCTACAGGAGGTAACTAATTAGTTACATTTCAATCTTTATCTTTAATTATAAGTTCAACAATGAATAATTAATGAAATGCAGTATGTGTTTGATTAGTGATTTAACAATATAAGTAAAAGAGAGAAATAAATAAAATTGCAGGTTTGATAATATAGATTGGAAGGAATGGAGGCAGTGCTACAAGTCACTGGTACTTCTTGAGTTCCTATTAACACATGGCCCTGAAGAATTTGCGGTAGAATTTCAATGTGACAGCGATGTAATAGACGAGCTTGGAACATTTAAATACATAGATAACAAAGGGTAATAAATATATTTATAATTGCTCCATTATATATATAACATAATTAATCATCTTTTAATGTAAAATAGTTTAATTCTTCAGTTTTGACTGGGGAGCTAACATGCAAAAAAGATCGGATCACATATTAAAACTACTGGAAGGAGGAGACATGTTAAAAGAAGAACGTTTAAAAGCTATAAAAATAACAAAAGAGATCCATGGATTTGGGAGTTTGAGCATAACATCTCCTCGTTCTCCTTCATCAGCAACCTCTGGATCATCAAGAACTTCATCTTCTGGGTCATATTCATTTACAGGTTCCTTGTTCAATGACCCATTATTTTTTACAAAAGAAGAAGAAAACACAGATTCTCTCGAAGGATTATTCCTTCAAGAAATGAGGGATAAAATTACTGATGCAAGTAACAATAATAATAATAACAACAATAGTAATAAAGATTTGAAAGGGTTGCATATGTGGGATTGCCCTCCGATTCAAGAAACGGGTTCTTTGTTGAACTGTGAAGATGATGGGCTGAAGGGGAAGATGGTAAAGGGGATGGAAAAACAAGAAGGGTCGGTTAATGGAATTTGCTTGAAGCTTGCCGGTGGTATTATTAGTCCAAGAAAATGTCACGGTCATCAGAATAAAGAGTTTTTCAGGAGCATTTCTGATGTGGGGAAGTTGATAAAGAAAAAGTATGATCGCCAATTTTCCTTGGGATACTAATACAGGATTAATTATTTTTTGATAAATTATCTTTTTGGGTTTGGTTCATACAGTTCCCATTCAATTTTGTTATGTAATTTTTTTTTTCTTTCTTTTTCTTTTTGGCCAAAATCAAAAACATATAATAAAGTAGTAACGATGAGTGTACATATATAAATATGTCACCATTATTGTGGAAATGTAATTAATGTGAATGAGTATAGAATGCAATTTTGTTCTGTTTAGTTATATGTAATTAATGAAAATGAATTTTCAATATGATATTTACATGAATATAGTTTTAGTTGATTGAAATTTACAATTGAAAATTAATATATATATATATATATATACAGTTCCCATTCAATTTTGTCTATGTATTTTTTTTTTTTCTTCTTTTTCTTTTGTGCCAAAATCCAAAAACATATAATAAAGTTAGTAACGATGAGTGTACATATATAAATATGTTCACCATTAATTGTGGCGAAATGTAATTAATTGTGATTCGGAGTATAGATGCAATTTTGTTTCTGTTTTAGTTATATGTAATTAATTGAAAATGAATTTTCCAATTATGATATATCATGAATATAGTTTTAGTTGATTGAAATTTACAATTTGAAAAATTAAATATTATTATATATATATATATATATATAATTTTATTCATAGATCATTATTTGATCTTTTTATGTAAACTTTTTTCTCCTATATTATATATATATATATATATATATTAATTTTATTCATAGATCATTATTGATCTTTTATGTAAACTTTTTTCTCCTATATTAGTAAGTGACTAACTATTTCGTTTTAAATTTGGAATTACAGATAATGAAATCCTTTTCATTTTAAACTTTAATGTTTGAGTTTCTAATTAATTAAAAATATTAGTTACTAATTGCCATAATAATAAATTTCTGGAGATATACTTAATTTTTTCCTAATTGAGTTAAAGTTTATCTAATTAGGTTGTATTTTTTCTATGTTTGTCCTTCATGGTGATGATAATAATTTTTTAAAAATTTCTGTGTTTTTTTTATTACATCTTAATATTATAATTCTTATATTTGAGTTCAAACATTAATTCTTTTTTTATCATTTTTTTAGAAAAAAGATTGTCCATTAATAATTTTTTTAAAATTATTAATTATGAATCTAGTAATAAAAGCATCCGTGTTTTCTTATTAGATCTTAATATTAGGATTCTTACTTGAGTCCAAATATTAGTTTTTTATTATCATAATAATATATAAATTAGTAAGGCATTTGCTTTCTAATTGAATTAAAACGTTTACCTAGTAGAATAATAAATTTATATAATATTTAAACTAATTTTTTGTTTTAGGAAAATAATACAAATATTCTTGTTTGTTCTTTATATGTCGTTGTTCACTACTATAGTTGTCCTTTATTTTAATATTAAAATAAGTTCGCTAAACTTCTAATCTTGCAGAAAAAATTAAACTAAAAAATAGTCTATTTTTGCCAATTAGCTTTCTTCTGGAGAACATTTTTTTTCACAGGTCAATCTCTTTGCTTCTAAAGCATTTTTTTCTCTCTAACCAGGCCCTTTGCCTCCGAATATGAGTGAAGATATCGTGTATTGTAAAAATAGATACGGATTTAGACACTATACGAAACAATTCAAAAAAAAAAATATTAATCGAGAAGAAGGATTTGAACATAAATCTATTTATCAGGTAATATTTATAAATAATAAGCTATGCATTAACATGCAAAACAACATTAATTAATAATAATTAATAGAGTCATTATTACTTACCTTCTTTCTTAATTTGCTATTTATTTAGTGTGGTGAGCATAAATGAAATGAGCATATTACAATAATTAGCGCGTGTTGCAGTGTGATCATAGTATTTGAAAAGAGGGGTCCAAATACATTGTCGTTTTATCTGTTTGAAAGGCAAAAATATGTAATTTAAAATTAGAAACTATCCTATAAAGCAACTAACCATAATATAATACATAATTGCATGTCCTTAATATTCTGTATTGGAAAGTGGAGGAAGGACAAAAGGTAGGTAAAAGAGGCCCAATAGCAACCATGCTCAGCCCTGGTCATGAAAAATGGGCCTTTCACCTTTAAAAAGAGGACACACAGTCCTTTATGACGGCTGCTTAAGGTAACCGAAATAGCAGGTAACTCCACTTTTTCATTCACATTTAACATAATATTTTTATTTTGTCCGTCCCTTAGCCAAAAAAAAAAAAAAAAAAAAAAAAAAAAAAAAAAAAAAAAAAAAAAAAAAGTAAATAGTTTAACAGTGCTGATATTAAAGATGAACAAATGATTTATTGAAAAATTAGAAATTTAGAGGCTAAATAATTAGTAACTATTTTTTCCAGAGGCCAGTAATTTGTTTAAAGATGTTTTCAAACTCGATTTAGCATTATTATAAAAAATGCTTTCAAGAAAAAAAAAATGTTAAACAAAAGCCATGAAATTTCTATTTTTAAATATTTTTGGTGTGGTTGTACTGTTGTATCACCCCTTTCCTACGAAGAGAAGAATAATTAATTTCATTAATTAATAAATAAAGAGAGGAACTACCATCTTTTCATCCATGGCTAGAAACAAGAGAAGGAGATATGTTTTAATATTTCAATATAAATAAAACCCAGCTAAATGTCCAGAATTTCAATCACGTATGGGCCAAGCATTGATTAAACAAAGAAAGAAGAATCAATATGAAGTCCAACCGTTGGAGTTACTTGAGGTTGAATTAAAAACATTTACTCGAGCTCGTTTGATAAGTTTATTGAGTAAAGTTTAAGTCGAACTATTGAGCCCCACTCAAACTCAGCTCATCAATTCGTAAGTTGATTTGTGAGTTCACTTAGTGGAGCCAAGCTCATGAATTAGTTTTATTGAGCTGACCCAAATTTAAAAATTAACTTAAAAAGAGTTAAAGTCAATTAAATTTATATTAAAATGATGTTGTTTTGTTTTAATAAATTTCAAGCTCGAGTTCAATGACCATTTTATGTTTATAATTATTCGGTTGAACTCGTGTTGGCTGTTTTGAATAAGCAAATTGTAAACTTTAATTTTTAAGTTTGAAACTATCTTAAATATATCCTTATCGAGTTAAGCTCAAATTATTTATAGCCTCAAATATAAATATGTCCCATAAAATATGGATATTTTTGGCTTTAATGTTCTTTATTATAAATGAAAAAATATTTAATAAGTATTTTTTAAATGATAATTAATTATTGACTGAGCCAAAAAAAAAAATGCATGTACATCCAATATAAAAAAATATTTTCTTTCTTAAACAGAGCTAACTGTTGATTTAAATAAATAAAAACAATTTTACTTTATTTTATTGCGGTGTTGATGATTTTAATCCTTTATCAGAAAATAATGGAGTATTCTCTTTATGGAATGGCACTAAAATTGAAGTAAAAGGTAATTCATTTACCACTGATTTTATCTTATGAATATTAAAAAAACTATCTCTGGCAGAAAATGGGCACACATATGATAGATGCCAACATCTCAAATTCAAAATAATAATAATAATAATAATAATAATAATAATAATAATAATAAAGAGAAGTTATATAAAAAAATTAATTACTAAAACAACAAAAAATATAAATAGACATAAATTAAAAGGGACAATTTTTTTTTATCTAATTAAAAGGGATGATTGGGTAACGACCAATAATTTATCCAATCATTTGATATCACCAAATCTTAATATTCCTCCCCGCGCTCAGAAAAACGAGGTCCAATTAAAGTTTTCTTTTGTTATTTTTAGTTTTTTAATATATTGACAAATTTTTAATTATTCAAAAATATCAGAATTTAAATTTTTCTTATTATACGACAGACAGACAAACTCATTCATTTACCATTTAGCTATTTACTTTTAACTTTGAATTTAAAATATATATTTTAGTTTATAAATCAGTTTAAAAGTAATTTGCTAAATATTTTTCAGAGCCATTTAAAAATAACTTTTTAAATAGTTTAATAATATTTGATAATAAGTAACTTAATTTATCATGATTATCAAAAAGATATATTGTATTTTTTTTAAAAAAAAATTATTTGAATGATATGTTCTTTTAAATGGTAATAAATAAACTGCCTTAATTGGGACTTTTAACTTACTTCAAATAATTTTTGAAATTCTAATTTAAATATCTGCAATGACTAAACTTTTCTAAAAAAAAAAAATTCTAAAGAGTGAATTCAATCTTTTCAATTTTACGGATTTAAATTTCAAATTTATGATATTCAACTATCATTTGACCTATTCTTCCACAAAATAGATATTCAAAATATCTCTAAATCGTCCTAGTTTTGAATCTCAAAGCAATCCTACTAAAACTACTAAGGTAATTAAAATCTCCTTTGCTTGTTAAAAAATATTCTATGTCTTGGTTATAATAAAAAATGTTTAACATTAATCCACCGATGATTTCATATTCACGGAAAAATAAATTAGTCAGATTTCATGTTTCACAGAAAAATATTTCATGTTTCACAGAAAAATAAATTGGTTATTCATAATTTTATATCCGTTGCTGAAAAGTGCATGTAAGGATTAAATTAGTTAATATTATTATCTCTAATTTGTGCGTACATTGTGTATTTTCTAATTAGCTAATAAAAAAAAAATCTATGTTTTGTATTTAGGGTTACTTGGTCCCATTTTTACTCTATCTGCACCACAAGATACATGCTTTTTACTTTCTGTAGTCTTGCAAGAAATGACATTCTGAAAGATAATTGCTTAATTAAGATATTATTAAGAGTAAATTTATGTTTATTTTCAACTTTGTTTTAGCATTTTGTAGATGATTCATCCAAGTTTGTGGTACAATATTAAAAATAATAATAAATAATAAATAATAAATAATAGTCCCTTTCAACCGGTAAAATTGAGGCTTGACTATCTTCACCAAACGGCCACAACGCCGCACGATCCTAGTGGTGACGCTCTCAACGGTAACGTTGAAAATCTGAGGCTAATGTGGTAATTTCGTATACAGAAATCCTTCAACAGAATGGACCAACTCCAATAAAATATTTGTCCTGTTATAGTTCTTACGTTTCCCACAATGTCTTGTCAACTTTATCTACGAATTCCCTATTCTACCCTTTATCTTTCTCTTATTTACCTCTGCAAGATAATTCAACAATAACGTCACTCTTTTTCTCTAGCAAACAAGATTCTCACTCTTCAGTTGGCATCCAAAGTCTCTCTCTTTCTCTCTTTCTCCCTGTACACCTTTCCTCTCTTGGGTTCTCTGCAACTTTACTTTCTTGAGCTTTCTTTTATACAGAGTGAAAATTCATATTTATGACTTCACAGTCCCTTTATACAAATCTTTAGAAGCTCTTTTTGTTTTTTTTTTTTTTTTTTTTTCACAGTCCCTTTAACTACAAATCTTTAGAAGCTTTTTTGTTGTTTTTTTTTTTTTTTTTTTTTTTTTTTCTTCTTCATTTATTTTTGGTTTCTTTTCGATTCTCATTTGATGAGTGACTGATCTCAGCTTTGAGGTGACTAAAGATCGGTTCTTGGCAACAATGAAGTTTTCAACTCGGCTCGACTCAGCTGTTTTTCAGCTCACTCCAACTCGAACCAGGTACTCTTATCTCTTTTGATTAACTTACTAAATACATGCCAGCTTAAACCAAGCTTATTCGGGCCTTTTGGGTGTGTTTTTCATTAGAAATGAATCGCTTATTGTTTGGGTCAGAAAGCAGCACTTTTATTTTGTATTGTGTTTTTAGTAGTTATTTCTATTTTTGGAAACCTGCTTGTTTTCTAAGTGATCTGATTTTGTGATTAGTATGTGCTTCTTTTTTTCTGAATTTGATATTTCAGATTGAAATTTTTACTTTCTTGTTTATACTATCTTATTATTTCGTGAACTTGAATTTGATTCATTCTTGAAAATGGCAGTTTCAATATACGTTGTGTCACCAATGAAGCTTTATTAGTTGACTTTTCAGAACTTGCCTTTTCCTTTTTTAACTTTCCTTGGTGTATGAATTTTGCATTTGTAGCACATTATAGAGTTCAATGTATTGGTCTTCAAGTGTTATTGCTTGGAATATCATTATCCATCAGGAAAATTCAATTCAGTTTTTTGCCTTTTTATCATGGAACTTGAACTTTGTGTTTTTCCAGGTGTGATTTGGTTATATCAGCAAATGGAAAGACGGAGAAAATAGCTTCTGGGTTGGTTAATCCGTTCCTTGCGCACTTAAAGACTGCACAGGATCAAATGGCCAAGGGGGGTTACTCAATTATCCTTGAGCCAGAGCCTGGAAATGATGCTACATGGTTTACAAGAGGAACAATTGAAAGGTTTGCCTTGTTATTTACTGCTCCTCCCTTATTGCGTCTTTTTTTTCTTTTTCGTTGTTGTTGGTGGTGTGGTTATCAACCGGCATTATATTTGGCTTCTTAAGCATAATAAATGGACATATTTATGCAATATTCTCCTGATACTGGTATTGCAGAGCCGCAGACTAATATGTTTTCATTTTATAGGTTTGTTCGATTTGTGAGCACTCCAGAGATTTTGGAACGCGTGTACACCTTGGAATCTGAGATCATACAAATAGAAGAGGCAATAGCAATTCAAAGTAATAATGAAATTGGGTTGAACATGGTATGTAAAATCTTTAGGAAACTTGTGATCTTCAAATCAAAGCCTACAATTCAACTTTAGTTGCATTTTTGTGTCATAGGTAGAAGATCATCAAGCAAAATCTGTGGAACGCATTGAAGGTACTTTGAAGAAGACATCTGGACATACTGTTCCTTGTTTTATGAACATCATGTTCCTATTTTTAATCTAATTGGAACTGTTTTACATTTGTTCTCAGTTTATCAATTCAATTTTCTTCTTTTTCTTTTTTTTCTTCTTATTCCCGTTTTCTACTCCCTTCTCTCTCTTCTAGTGGGGGTAGCATATGGGTCTTATAGTAGCATATTAGCAAAGCTTTGTAACGTGAGGTATTTTATTTTATCAAGCTTTTTGTTGTAAAAACTAGATTGCTGGAAAATGTAAGTTTCTAGTTAATATTTCTATAATGCCATTTGTTTTGGAATTACACTTTCTGGTTCTGACAGGTACCAGGCCTTTGCTAGATTCTAATGAGGAGAAAGCCATTGTCCTTTACAAGGTGGGTGGGTACTATATAACCTTAATTGCATAATGAACCATATATCTTAAATTTTATCCCTTTGTCATCTGGCAGCCTGGTGCACAGCCACCTGAAGCAAATGTGTCAGTAGCGCAGGAGGGAAATTCAAAGTACGTACCATGTATTACCATGACTTGTAAGGTTATGTAAAAAATCTTAATTTTTTGCAATCGTGGTGATTGCTAAATTACTACCATGAATCTGTAATTTATTATGTACACATTCATTTACAAGGCTTAACCAAATCTATTTCGTTTGTATTGCTAGAGTTCAGCTTATGAAAGTTCTGGAGACACGCAAAACTGTGCTGCAGAAAGAGCAAGGCATGGCCTTTGCTCGTGCTGTAGCTGCTGGTTTTGACATTGATCACATGGCACCTTTGATGGCATTTGCTGAAACTTTTGGAGCCTCACGCTTAATGTAAGCAGCCTATTTTTGGACTGATCACATTCATCCTTTTGAGATTAAATTATTATATTCTTCATCAAGTGGTTTGCGGCATGGTTTTACTTCCGGCCCTGAGAATCATCCCTAATGTGGTTTTATTTGCCGATGTCAACAGGGATGCATGTGTGAGATTTATGGACTTGTGGAAGAGAAAGCATGAAACTGGCCAATGGGTTGAAATTGAAGCAGGGGAAGCAACATCTAGCCGTTCTGACTTCTCTGCCATGAATGCATCTGGTATTGTTCTTTCCAGTGCAATCAGCAAGCAGTGGCCTGAAACTCCAGATAGTAATGGGAAAATAGGTGTCGACTCACATTCAGGTATGAGCTTATGGTCTAACCTGGTCCCAAATGATTTTATCATGGGCACTTGCTTGACGATTCAAGATGGATGTCTCAATTCAATGGTCTTCTGATCCTTAAATTATTCCATGTCTTTCTGTTATGAAGATACATTGTTTACTTCTGCATCCAACATTTGATTTGCTTCTTATATGGGTATAGTTATATGGTACAGAAGAAAGGAGCTCATCTCGTATTTTCTTATTCTAACTTTTTGTATGAGTCTGCTGCAAATTTATTGTCATAGAGCTATGAGCTGGCAGTAGCAATACTGATATAAGCAACACATATGGGGTGTAGAAGAGCCAGAGATAAGACCCCTCCTTGCTCTCGCCCAATACAAATCACTTAAAATTGTTGGATTGGTTAATAGCAAATAGCTAATATCAATGGTTTATGGATTTGTTAGTTTGCAAAGATGGGAAAGAATCTTACTTTTTAGTTCGATCCCTTAGGAATGCAAATCACAAATTTTGCATCATCATGAAAAAATGATACCTTTTGTTTTACCTCAATGATTTTGTAGTTAGATTGATATAGTGCCGAAATGTATAATTTGTCTGTTTCAACTGAAACCATAGTAGCACAGTTTGCTAGGAGATGATGTATCATTAATACAGAGGGGAAGAGTGATCGTACCTCAGTTCTTGTACATGGTCAATCTTTAGAAAGCTTTTTTTTTTAGCATTGAAAAAGGGCCCGGTCATTCATGTCAAACACTCTGTAAGGCTGTTGGTGTTCATGTACAAGAAACAAAGCAGATGGTAACACATGCCTAAAAGCCTTCAAATTTCTAACTAACAGTCATGGATGTGTAACACTTTCTTTATTTGAGGTTTCTTAATGTAGTTCATACCATCATTATACTTGTAGCACAGCATTCCATTCTCTTGCATTGAAATTTAATGAAAAAAAAATTGCTTGTTCATGTGATAGATGAAAAGCCTCCCATGGATCAACAACCATTTTCGAGCCAGCAAGAATATTTTCAAGGCCAGTTTCCACATCCTATGTTCCCTCCATGGCCTATTCATTCTCCACCTGGTGCATTGCCTGTCTTTCAGGGATATCCCATGCAAGGCATTCCTTACTATCAGAATTACCCAGGAAATAGCCCATTTTTTCAGGCACCAAATCCATCAGGGGAAGATACTAGAGTTAAGGCTGGTCGAAGAAAGGGACGGAGAAGGCATTCCATGGATAGTGGGGATGACGACCCTGACCATGAAACAGGGGAAGTGGATATGGAGTTGGACAAAGAAACTTCAGGAAATCAAGAACCAGGGAAAAAGTCTAGTCGATCAAGTAGAAAGCAATCTGGCATGGTAGTTATTCGGAACATTAATTATATCACTTCAAAGAGGCAGGAATCGTCTGATAGTGATTCACAATCAGCCTCAGGTTCTGAAACTGATGAGAATGTGGGAGATTTATCAGAGACTAAGAACTCTAGGAGAACCTCAAAAAGGAAAGGAAGCCATGCAAAATCTACAGATAGGTTGGATGTGTCTGATAGGGAAGGAAAAATTCAAGGGAATGAGGCAGATGGGGGACATTGGCAAGCATTTCAAAATTATTTACTGAAAGGTGCGGATGAAGCTGAACATGCTGTGGATAAAGGTATGTTTGCGATGGAAAAGAATGTTCGAGTTAAAAGGCGACAAAATACAGCAGGAGACGACCCTTTAGATTTTGATGGACGAGAGATAGTTGATACTCAAGAAGGGAATACGACAGATATGCAGAGAATTAGTGGAAACTTTGCCCGCATGAAGGTCTCAAATGATGAATCATTGATATCAAAAAGAATGGGTCAATCTAGCAATGGCGAAAGCTTCACGGATGGTCCAATGGATATTCAATCTGCAGAAAGGAGAGGTAGATATAGGAGATCAACCAATGATGATTTTATGATACATGGACAAGAAAATCAGTCAGGTTTTTTAAGTTCATCAAATCCATTGGCAGTAAATGGATTTGTGCATCCTAACAAAGAGTTGTACCAGAGTTCATCCCATAATATGGATGATGATTCTTATGTGGTTTCATTGAGGTCAACCTCAGTGGATCAAATTGGAACTGGTGGAAGGCATGCAATTGACATGGATAATGAGTTTCCATCAGCTCGGGTAGAAAACTCATCTAATAGGGATGGAAGCCAAGTCAAATATGAGCCAGATGATTTAAATTTGATGCCTGAGCGTGGTGCAGAAAAGGGGACAGTTGGTTATGACCCTTTAGATTATGATATGCAGGTTCATGCTGAAAATATTGCTTCATTGGACAAGAAAAACAGGGAGGCTGTTACTGGTGTCAGGCAAGGCACTAAAAAGGTGGACAAGGACCGGAAATCAAAACTTGTTCCAGATAAAAAGACAGTGGGACCAATAAGGAAAGGGAAACCTTCAAAGTTGAGTCCTTTGGATGAGGCCAGGGCACGTGCTGAGAAGCTTAGATCATTTAAGGCCGATCTACAGAAAATGAAGAAAGAAAAGGTGTGCTTTCCTGTCCATTTAGCAAGCACTTAACCTCCATATTGAAAGTTGAAACACTCCCAGCAAAGTGCTGTAAAATATTGCATGGTTTAAAAATCTCGGGATAGTGGTTTTTTTTTTTGTTTCGCCTTTAAGCCAACTAGTTCTTGGGTTTATTCACAGCTTTGTGCTTTTACAGGAAGAGGAGGAAATAAAACGTCTGGAAGCTTTGAAGTTGGAGAGGCAGAAGAGAATTGCTGCCCGAGGCAGCTCCATTCCTGGTCAGCCATCTTCACAGCAAACCAGAAAACAATTGCCAACAAAACTTTCTCCAAGCTCTTACAAAGGATCAAAGTTCAGTGATTCAGAGCTTGGATCAGTATCACCCCTGCAAAGGTTCCCTGTCAGAACTGTCTCTGCAGGATCTACTGACTCTCTTAAAGCTTCGAAATCCAGCAAACTGAGCACCGGCAGTCACTCTGCAGGAAATAGAGTAAGCCGGTCAGTATCGTCATTGCCTGAACCAAAGAAACAGAAAAATAGTCTAACGCCTGATGCAAAGACATCCATGGCTCGAATTAGAAGATTATCAGAGCCTAAATTAAGTAGCAGTCAGAATGCTACTTCAGTTAAGCCACGAAACACTGAGCCAGTATCAAAGCCAAAAGTATCAAATGGACCTGAAAGCAGGAAAATATCTGCAATTGTCAACCATGATAAAGACAAGATTGCATCTCTTCCGGAACTGAAAATTAGAACCACGAAGGGATCTGATGTTCCCCATGGCAAATCAGCTGGGAAAGAAATACCCCATAATAAACAGAACGGAAGTAAGTCTAATACCACTTCCGAAGTTACTGAAGTGAAAAGGAATACTGATAAAAATTCATATCATAGTGATGGGGATGGCAGCCCAATAATCGAAAAGACTGTTGTGATGCTAGAATGTGAAAAGCCCTCCGTTCCTTCTGTGCTTACATCAGGAGAAACTAGGGAAACGCAAAAGGGGCACTCCAGTAATAATATAACAGGAGAAAAAACTGAGACTGTGTCAAACTATGCAGCGATCCGAGCACCAGTTTCACCAATTGCGACGGATGAGATTGACAGAGAACCTAGTGAACACCAATTACAAGTGCTACCCAGTACATATAAGGTAGGTCAGAACTCCAAAATGGGTATGGCCCAATCATTTTTATGTGTATTTCTGCACACTTAAATTCGTTGACATATAATATGGTACTAAAATAAAGAATTGGAAGAATTCTGATTTATTAAATATGTTATAATGAAAACCTCACAGTGATCTTTGTTGTTGAATCATCATCATTCACCTGTTTGATAGCTCTTCTGTCAGTATGAAAAATTGAATTAACTGCTAAAAAGTTCTATTTTTTCCCCTCACCCTGAATATTGTGCTGTGAGTCAGATCAGTTGGTGATCACTTTGTAATCATGTTTCGTATCTTGACAAGAGCTTAACATTTTTTCTCTTTGAATGTGAAAGTTGCCTATTGATTTGACGTTTTTGTGTGAAACTTTTTGCTGTCAGGTGACAAGTGAAAATGCAGGTAATATAGTGAAGGAACCACCTAAGCATTCAAGCACTGGCATTGCTGAAAAGCCATACCAGGCTCCTTTTGCTCGGGTCTCTTCTCTGGAAGATCCATGCACCCGAAATTCGGAGTACAGCAAAGCACCTCCAACTAGCTCACAGACAGCAACAGCAGGCATGGAGACTGTTAGAGCTCAGATATATGATCCTAAAAGCTTAAAATTAGAAAAGATCCCTGAAGCATTGGATAAGCCCCAGGCAAAAGAATCATCAAAAGGGTTTAGAAGGCTGCTGAAATTTGGAAAAAAGAGTCATACTACCAGTGAGCGTAATGCTGAATTGGACAATATCAGTGTGGATGGTTCTGAGGCGGAAGATACAAATGCAAATATTGCTACTTCTAGTGAAGGTAAAAAGCATTACATTCCTTCCTTTGTGCTTTCTAATGAATGGCAAAGGTTTGGAAAAAAAAAAAAAATTCAGTAACTGCTTATAAGGTCTGCAAAATACGACTAACAAGCAACAACTCGTGGAAACATTTAAATATCAGCAAACAAATATCCTAGAATCTTACTCGCATACAGATGTCTTTTATCTTGGACCAAAAATTATATCTGGTTTTACAACAACATATTTTACTCTCTAATTGCTTTACTATAATATTCACATTCAGGCCCTGATATCGTTGATTAAAAGAAACTAGTATCAAGAAATTCACTACATTAACATAGGTTGCACAGTAGCTGCAATTTGAAATGTTTTAAAAATGACTTTTGCTTTATTCAAATCATTATTGGTAATATTTACGATTTAAGCTGACTCAACATTTTGTTGTCATATCCAGTTCATACATTGAAGAATCTAATATCCCAAGATGAAACCCCGACTGCTGGAACCACTCCTCAGAAGAGTAAGTTTGCACGATTCAATTAAGCATTTTCACCATGCTCTTAAATTTTTCAGTTTATAAGATGATGAATTCTGCTGCAGCTTCGCGCCATTTTTCCTTGTTATCACCCTTCAGAAGCAAGAACAGTGAAAAGAAGCAGTATGCTTGACAATGTGCATGCTTGAGAATGTGAATGCTGTTAAATTTGAAGGTGAGGAAGCGAAGCGCTCGTCTTATTTTACACCATTTGGGTTGTGAATTGTTTACAGAATTTTGTGTTTATTCATTTTCCCTGTCTTGTAACTGTAAAAAGACAAAAAACAAGAAAAAACTGAAAAAAAAATGATATAACTATGTTGCTATAGAATTGATGATGTATGTGCATTCATGTTCCAATTTCATATTTCAAAGTTATTATGGTGAATCAATTTTGTAATTTCCTCGTCCATTGAATTGATTAAATGTTAATGACCAATACAAAAAGTTGTCCTTCACATTACTCATTTGTATCATTTTAGAAGGGCATTGGGTTTTTTTACAGCAAATGTACATTGGTTTACTTGTATGGTACTTTTATATCCACTCGTCTTCTTGTAGTGTGACCATTCTTGGTCTCCAAAGTGACCCGAAAACGAAGTTTTCTGAGTTATAAATAAAAACACGATACTTAACATCAGGGTTTTGGTTGGAAAGTAAAGAATTAGAGAGGTAGGTGAAAGTAGAAATCACTAGTCAGTCCAGCAACACGTCATAGTTTAGGGTCTGGTATCATTCAAAGACATAAACAGCAATTGCAAAAATTTTATATTTTTATTGCTTTAAATAATTTAGGATTCAGGATTACTCATACAAATGGAATTGAAAAAGAAAAGAGCAATTAACCCTAAATCTATCAGTCAAAACGAATAATAACACAAGAAATGTTGCTTTTGCTCATTCGAGATAACCCCTCCTTTGCCAAACACTCAGCAGCTTCTTGTGGATCCTCCATGTGTCTGATCAGATTCACAGCTTCTTGATTCTTCATCACCTGCACAAGTATACATCTAAATTACATTTTGTTACAAAAGTTTTGCGTTAATTATTCACTAATTAATTACCTCCCAAATGCCAGTGCTTGCTATGATAACAAATTCAGTATCAGGATCAATCCTTTCACTTCCAATAACCAGCTCTGAGCCTTTTGAGAGTTTAGTGCTTGTTGCTAAGTTTCTGGAGTTCCATGCCCATATCCTTACTTTAAAATTCACAAAAAGGTAATCAAATTTCGGGCCACAAAGTAGGTCAACTAGCTATTATAGTACACTTTAGAACTTAGAGGTGTCCGTACCAGAAAAGAGCCTGCGATACCAGTGCCTTTTATTTGTTTGCTGGTGCTTGCTGCTCATTTGATGAGCCACGCCATTTCTACAAACCACAGCTCTATAGTCACCCATGTTAGCTATCACAAGCTTTTCTCCATTGATTACCATTACAGAAGCTGAACTCACTCTCCTTGTCTCATCATCTGGTTTCTGTGTTTCCTTAATCTTTGCTCTAGCTCCAAGATAAGCTTTTCTTATAGTTTCTTCGCTCTTTCTTCTTATCTGAAACTGCAAGGCACCATGTAGTAATGTCATAGCTAATATGTACTCAAAAAAACGCCACAGTCATAGTATTTTGAGAAAAATAATTGGAAAAAGAAAATGTATGGTTTTGTTTGAGAGGGTAACAATACCTCTTTAGGATTTCTATCAAACAGGTGGGATTGAAGGTATTTGGTGACTCGATCGCCGATTCGAGAATCAAAAACTCCGAAAAACCATAGCTCAAGCTTTTGTAGTTGCTCTCTTTGAACTATAACTGAGTCAGAATCTGTTGCATCACGTGAACCTCCTTTAAATGAATGATCTTCAACTACATGGTACCCATGAGATATTGGTGTCATCCATGAAGACTTCTTTGTTGTATCAATCTCTCTTTTCTTGCTTCTATATCTTACCAGAAACCTTCTAAGCCTAAATGCCTTAAAGAAATCAAGAAAACAGCTTAACCCTATATCAGTATCAAAATCAATTCTTTTGAACTTGATATGACATCCTTTTTAAATAGAATTCAGACATACCTGGAGCTTGAGATGAAGATCCTCCAGTCCCATGTTTCTCTCTTTCAATTTTGAGATATATATAAATAGAATAAACCCTTTTTTTGGATATCCTTGATTTTATGGTTTTGAGGAAGATAATCACATTAAACAAACAATAATTAAATGAAAAAGGAGGAGGAAGGGGGGGGTGGGGGTGGGGGGGAGGGATGTAGGGAGACCCTTTGCTTGAAAGGGAAATCCTGGGCTTACTTTGGTAAGGTATTTAAGAGATTTTTCTAGTCAATAAAAAGTCTAAAACTATTTTTCAGGTCAATGCATTAATGGGAAAATTTATTGATTTTGATTATATCAGTTGAGGAAAATTAAGCATGTAACAGGCAGGTGAATACTCACCCTTGTATGTGGAATAGGAAAATCAAATATTTCCACTTCAGAAAGTAAGTAGGACCCTTAAAACTTGCTTAATAGTTTTTCACCAAATATTTCCACTTCAAAAACGAGAACCTTAATAGTTTTTCTTTCCTCCAACTATTAGTAGGGCAAGTCCTTCCTAAGTCTTGTACTTAGAGAGGAGAATTTAGATTATTATAATTTTACTGATCAACTTGATTAACCAATTTTTTCAGTTTTAAATTGAGATAATACTTACTTACACCTAGTGCATGGGATAACTTAGTGAATCCATAAAGGTTTTTTTTTTTTTTTTTTTTTTTTTATATTATTGTTACAACAAAAATTTATTTTTGATTGATTTAGTGTATGAGATAAGCCCATATAGGAATATGTAAGTGTTTCCTTCGTATGGATGTCTAACTTTTTCCATTCAATGTTACCTAGTGTTTTTTCTAGATTTAAAACTCGAAAAGAGTTGGCTGTGTGGTGAATGTGTTAATTAAAATCTTAATTGTACTAACTTATAGTAACATCTAATGGTCCTTGGTGTATGATGCCAATTAAGGCAACCAAGGTGGTTGTGCAAAGCCATAATTTCAATTTTGGCAAGCTAGGTGAGCAATTTAATTAGGTCATTAACTAATAGGTTAAGAACATAAATTTACCCAACTAAGTTTGCTTGCAAGTGCTTGGCATGCGTGAGCAGAATTTAAGCCACCAGAAAATTTGCGTGATATTTGCCATTTGGGGTGTCAACTGTCCATCAACATGCCTATTTGATCTTTGCCTATCTCCCATACAAGCCTCAAAAGAATAAAATACTTATAGGAGAAAAATGATACCACCCACAAGCTAACCAAGAATTATAGTAATTCTTACACAACTGACAATTACTCATTGTTTCCAAGTTAAATCATTTTCTTTCAAACTTACTAGTAAAATAACTTTCGCATTCATATTTTAGAAAGTGAAATTACTTCAGTACATTTTCTGTTCTTGATTTTTTTTTCTTATTGTCTTACACACGTAACCTCTATAGAAGAACGCAGTTGATGCTTTTAAAGCGGTATCAACGAGAATCTAAAGCAGCTTATGAGGCCTGCTGTGACTTGATACAAGAAAATCAGCAAAGCGGAGAAAAGTAAAACAAACGCAAGGGCGATCCTAATTCATGTGCCTTTACAACGAATGTCCCAAACTTTTATCATCTAATCAAATAGACAACAGTTTGCTTTAGCTTGTTAAATTGATTCTTACATCTATAGTTAAAACACAAAGGATTGAAGAAAGATTTGCAGAACTGATACTACAGAAATGGGGCATCAATCCCTAAAACCACGAGGCACCCAATGTTATTGCAACAGAGTGTAATTTCCTTTAGGCCGAGAAGCACACAACTGGACATCTCTCCAACATATGCAACAGAATGTAACCACCTTTAGGCCTAGAAGCACACAACTGGACATCTCTTTAACATATGCAAGCAAACAACACTCACAAAATGAAATCCAACATAACTAATGAAGAAAGCAACAAGAGCATTGTGTCAAATTAAATGTTGCACAATAGAACTCACTATAAAATAAGTTTTCCTTGAACAATCCTGAATCTCTAGGTAAATAGAAAACCAAAATGGATAGCATCCCAAAATAACAACTTGCACAATATTTGATAACAAAATTGACAACTCAAAACTAATACTTTTATGCCGCATTCTCTTTCTTCAGCTTAGCAAGCTCTTGCCTGATCAATCCACCCCTCTGCATTTAGATATTATAAGATACATTAGCAAGAGTAGGAAAAAATACAGGCCATAAATTTGTTTGCTAATATAGAAATCCAGAACCAGAACTTAATGGAAAATCTAGCAAGTCCACTAACCATTTTTAATAATAAACAAAAAGCAATATAACTACAACACTAGTAGAAAGACAACAAAAATGTAATCTAAGCACTTGATTGTATAAAATGTACTATGACTAACCTTGATCTTAGCCAACATCAACTTGAACCTATCGAAGTCATTGAGAGATGCCCTTCTCTTTTGGACAATCAGCTTTCTGCCCCAAGAGCTATTCTCCCACTTGTTCTTAACATCTACCAACATGGACAATGCAAAATGAACTAGAAGACAAGACAGTGTAATAACTATGAGGCACATTTATGTAAGAAATATTTTCCATACCAGCCTTCTCCATAGCCTCAATCAAATTCTTCTTCTTGGGAACTCTGTTGATGTCAATCTTGATATCAGTGAGAGAAAGCCTCTTGAAGTTCATTTGGCTCCTCACCATATCTGGGGCATCAACTAGGGCCTGAGAAGGAAGAAAAACAAAAATTACCAATCAGCAAGTGCTCAACAAAATTCCTATACGTTGCAATATACACAAAAAGAGTTTCAGACCCTAAAAGAAGTTCACAAACATTAAATCCCAACTGCTAAATGCAGAGTCATGTTCGAAGTACAAATCCTAGCGCTCATAGATACAAATATATTATTCTCTTTTAAATGCAGTCTCATCGAGTATTGTTTACAAATAACATTTCACAGTTATTTCATCACAATAAACAAAGAAGTGCAGGGCGCAGATTTAAATTCAACAGTTAATATTAAAATATAGATATTACAACCCACAAAGCCGTACTAATAAAAAGAGCAAACACAAATACTGTATCTACAGCAAATAAATCGTTGTATCACTACATAGAGTAAACAGTTAAACGTATAAACATTCCATTAGATCACGAAACAATTGAACAATAAAAAACATAGCCATAGTTGATTAATCTGTACAAGTTTGATCACTGAAAAAAAAAGGAAAGTATTGAACACATACTCGGTTCTGGTCGATAACATCGACGATGACGACAAGCCTTCCGTAGTCTTTTCCATAGTTGACGAGTGCTACCCGCCCGATCTCGACGTATCTCTTGAATGGCTGCACAAATTCACCATTAAAATAAAAATCAAATGCTAAAATATTTTGCAAGTCAATAGAAATCGGGGTTTGCAGACAAGGCGAAGAGGACTCACCATCTTGAACTAGTGACGTTGTGTGAGCTTGTGAGCTGCGGAAGCAGAAAGATGAAGGAAAGAAAGAGGCGGAGGGCAAGAAAAATGAGAGGGGGTTAGGGTTTTGTTTTTATATAGCAAGTTTTTATAAGGGAATTTGGACTGTCGGATCTAGGGCTTTGTTTATTTTCTTAATTTTAAGGGGGTTGGGCCGTACTGCGTGATGTTTGGACAGGCATCTTATTTGGGCTAAGTTTTCTTTACTTGGATTGGGCTATCTTAGTCCAAGAAAGATAGCGTTTGTCGTTTAAGGTAATTAAGAATGTAATATGATTTGGTAGTTAAAACACGGAAGAAACGTTGTACATTGTACCAGTCAGCAAAGTAAAAATTAATTTCCATGATTAATCTCTGTTCGCCGTTATACTGGGGTATAATGCAGTACTACAAAATATGATTTATCTTTCTGAAAATTGTATATTCATCAGAAAAATAATCTTGTTTTAAAAAATGGAGACATTATAATCCCATATTTTCTATATATATGGTCACATTATCCTAACCATCTAAAGCTAACCCATGGCTTGCAAAATATTTTATCTTTTATTTTTTTTTATGAATCAGATTACTAAAAATGTAAGAGATTGGCTCAAGCTAGAAATTAGTTTCGTAATTAAAATTTGTGAAATCCCTATTATTTTAAAGTACCTAATAATAATAAATAAGGTATGATATATACACTAAAGCCCTATTCCGCAAAATTAGTTATTTTAGTAGTTGTTAATCGGCATAGCGGTCGTCAGTATTTAACTAGTATTTCATCAAACGTTAAATGAACTAATATTTCATAATCCACTGCCTCGAATCCTAAACACCCATATAAACGTTACGCTATTATGAATAACAAAAGTAGCATTTTGAGTAAAGCTACATGAAAAGTTATTGTCGGATGGTTTATCATTTTCAAGCAAGTGGTAATTGGTTCACGGCTTGTCATTTTTATATTCTCCTCTTACAAAACAAAATTCCTTGAGATAATGCTTAAAACAACTCCAGCTAATCTCTTGGCATAGCATAGACTCATTTTCGCTTTTCAATTACCATAGGTAATAAAGCAAATTCTTGTTATTTTAAGTTAAGATTCTTTATAGTGAAAGACATATATGGATCGAGATTCTTTAATAATTTGGAAAGAAAGCTTGGTACTATGTAAATAGAATCATTAATTAATTTTATCTTATCTTGAGGCATCATTTATATTTCATGGCATCTGCAATTTTAGTAAACTTGAATTATACCGGTCGGTGTGGTTCCAGTTTCGTTCTTTCCTACTAAGTTATCTTTTTCGTATGAATAAATAAAAAGAAGAATTGATGCTTATTCTTTTTATATAAGAAAATTTAGTTTCTTTTCAAAATTTATTTCGCATTTGGAGTTGAAAGGATCTCATGGTTTGTTTTTAAGTAATCATTTGCATGATAGTCTCAACCCTTTTGAATTAGAATAAAAATACGATATCCTTATGAGTTATTTTTGAACAAAATAATTACGGAATTTCTGAAAGCTTCAAGAATTTGGACACTTTGGAATTTTTGAATTGTGCATTGCACGGGAAGATGCATATATATATATATATATATATAACTGGAAAGAAGTCAACATCTTTCTTGTTTCTTTACTATAAAGAATGGCAGCTTGCAATATAAATAGTAACTTAAAATGGAAATAAAGGATAAGCGGAATTGAATTGTATTTTCAAGCGAATTTTATGTGTAAAATCAGATATTATACTTATATCACCACTAATAGAAGAGCTTTATAAGGACAGCGCTCTCAACATTTCAAAGTTATATTATTCATTGCAGACTGCTGGTGAGAGAGAATTAAGAACGTCGACAGCTACCAACATTAATTTTAGCAATCTATGATCTGATTTAGCCATTTCAAGTTTTCAACTGTTCACAAGCTGCCATAGAAATACTTCTTTTCAACATAAAAATAGTATCTGTCTCCTTTTCTTTTTCTTTCAGAACTATAAGGTTCTTTAAATTATTTCCTTTCCTGAAAAAAACAAAAGCAACTTTCTTATTCACCTCAGGCTTTTAAATTATTTGAACAGAAAGTATCCCATAATTTAGAATTAATGACATAATTTAATTAAAGCTTAATTATCTATGGATTCCAAAGACATAGATGCCGATAGAGACTTCTAGTTTAATTTGCAAATATAAAAATATTCGCTTATAATCACCACTCAGTATGCTGAAAATACATATTATGCATAGCTAGAACCTCTAGCACTCTTATATATGATCACTTTAGGTTATTGGAATAAAAATGAAGTTGGCACTAATTAGTGGCAATTAAAGAATTGGTACATGGAATCCAATGCAAAGCATTTCCAAGTTTATTAGGTTCAGTTGGCTATTTTACTCATACGAATTACACCTCCTAGACTTTGCATAGAGTAGTTAAATCACCAAATGAATGACCCAAAATCTTCTCTTTTTTTTTTTTTTTTTTTTTTTTTTTTTTCCATTCCAAGCTTTAGAATAACCTTACAGACAAGACTGAAGTTGAAAATTTTTGGATTGATTTTAGTATAATTGGCTCATTTCTGCTCCTTTGCTTAAAAGATAAAGCAAGAGCTATGGTTAAAATAGAATATTTTTGACTGAAATCAGGTATTGAAGTTGGCCATTTTACATGGTGGGGACTGCAATAAGGAATCGATGTCTCATTATCTTTTTCATTTTCATTATCAAATACAAATAGAAATGTGTATTATCTTGATAAAAAAAATTATTTATTTTTTCCCTTCTAGAGCTATAAGAAGAATCATTGCCTCTTTTTTCCAAATAGACCTCAAAGCTACTCAAAGAGGGCAAAGGTTAAGCATGGGAGAAGGAGGAGCTGAAGAAATTGGAGAAGAGAAAGTACAAATGGACATTAGTCTTAAAGAGCTTGCAAAGAAACTGGAGGAATTTGCTAAGGCTAGAGATTGGGAAAAATACCATAGTCCAAGGAATCTTCTTCTTGCTATGGTAATCTTCTTTTGCCACTTACAATTATTTGCATGTGCAGATCCTTTGTTTATGTATCTATATGTTGTTGTTCAAATATATATAGCTTAGCTTCCTGCTTTCTTTGCTTCCCATTTAGCTTTTTAGACACATCCACCTTCTAAGCCAAAGCTAGAATATGAACAAATTTGTAGGATCATGTCTTTGCTACCTTATATGGAATCCTTAAGAAACCTTGAGTTCTTGACACATATATATAATATACAGTACTTTAAGGGTGGACTGAGGAATCTCTTTTTAACCAATTTGCTTGATTTTCAAATTTACCTTAACCCCATTTTGGAAAAAATGAATTACACAACACCTTGTGGAACTCATTTATAAATTCAAAATTTTTATGTTTGGTATGAAAAAAATGAAGATTTAAATTTTATGAATTCAATCTATGGATTTAAATATAACAAATTCAAAATTTATTAAAAAATGTGGGTTTCCAAATAAATTCCACAAACTTAAATAACTCAAAGCCGAAACTATTCATCCTTCTACCTTTCTAAAATTAATTATATTGTTAAGAGTATTTTAGTAAATAAAATCAAATGAATTTTCAATTTTGGGTTTCTTCTAAATATGGAAAAACTTACAAATAGATGAATTCAACATTTTAAATTCGACACATAAAAGTCTTATTTTCATATTGTCTTGAATCAAACGGTTGATTTTACTTTTTAAATATTGAATTTATAAAATTCAAATTAATTATGATTATGAATTATATAATCTAAGTGTTAATATACACAACTGTGACATGTAGTTGCAATTTACTTATGCTTATTTAATGTTTTCTCTCAATGTGTATGTTTGATTGGTAGGTTGGTGAGGTAGGAGAGTTATCAGAAATATTCCAATGGAGAGGAGAGGTGGACAAGGGGTTGCCCAATTGGGAGGAAGCAGATAAAGAGCATCTAGGAGAGGAGTTATCTGATGTGCTTCTCTATCTCATCAGATTGGCTGACATTTGTGGTATTGATCTTGGTGATGCAGCCACAAAAAAAATTGTCAAGAATTCTATCAAATACCCACCTAAGATCTGCTAAAAAAAAAAAAAAACCAAGAATACAGAAATTTTTGTGCAATGAGAGTTGTTCTTTTCTTTTCTTTCTTTCCCCTCTTTCTGGTGAGCTTAAAGAAACATTTCAGTGGAATCTCCATAGATAAATTATAATAAAGTAAGATAGCAGCTTTCTTTTTTGATTAGCTGAGCCTGAGGGTTTTCTGTCGAAGTTGTGATCTTCAGTTTATGTGGATGGCAAAAGTGATATTATTAATTTCATTAATTAATAAACAGAAACTATATCATTGATATTATTAATATCATTAATTATTAAAAAATTGAAAAATCATTAATGATAGTAATTTTAGCTCCATCAATGTCTAGATTAAAAGAAAATTAAGTTACAAAGAAATCAACAAGTAAAAAAGAAAAATGAAAAAGCACAATAGATATATCAATTTTTGTAGATAGGAATAAAAAATCAATTTCCTTTAAAATTGAAAAATTGTAATATCATTAAGGTATATAGATATTAAATTATTCACTACTTAAAATCATATTATTAATTTTATTAATTATTAAAAAATTCAAACGTTTTATTACTTATTAAAAGAAATTAAAATATTTCAAAATGTTAGTAACATTATTAATTTTATTAATTATTAAAAAAATATAAAAGTCGTATATTAATGATATTAATTATAGCTGCATCAATAATATTTAAACATATATTTTTTTTAAACTAAAAATAATTCTAATTTAGGAAGATCATATTTTAAAATTGTGCTATGCCAATGAATCTGCTTCAGCTTTTTCATTTAATTAATATATTAAATAGACAGATTGCTTAAGCCCAATCCATTAACTCAGAAAATAACCAGGCTTGTCAAGAAACCCCAACAGAACCGATTGCAACTCATAGAGGACAGCTTGTTGATAGGGAATGACAGCTTTGCAACGAAAGGTCGTTCAAAGGTTATACAGATTTTCCAAAGACAATACTGGTTGCCCTATAAGATCACCTTTTAGAACGACATGCCGTATCAAAGACTCAAAAAATCGTCAAACAGCTAATGACTTCGATCTGGAAACGTGACGCCAAGTAACCGGCACGACCAGTTACTCTCCAATTTAAGTAATAATTCAAAAAGCGTCAATTAATAGAATCTAATTCCCTGATATTTTCACCTTTCTTAAAGGTTCCCCTTCGGTCTTTACCTTCACACCTTCCATTTCAAATTTCAATTCTTTTTCTTCCTGACTCGCTCTGCAACTTTCATCAATCTCGCGCTCTGCTCTCTTGTCATTTCGGTTCAAAGGTATCAGTGCGCAGATATCTGATCTTATAGTACGTGATCTTGTGATTGGTGATAGATCTGATCTGATAGATCAGATGCTAATTTCTGACAATTCAGCCTTACAATTACCATTTTTGAATTTCCTCTTCCATTTTCAGGGATTGAAATAATAATCTCGTTAATAACAAAGCTTTTTTATGTGTTGTACTGAAGAGTTAAAATGGAGGGAACGGTCTTTACACCATCACTAGAAGGAATGAAGCACGTGAAATCTGGAGAAGGAGAAATGCTCACTAAGCCTTTTTTGGATGTCTGCAAACTAATTTTGCCTGTTATTGGTACGTTTCTCAATTAACTACTCGTGTTTTGTTAAAATCTATTTCAAATCATTGTTAATTGAAAATTAATTCCAATATGTTCTGAATTCAGAGAAATTTGGAGCGGCAATGGCTCTTGTAAAATCTGATATCGGCGGGAACATATCGGTATGCATAATTTTCTGATTATAGGATTATTACTTACTTTGATATAAGATTATACGTGTGCCGTTTGTAACTTTTTGGCAATAGAGGTTGGAAGCTAAATATTCTACTGATCCAACTAAATACAACCACTTGTACACTATGGTTCAAGAGGAGGTTGAAGCTAAAACAGCTAAAGGATCATCTAGTTGTGCTAATGGCCTTCTTTGGCTAACCAGGTGAATTATATTGTTAATGTCTTGTTTAATTTCAGTTGGTTGTTTTCTTTGAACTTTGTAACAAATAATGGGTTAAGTTTTGTTAATGTTTGCAACTCCTAATAATTTCTTTCATGTGCAAGATTTTGAAAGAAGATTATTGGAATTTGTTTATTATTTATTGGTGAATGGTATGATTAAAAGCCTTTTATGTTTGATTTCCTTAAAAACAAATCAAGTACAAGAAAATGTTTTGCAAATCTCATTTGAATTGCATCCGTGTGCATGACTTTCCAGTCTTAAAAATTAGTTAAGATGCAAAATAGGGAACCGGATAAGAAGTGAAGAATGTTAGCATTTGATCAGCCTTTTTGGCTTGATGTTCTTGATTTGATTACTGCTTTGGTATTGGTAAACCAGAAAAGGAAAATATGGGTTCAATTTGTGAATCGCAGCCGATTGGAGATATTTTTATGATTAAGCAATTTACAATTTCTTATTTTCATAATCATTATTATCATGTTTTGGTGATTCTTCAGGGCAATGGATTTCCTAGTGGAGCTATTCCGTAATTTACTTGCTCATCCTGATTGGGCAATGTCTCAAGCCTGTACAGATTCCTATGGCAAGACACTAAAAAAGTTTCACGGCTGGCTTGCTAGTTCAAGTTTCACTGTAATGTCCTCAATCCTATGCTTATTCAATTTGATTCTGAAAATTTTCTTCATTTTCTTAATTAATATTGTCAAAAATGGTAAATTAGTGTCACATCCTAGGTTTTACTGATCTGATGGTTTTTGAAAATGATTTACTCTTAAAATGCTTTGACATTGAATTGCTTAGAACTTTTATTATCTGTCAACTCCAGCAGATTTTGCAGCGTATGAAAATGTAGTAATTTTGTCAATCAAAACGATACTTCAACTTACTGTTCTCACTAACCCTCACTTAGTTGCTACTCTCTTCTTCTTTCCATGCACCTTTTAAGTTAACAAAAAGTATAAAAGAGCCACTTATTTATTTATAGATACTGGGTTACAGGTTGCGATGAAGCTTGCTCCGGATAGGAAGAAATTCATGGAAGTAATAGCCGGCTCAGGTGACATTGGTGTTGACATGGAAAACTTTTGTGCAACCTTTTCACCATTTCTTGAAGAGAATCACAAATTCCTGGTATGATTCCATTAAAAACATTGTCCAAGATCCTTGATGACTTTCTTTTTCTTTTTATAATTTTATATGTTTTTTAATTTTTAAAAACTATACAGTAAAATCTTTACTTGGGATCAGCCATATTTCCATGGTTAACATATATAAAGAAGGCGAGAATTTTATAGAAAGGAAGAAATATGATAGAATAAAAATAAAGTAAAGAAATTAAATGTTTGCCATGAAAAGGTTGAACAATAAATGATGAGTTCAAAATTTGGAGGTCTAGAAAGTTTAGTGTATTGGAGTTTTTTCCATATTCTTTATTACCATGGTTTTGAAATACCAGTTTAAGTTTGCTCACCAAATCAAGTTTTTGATGCAGGCTTCTGTTGGCTTGGATGACATGAAAGCTTCATAGGGAAAGAGGTCTTTCTGATAAACAGCAGTGGTTTTTACAGAAATTGGTGGCTTAAAAGACTTCGCATGAGTTGAGATGAGATTTGGATTAATTATCAATTTCAATTTTCAAATTATACACACCATGTACCTTTTCTGAATTCTTATTCAACCTTTTCATCTAGCCTCTTTTTCTTTTCTCTTGTTGTCTGATTGGTTACTATTGTGAGCCTAATTGTCCTCTTCAACCTGACCATTATTATCATTATCATTATTATTATTATTATCAGCCAGAGGTAAATAAGCATGTCATTGTGGTATATTTTGCTATGTCGGTAGGTAGGGCTGGCAACCGGGTGGGATTATAACCTTTTTCGCTTGTGGTCTCACCTGGGGAATTCCCTCGTCTTATTCTCCTGGGAATGGAAAATAAAATCCTTTATTTTTCATATTTTAATATCCAATATATAGTAATATATCGATATTTTATTTATAATTTGATATGAAGATCCTCCAAATCCAATTTAAGAAATTCGAGTAAAATAATTTTTTGGAGCGTACAAATTATAGGGCAAATACAAGTAGAAAAACACAAGATTTGTTATCAAAGAAACTTTTTATTTTCCGGATATAGGGGAGGCCTAATGCCTAATGGACTGGAATGAATGACGTGGGCTACCCAACAGAGAGAATTCTTTCCTACATTCGCTAATGAGACTTCTCATTTTCCCACCTTTATCGACAGAATTCTCGCTTTCTATATTTTTTATTAGAAGTAGGAAGACAAGTTAAATAAATTTCTCTTTTTCTACGATGGTTAATTTTAATTATTAGTAAATGAATGATTAATTTGAGTTCATTTATATCAAAAGTGAAAAATAAAATACTAATATTATAGGATATTTAATCTCTCAAATGACAATGGACTAAATTATTTAACTAGGCTTAATCTCAGGAATTAATTAATATATTTATCAAATGAGAGAAATGTAATTATAATTAGGATCAACCATAAAGGACTAAATTGTAATTTGCCTATTTTCCCCTCAACGAATTCCCCGCGTTCTCATAAAAGAGAAACGATACATCATAAACAAACAAAACAAACGACACCAAATATAGCACAGCAAGGATCGACATTTCTGGGTTGTGCTCCCTTTACATTACCCTGAAAAACAGGATATTTGTTGGTGTTGATTGGAAAAGAAACCGCGTCACCACTCAGCCATCAAATAAAAATATTCGCGTCTTCGAGTGGCAGATTTGGAGATTTCCAATTCTACAGTCTCCCTCCTCTTCTTCCTCTCTCTCTCGCTCCTTCTCCTTCATGATGACTATGACGGGAAGAGACTGAAGAAAACATTATCTTCATTCCAATTACTGAAGGATGATGATCGTATGTTTTTAGTTTTTTTTTTTTATTATTTTTTTGGGTTCTCCATTTCTAAAGTTGAGGAGCACCATGAAAAGTCAAAAGATGAAAGGTCTCTTAAAAGGTTTTAGATATTTTGCACAACGGTTTGGTACGTATGTCAAGAATGTATTTCATTGTATAATAATTTGAAAGCTAAAAAAATTGAATCTTTTTTCAAATTTTTTTTTTTCAGAGGAAAAAGAACTAGAATTTCAAATTGGGTCTCCTACAGATGTAAAGCATGTTGCACATATTGGATGGGAGGATCCATCTGCTTCAAAGCCTAGCTGGGTTCGAATGTTCTTGAAAATCATTTCCCTCTAGTTACTATTTTGGGAAATTGACTGCATTAATTTTTTTGATTTGCAGATGAATGAATTTAAGTCATCTCAAGAGATCTCAAATGGAGTCCCAAATAGTATTGAAGAACTACTTGGTTTGATTATTTTGTTATATGCTTGCCTTTACATTTTTGCGATCTGATTGTAAGAAAATTATTACACATAAATATGCTAATGATGGTGCCTGTAATCTAAATAGATACGAATCAGTGTGAGAAGCCGAAGCATAGAAGAAGGCGCAAATCAAATGGTGCAGACTCACCCAGAAGCAACGATGGATCAAAGCATTCTAGGCGCCAATCAAATGATGCAGAGTCACCAAAGAATTCGAGACGCAATCGATCTTCAAACAACCCGATGGATTCCCCAAGTAGAAACACAAAACATCATCACCAGAATTCTAACCTTGGTGCTGAATCACCTGCCCATGATCACTCGTCTGTTCCAAGACATCCCAAGGGAAGAAAGACCAAGGACTCCAAATTTAGAGAAAGTAAATCTTCAGCAGGTTCTAATAATTGCGGAGCTGAGACCGTGCAAAGGACCCAAGAATTAACGCCGGCCATCTGAGTTCAGTTTTGGAAGCATATGAAGGAGAAGTATGAGAGGAAGAATTTTGAGATCGGAGGTTAATGTTTTTGCTATGAAGATGTTATAATTCAATTTTTCTTTAATTACTATGAAGATATTATAGTTGAAGGGAAATGCAGAGCAGATTATAAATGTAAAGATCATACTGGGGTTAATTAACAAACACAAAATTCTATATATAAATGAAGCAGACTAGCATCCAACAATCAAAACAAAAATATTTTTCCAGAACCGGTTGGATGCTTTCTCCGTAGTGTACGAAAATCAGAGCTTCAAGTCCTTACATCTGCCTCGCCCTCGCTTGACCCAAACAGACAAAAAGGTCACTCCTAATA
Organism: Jatropha curcas; assembly: GCF_014843425.1. Next base: position 3,445,082 of record NW_023590739.1, read on the forward strand.
CTTATGCTTATCAGACAGATAGATATCATAACAGGATTTTTTATAAACGCTAAAAAACAACGTCCAGTTCTGCATCCTTCCAAATCTTGTAATGACCTAGTGTATGCTCATCTTGCAATGGCTTTCCCTTGAACAATACTTCCTTCACCTCAGGGATTTTCTCTTGGATCAAAACCTTCAAACTACGGATATCAGTTGTAGCTGGTAAATTGGGGCCGAAACTACTTAACCGCATTTTAACAAATTTTGATGAGGGAGCAAAAACCATATGGAGAGTAGAATGCCTCTGGATTCTGTAACTTGCTAGATCGTTGTTATCCTCAAGCCGTTTTCCAGCATACACTATACTCTGAAGATGAATGGGGATCTTCAATTTCTGAAATACATTGGCTTTGATATCTTTCACAGTATAACTTCCCCTCACATTAAGGGTCAGAGTTTTCCCCATCCAAGTCCTAACAAATATCTGCATATTAGTTGGGGAAAACTCTAAGAGGGATTCTTCTTTGATGTCGTAAAAGGCCAGGGTTTTCGAATCCTCAAGCAATTTTCCTGCATAAAGCAAATACCAATTATTGCTGTCCGAGTTCCCAATCACGCTCCCAAGAATTGCTTTGATGTCATTAACTGTGAACATGACTTTAACTGAGAGTTGTATGATATTTTTGCTTGGTACTTTCACAAATACGGATAGAACCTCTTTCTGACAAAAAACCAAATTTATTGTTGAATTGTTCCTTATATTAAGAGAGGCCAAAGTCCTATCATCTTCCAGTACATGTCCGCCATAGACAAGAGTGAATGTATCAGACAGAATCCCCTTCTTTACCTGAATCATTGATTTGATGTTGCAGATAGAATCAAAAGCTCTTGCTTCCAACTTGATAATTCCCTCATTATTTGGCATTTTGACATATACCGTGATTACAACATAATTCTGGACAATTAGATGGAGAGTAGAGTTCCTTTGAATACCACAATCGCCTAGCCTTTGATCATCACTGAGCAAATTGCCATCAAAGAATAGATCCTGATTCTTTTCACGGATCCCTTCCTTCTCATTTATCAGTGCTTTTAGACTTTTAATTGTCTCAGATCCCTTTAATTTTAAAGGCACTGTTTTCATAATCTTCACGTAAAGATCCATCTGCGACAAAAGAAAAAGTAGAAAATCTAGTTGAATAATGCAGAAATGTATCTCAAAAGCATGTAAAGTTGGATGAATTCAATGAGTCAAAATCCAGTTTTGCTTTATGAAAATCATGAAAAGTCAATATTTAATCATATCCAGTGAAAGGAAAATTGGTTTTGCTAATTTACAGGTACACCTCATATTCCCTAAAAAGCCTGTTTAACCGTGACTTTATCATATAGACTGGGTTGATTGACAAGAAATACATGCAAATCTGAAACAGCCAAGAAATTAACATAATAGCATAAAAAAGATTTATACTTCAACAGTCTAAATGAAAAGAAACAGCATTAAAAAGATTTAAATTTTATCCAGATTTAAGATTTTTCTACTTGCAGTTGAAAGGAAAATGCTTAGGAATTTCTGGGTTTTTTCAATATGAAGAGAAATAAGGGTTTAATTTAGAATCAGATTGCAGTCAAAAGGGAGTCAATGTTTGAAGACTTAAGTAACAGCCAACCTGATATAACTATTATTTTTTTTCATGTTTTCATTATAACTAAACTGCAACTTCTCATATTCCCTGTTTTCTTTCTCAGCAACCAAACACAAACACAAACACTTCATAGAACAAAATACCAACAGTAATCAAAGTTCTAAACCAAAAAATGACCATATATCCACAGAACAGTAATGATAGAATATAAAAACCTCTTCATCGGAATCGGATTGGGCAGATAGCGACCTCCAAGCTCCTAATCCATCCATGGCGATCGGCTCTAAAAACCCAAAAACTTGATAGGATAGCAACAGAAACCTTATAGAACAAGTTAAAAAAGTGAGAGAAACTGCTTTCTGAATTAGTAAATTCAAAGAACTTAGCGGATAAGTTTTTAAAGTTATTCCTATTATTTCTTTTTCTTGCTCAGAAATACACTTTGCTTCTATCAAAATAGTTACTTGTCTATCAAAATTATTACTTTTTTATGATTCCTGTCCGAGATTAGGGGAAAAAAATGAAAAGCCACGTGGCAAATGCTATAGTTTTCTGTTTTGTTGAAATTCGAGTTTAAAGCTGATAATGAAAGGTTGATCATTGATGCCTTTATTGTTCTATTTAATAGAGTAATTTTTATTTAAAAAGTTTACAATTTCCATTGCGTTTCGTAACTGATAAAGGAAAATGTAAATGAATTCCTGGAATTAATTTGAGATTTTCAGGTTTTCATGGAGGGCAAACGATAGTAACTTTATCAAGGGAACGACCTGTAGTTTATATCACAAGTACTTTATCGTTTTCTCCAAATAAGAAATGATATATATATATATAATTTTCTCAGACAATAAACAACAAAACTGACTCCCCTTTTTCATAAAAAAATAAATAAAAAAAGGATAAATTGTTACATTTTTTTTTTTTTTTTAGATATCCAAAATAAGAAATGATATATATAGTAATCATAGATTTTCTCAGGGACAATTAAACAACAAAAACTGGACGCCCCTTTTTCAGAAAAAAAAATAAATAAAAAAGGATAACATTGTAATAACATATTTTTTTTTTTTTGTTAGGTTGTTTCTTAACTTCTAGATGCTTGCTAGGTTTTTGGTTTTTTGGAATTTGAAAATGTATTACTGCCATATTAATAATAAGAAGCAAATAAGGAATAACAAGGGAAAAGCATAGACATTTTTTTTTTTTTTTTAGGTTGTTTCTACTTCTAGTGCTTGTAGTTTTTGGTTTTTGAATTTGAAATGTTATTACTGCCATATAATAATAAGAAGAATAAGAATAACAAGGAAAAACATAGAATTACTAGTGCTGCTATATATAATAATAATAACACATAGTTGCATTACAAATTCAATTTCAGATATTGACAAAAAATTCACAATTCAAGCACAAAAAAGAGTATATGCATATATACTCGACCATGGCATGTGCATATCAGCTAAGTACAAAACAGCAGTACTAATGTTTCCGTAAAGTAATGAAAGGAGTGGAATTTAGGTGTTGGGCTAATTTGGGTGATAAACCGTCACATTGCACTGACAAGCAAGAACTCGGGGTAAATGATAATTTGTTCTCCAAAGGAGATAACGGGAGTTTGTTCTCCATTGGAGTTGCTGGGACAGGGCTCAGTGGGAGATGATTCGATGGTCGCAAACAGGCAAGGTAACCTTGAGACTGGTTGTTGCATATAGGGAGTTTGATAGCCTGCACTGTTGATTCCTTCTCCTTTGGAATAGGTGCTCCAGTAGGATCCTGCAACATTCACAAGTAGGCATATGATAAGAAAAAGGTAGAATCATATTTGAAATGAAATTGCTTAAAAAAAAAGGGTAAATTCAATTTGAAGGATTAACTTACTCCAAGCACAAGAAAAGAAAATGCTTGATTTTCTGCACCAAGATGGATTTCAATCAGCTTTCTCAGGTCAGCAAGTGTCGCACTCCTCACAACCTTAAGTGTGGTGATGAACTTCCCATTATTTACTTTAGATGTTTCCCACTTCACATGCACATCAATCTGTGGCTGTGCATCATTGCTCTCTTTCAAGGGGTTGTAATTCTCATCTGAAGCAAGTGCCATTAGATCAAACAGATTTTTCCCAGAATCCACCAAGGGAACATCTTTCAGGATTGGCGAATTTTCTTTGCCTGAATTTCTTATTACAGAATCCTCCTTAAGTCCTGTAAATGGAGTTGACTGAGGATCAGCATCTTCAAGCATTTTTTTCGCAGGTAATGGGGTTATATTGTGTTGAGACAGCTCTCTGTAGTTCCCACAAAGTGTAAATATATTTTGGATTCTCAATCGTCTAGATGACGCTGGATCAACATCCTCAAGAGATTCTGAACCAAGGCATTTACCCTCTGATCTGTCTTTCAAATCTGAATTTCGAATAGATGGTTCAGAGGTCTCAAATTTCTGAGGAGAAGAGCCTGCATCGAGGTTGATTCCAGAGCCACCAATGACCCTCTTTACCTCTATTACTCCTTTCTCCACTTCCTCATCATCCATTTTTTCTCTATGATCCTCTTCTTCTACTTCTTCTTCCTCAAATACAGTGCTCAGACATACTTTACCACCATATTTCGGTGCAAGAACATCGTGATCAACCACTTGATTCAAGTGATTTAAATAAGGATAATTACCCAAATTGAGGATGCCACCGTTAGATTTTTGAGCAGCCATATCTACACATTTCACATCAGGAACAAATGGTTCTTGATCACCCATATCCAAATCCATTGATTTTACCATTCCTGGATCTTCATCAGCATAAACTCCCAAAAGCCTTATGGCAAAGCTGCTTCCATCCATGCTCGATCTATTCTCAACATTGTTTTCATCCCTGGGACGGGATAGTTCAAATTCAATCTCTTCCAAGCGCCTTCTCAGCATTTCAACTTCCTGCTGCTGTTGCAGTATCCTCTCTTCCATTCTTCTCCTCTCCAATTCAACAAACTCTTCAGCCATTCTCTGACATTCCTCCAACTTCTTTTCCAATGCGAGTCTCAACATCCTTGTGCGCTCATTCACTTTCAAGTTGATCTCTTCTTCTCTTGCTGCAGATTCCTTCCCTTCTACTAGTGCCCTCAGTGCTGCAACTTCTTCTTCTTTCTTTTTGAGCTGTTTGTGAGCCTCATTTCTTTCTTTCTCTCTGAGTTTGTTCTCCATTTGTAGCTTATAGATAAATTGGTCCATGGCAGCTATCTTGGATCCCAAGATTATTGCAGAAGAATCTTCAGTGCCAACTTTATCCTTGGATGGTGTATTAGGACCACGAACAATGCACTTTGCTTTGGCTCCATATTCAAGGGTGCAGATTGTCTTATGTATCTCCTTAGGGTCTGGACTTGCACATAATATCATTAAAATTTTGGATTTGTCATCCTCAAAGGAATCCTGAATAAGAAAACCTCACAAAATTAGATGTCAGACAACATCATACTACTATGATCAAAATGAATGAGAAATCACCTGGAGTAGCATTGTCAACTTGCTATCTCTGAAGGGCACATGAGAATCTCCATTAGCAATAGATTCAACAACTCTCTTCAATGCAATATTTCCCTGGTTAATTTTCCCTGTCTGTTGTTGCAGTGGAAGAAGCACAAAATCAGTGTTCCTTCTCAAGACTAGGATAAATGTCTTTGAAAGGGGATGCCAGGCCAGGTAATGCAATAAAAATGATTACCTCCCTGGTAAAGAAATCATAAAAGCATTTTACCTGCATCTTTGCTTCAAGACTATTTTGCCCTGCTTGCTCTATATTTTCTGAGCCTGCCATATCAACAAGCATAAGCCGTCCACCCACGGTTGGGACATCCAGGATTATCTGTACAAGAAGGCAATGGAAACCAAAAATTATTTTCTGCTAAAAACAATTTTGGTAGGATTTTTTCAAAGGTTAAGTTTCTGAAGAATCATACCATGCAGTGGCTCCTAGAACTTTGATCGTTGCAGAGGGTACTCTTAACTATCCTTCGCTTCTCTACTTTCTGAATCTCCTTTGAAATTTTTCCAGCTTCAGTTCCAGATATGAAAGTAGCATTTTTGGCCTTTTTCCCCATAACTTCAAGTCTTACCTGCAAATGTAGATTACTCATTCAGAATTCACTTGGAATAACATCAAACCGATCTAGAATTGATAATAGTATGTACCTTCTCATTACCACTCCAAATAAAGGAAAATGTCTTAAATTTGAAAACTTTTTGGACTACAGTTTCAGGAAAGATGACACCTACGGAACTTTGTATTAGAATGATATCACAAGCAGGCTTACGAAATTCAGTACATGACCCATTATGGTTGAACCTATCTTCATAAAAATATCAAAAATTAACTGCTTCGATCTTTCATATAGCTTGTAGTTAAGCAAATAAGAAAACAGGATCTCCAAGGAACATTCTTTCTTCAAAGGTCAGGATGTGATCACGCATCCTAACATGTGGGTATAAAGAAAAAAAAAAAAAAAGAAAAAGAAAAAAGAGCTACAAACACATATTGCTGCGCCAACCTCGGCTAAGCAAATCAGACAGAATCCTAGGTCGCAAACAATAACGCAAAAAAAGATTTTCTTTTTCAGAAAGCCATTAAACAACTAAATCCAGATATCTAACAGATATAAAATAAGTTCAACAACTAAATCGATTACCTTGGATCCATTACCACTCTTGGGCCACCCAAATCCAAATCCACCCCCACCATTACTGGACAAAAGATCATAAATTTCTTCATTGTATATCTCCAAAACTGTAACTTGCACAAATGTACACATCCCCGATCTCTCTGCATCACTCCCCTCTTCTTGTTCCCCCAATATATCCTTTAATGACCGATACACAATCCCCGGCTGCTTTGAGCACCCGAACATGGTGTGGCTCTTACCTGAACCCGTTGGCCCATACATCATAATAGTGCATTTGTTCCCCAATTTAACCCCATTGATTCTTGACTCTACAAACTTCTTATAGAAGGCATCAAGATCTTCGTCCTCAGAGAAAGAAACCCCATCAAGTGTAAAATCTCTGTACCCAATATCAGCACGGACACGAAGAGTCTGGTTATCAGGATTCGCTTGCAGGATGCAATTTGGTTTTTCTTTTCTATCTGGATAATCTCGAATCCGACCAATAACTTCGATGGGATGGTCTGCTTGAGGGTTTTCTTTGACAGTTGAGTTTGGGTTTGGCGATGGGTGTGGATTTGGTGTTCTTACTGAAGTAAAATTGAGACGGTGTTTAGATTGTGGCGTCTTGATCGAATGGTTTTGGTTAAATTTGGAAGAAGAAGGTGTAGGGGCCATCTTGAAAGAGATCCAGATGGTGGGATTGGATTTTTAAGGTTGCTTTAATGGAATCTCAGGTTTTATGAGTGTTTGGAGGAAAGATTCAAAATTGAGTGCTAGTAGGAGGCTTAATGGGCATTTCCCAATTAAATTTTAGGTCTGCTTTGAATCTGTTCTAGAGAAATCAAAACTGAGTTGAAAAGGATTCAGAGAGAGAGAGAGAGAGAGAGAGAGAGAGAGAGAGCTGCAGAGTGGTATTGAGACGAAAAGGAAACAAAATGAAAATAAAATTGAAAAGTTCTGAAATTACGGTTTGAAGTTTAAACTTGAAAATAGCCGTTGGTATCTAACGTCTCTTTTCCATTGTTTGATACATTTTCCGTGAGCCAGGTTTTGAAAAAAAAGCAAGCCCAGCTTCTTACGGCCCAGCATCTGAACATTCTGATGCACCCCCATCATAAATTAGAAAATTCAGCGTTATTTATTATTTTATGTATAGTTATAGCAAGTAAACTTATAATACATGGCACAAGATCTTCGAAAAATCTTACTGAAGCCATTGACATTTCTAGTTTATTGCTTAAAATGTAATTTTCTATTTTAATTATTTTGAGAATAATAAACATTATTATCCTTACTGTTATTATGGAATTATTTTATGGATAGCAAGTGAACATAAAATCATATTTAGGTTCCATTTGTTGTGAGCAAAAATAATTCAATTATAAAAATAAGAAAACATTGTTTAAGAAAGTTTTCACTTTGCACAGTTGATAAGTTTCCTGGTCAGCTCATTTTTTAAGTACGGTAAAACATGATAAAGGCAATTCTTAGAGATCAGAATGTGAAGTGGTAAGAATTGACTGTGACTGTAAAATTTACAATTGTACAATGGATTCTTTATTCCTGTGAGGAAAAAAAGGTCACCAGCCATACACTCAGTGAAGGGAAAAATGCAGAATACAAAAAGATATAGACAAGATTCTTCTGAGAGCCTTGAATTTGAAAGCATGGTATAAAAGCTGCACATGTAAACAATTATGAGATCACAAAAACCCTCAGCTCGCCTCTATCTCCTCTGGTGATACGAGTATCAGCGTCAAGATAAGTAACTTCAAATTCACCACTTCCAGTATTGGACGGAGGCCTTAACGCGTCTGGGATTCGAGGTATTTCAAAGGGTGGAAGTTGTGACAAGTTCCCAGTTGTCTTTACTGTTGTTTTCTCAAATGTTATTTTAATCTTTGCAGATCCTATCCTCAATCCACACATGCATACAAATTACGTTATTTTATAGTTTAAAGAAAGAAAAAAAAAAAAAATTCATATCACAATAACAAGAACTAGAGGGAAAAAAAAGAATACAAATTGAGCAAGCATCACCAACCTATGAGTTCAAATTTATGGCTTAATGTGGAAGTCACTTCCAAAGGTGGCAAAGGCCATGGAGCACCTAATTCAAGCTCTACTATGTTGTCAAAATCTTTGCTTAACACGTCAATCCGTTGAAAGACCTAATCCAGAAGCCATATATAGATTCAGAAGCCAAAAATCAATGCAATCAGTATTCCTTTGAAAATAATTTATATTGAAACCATCACTCGATAAAACAGAATTGCCATTTGCCAAAATAGAAACAAAAATAAGAGAGAGAAAACCCATAGCAAACCTGTCCAAGTGTAATAGGGAGCAGCCTTCCAGTGGGAGGTCCAGGACGACTTCCACCTAGAGTGCGAGATGAGAATGCACTGCTATATATCAGCTTCCATCTTCCTTGCAACTTATCAATATCATTTGGGAGGTCCACTTGCCCTCCTGCAGCTTCGAGCTCCTTGGCAGCAGCATCTGCCTTCTGTAGATCATCTTCACTAGCAGCAAGGCCTCTGTTAAGACCAGAAACGACACTCTGCAATTGACTGTCTACATATCAAGATAAATTCCCAAATGAAAAAATAAAAATAATCCAAGTAGCCATTCTTGTATTTCCCATGGACTAGCTTTAAAACCATCTGTATTTCTGATGTTCAAGATTTTAGTCTAAAGCACAAAAATTAGACGGGACACACAAAGGAAAATGCCTATGATAACACAGATTAACAACAAGAATTATTGTAATAAGTTATTCTCTCCAAGCTCCACCTTCGTAAGAAAAAGTGCTCACAATATCTTCTTAGATAATAAAAAGACTTATATTAGCTTTGCCTCAGTTGATACACTAGAAGACTGTTTAGAGGATTTGAGCAATTTTCTCAAACCATTACCCTAAGAATGTGTAATTGCGCATAAGTGTATCAAATACTCCTCACATAATGCTAGCACCTTGCAGGCTTGACTTCCCTGTTTAAAATCTTTAACTAACAGTTAACTTTTGATAGCACCATGATAGTTGAAAACACGTTTGACGTAACCTTCCCAGTTTTAAAGTGGAACTATATTGTGCCAACATTAATTCCATGTCTTTTGCACAAATTCATATTTTTAGAAAGAAGGCATAAGCTTTTTACTGGTCTTGGGAAGTTCTATCATGTTAACAGCATATTATTGAAACCAAGCGGTTATAATGAGCCTTAGCCAATTACTAACTAAATTAACTTAAAATCACCAAAACACAAGGATTAATCAAGTATTCATTGGCAAAGATAAAATTGCTGCACTGCTTACAGAATAGCAGACAGAGGAACTAAGCAGCAGTGAACCAAATTAAAACATGACCTCTTTCAGAGAGGAACTTAGAATTTAGAATCAATCAAACACTCTCCAATCAAAACTGAACTATAAAAACCCTTTACAACGAAATCATCAACTAGAAGGCAAATGAATCTAGAATTAACAAATACTCTTCAATGAAAGCTTAACTAACAGAAACTCTTTACAACAAAATCATCAACTAGAAGGAAATTAACTGGAGAAAGTCAAATCCATTTGCAGTGAAATAAAAGCAGTTGAATCAAACTAAAACCGAGAATTGCCGTAATTCATAAAACCAGTATCCTAATGAGAAGCATACAAGACTAACCAGTAAATTGAGCTTCAAAGAAGCAATAAGCTCGCGTTTCCCCTCCTCACTTTCAGAAGGAGAAGGTGGGTCAAGGACAGACACCTCATCAAGAGCTGATCTCACAGCTACACTTCTCACCTCAACATCACTATGCAAACGATGTCGTTTCGAATATACATGGGAAGATGGTTTTTTCAAAGCGTGAATTTTCAAAGGAAGTGTATATCTAGTAGAAACAGATGGAGAAATGGAAGATTGAGATGGAATTGTTGGAGGGCGAATATGAAAGCTTAGAGAATCCATAACTTTATGCGTTTTTCCCTGAATTTTTGTGGCCAAAGGAGAAAATGGAAAACCAAGAAACCCAACTAACCCAACTACAAAAAGATATTTGATTTACTCATTGCTTTCTTTCATTATGATTTGGATGGTTATGGTACTTTCTGCTCGGAATCTTTCTTCCGCATATATCAATGGCGGTGGTGACTCGCATATTCTGGTTTTGACTAATTTGGAGTTTGGACATGTGGATGCCTGCCATCCATAACAATTCTTTAGGTTAAATTACTAAAACGCACCCACCTTAAAATAGTATAGAAAAGTCAAAAACTTTTTTCAGAGAATTTCAAAAATCAAAATGAGAACCATTTCCCGCTCAAAACTATCCTTCCCATTTAAACTCGTAAACTCATAATTGCATTTATTTCATTTCTTATCCATCTTCAAATCCTCAACAAATCCACTCTGTTAAATCGATTCTAAAACCCAAGTCTTAATTTTTTGTATTCTTAGTTTAGTTTATTTATTATTAAAAAGCCCATGTCAGCCCCATCAACTCGCCGATTAAGGGACCGAAACGGTGCCGCTGACAAAACCGCCGCCGTCCAAAAACCCACGAAAACTCTAACTCCGATTTCGCCCGCAGACCCAAACTCCATTTCCGCGGTCAAAAAAACACTCTCTGGCAAAGAGAACCCCAGGCTCAGTTCTCGGACTCAGAAGCCGACTCTCCGGCCAGTGCCGCGTGTCGACAAGGCTGCGGCGGGTGTTGTTCCAGTGAGTGACGGCGTCGAAGGTCGCATGCGATGGTCCACTTCATCTGCGCCAAGAGGTAGGAGTTCAAGCCCATCTGAATTCATTAGAGTTTTCAGAGATTCTAGGGTTTCTAAGGGAGAGAGTGATAGTCGTGTGGTGTCGAGTGCAGGGAAAAAAAATAGTACTAGGGGTTTTAGGGATTGCAAAGAAAATAGTAATTCTGGTGTGGAGTTGGTGAAAAAGACCGGATTTTGCGAACGGAATGATGTGAAAGCCGAGAAAAATGAGAACAATATAAGTGGATTAAAGGCTTTGAATGGTAATTGCAACAAAGGGGTTATTTTAAGTTCAAGCTTGACAAAATCAAGCGAGTTTGACGATGTTGGTGAGTCAAATTCAGACGCAAAAGTCCAAAAAGTTGTTAACATAGATAAGTTATGCACAAGTAAATCTGGGTCTAATTTTAAATTTGATCGTCTAAAAGAGTCAGGGGAGAAAAGTGGTAGTAAAGCTAAGGTCCTAGAGAATTTTAAGGATAAGGGATTGGTTGAAGATGTTACTGGCAACAAGACTGGTGTTAAGTATCCGAGTAAGCTTCATGAGAAGCTTGCTTTTCTAGAAGGCAAAGTCAAGAGGATTGCATCTGACATTAAGAAGACAAAGGAGATGTTGGATATGAATAACCCTGATGCATCCAAGGTGATAATTTCGGATCTCCAGGACAAGATTTCAGGGATCGAAAAGGCAATTGGACATGTTGGGGGTGATTCATCCAAAATTGGTGCTGATGAAAATGGAGAAAATGAAGTCCGTGACAAGAGTGAAGATGAGAAAGTTGATCAGGGAAAGGGCTCAGTCAAAGGATTGAATAATGAGGATCTTGAAGCCAGACTCTTTCCTCATCATAGATTGCTTAGAAATAGAACATTATCAAAGCTATCATCAGGAAGTTCTCAGGATTATAATGAATCTAATGTTATTAACTCAACTAGTGAGTCAAAGATCAAGGAGAAGTTGTTGAGCCCTATTGAAGAAAATCCAATAGCAGTAGAGTTTTTGGCTTCACTAAATAATGAAGACGCAAAGGTAACATTGGGAGACACAAAGGTGGGACTTGAATCTTGTGAAGTAAAAGAAACTGATAGTGCAGCAGCTTCAGGAAAACAAGATTCTTGGAACATGTTCCTTGGGAAGTGTCAGGAGGAGCTTGTTCTTACAACTGATGAGACACTTGATGAGTTTGATGACCAGGAAAATAGACATACAATTGTATTTGGTGAGGAGACTGAAGATACTTGTGTCTATCAAGTGAATGAAATTGGCACAAAATGTTCCACAGGAGGATGGTTTGTGTCAGAAGGAGAGTCTGTTCTTCTTGCTCATGATGATGGGTCATGCTCCTTTTATGATATCGCCAATTGTGAGGTAGGTATAAGTATAATTTAGTGCGGTTTGCTGGTGAAATTCCAATTTTGCTTTGTGCTTTTGATCATCTGTTTTTCTGTATTTTGTCAATTTTTATTACAAGGCTCAGGATTGATGCAAATGCTTGTATAACTTGCATGTATCTTTCATGTGAAAAAATTTATCAATTAGCTTGTGATTGTCTATTTAGAATACTTAAACGAGATTTTTGGACTTCTATCGGCCTTTGTCCCTAGTTTGATTCTTGTGCTGGGAATCACGATAGGCATTTCTATTAATTGTATGGATAATTGTCGGATCTTTCTTTGATTGATTAATGTGTGATATTTCCGAATCCTCTGGATTTTGTTGAATTCTGCCTGTAACGATCTTTTTCTTAATTAAAACATGTTTATATGAACAAAGTTACTGATGGATCATGTATTTCTCATTACAAGCAGACTGGTGCCTGCAATGATTCAATTAAATTAATGCATTGTTTGAGAATGATTTAGTCTACTAATGGCCTATAATTGGTTCCAGGAAAAGGCTTTATACAAGCCACCAATGGGAGTCTCACCTAATTTATGGAGAGATTGTTGGATAATTCGTGCACCTAGTGCTGATGGATGCTCAGGGAGATATGTTGTGGCTGCATCTGCTGGTAATACTCTTGATTCAGGTTTTTGTTCATGGGATTTCTATACCAAAGATGTGCGAGCTTTTCACATCGAAGATGGGGAAACAACCACTTCAAGAACAGTTCTCGGTCCCTTGCCCAGTAATACTACATATAGAAGAAATGCTTTGTCTAGCTTATCGTTGCCAGAAACTCGGCAATGGTGGTATAGACCATGTGGGCCTCTTATTGTATCTACTGCCAGCTCTCAAAAGGTGGTCAAAATATTTGATATACGTGACGGAGAGCAAATAATGAAATGGGAGGTACAGAAGCCTGTGTTAGCAATGGATAATTCAAGTCCTTTGCAGTGGAGAAACAGAGGAAAAGTTGTTATAGCTGAAGCAGAAACAATTTCTGTGTGGGATGTGAACTCTCTCAACCAACAATCTTTGCTATCTATTTCTTTATCTGGTCGAAAAATCTCTGCTCTCCATGTGGTTAATACCGATGCTGAATTAGGTGGTGGAGTTCGGCAAAGGTAAAAGCCTTTTCTCTGTTCTGTCACTTGTTGCTGTCATATTTTCAAATTATCTGAATTTGCCTGTTCACTTGCTCTCCCAATTGAACTTCACTATGAATTTTCCTGTATGATACTTGATTGGAAAAGATTTTAATCTGCCACTTTTTTGCCAAGTGAAGAGGGTTTAAGTTCTTTGAATGGATTTACTTTCTTACTGCATAATACGAAAAAAAATTAAAAAGAAGCAATGGCAGAGTTCTGTTATCAATTGTAAGCCATTTGATATTGAATTGCCAGTAAGTTCCTCAAGTTAAAGGAAATAATTGAATCTTTTTTCACTCCAGTAACTTTGAATTAATTCAACTTAACTAGTTCTTCATTCTTTTTCTAGAGACATATTTGGTTGTTTTCCCATGTTGTTTCCTATACTTTGTTGCAGGTATTCTTTTCTGACATAAATGAAGATACAATCTTCACTTGACCAAAAGATAATGCATGTTCTTCTATAAGATTTTCCTTCTTTTATCTAGAGTGTGCATTATCATTCCTTCATTTCTTGTTCTACCTGAAGCCATCTTGTTTTCTTGATACCTGAACCCCTGATTTCAAAAATATTGTTTCATCATTTTTTTCTATCTGATACCTTGTACCTGTGTCTCTTTGCTCCCAAAATATATATATTTGTTATGCATGTAATTGGTATTAGCACATGTGATATTTGAAAAAGTTCGTTACTTTCAAAATAAATGAATGCATTTGTAAGAAGCTTCGGAAAACTTCTCTGCCATTGCTAAGGTATTTGTATAGTTCTGATAGAAATGATGACACATTTTGCACCCATAACCCATGAATCATCAATACTATGTTGAATTGTTCGCTTCTCTCGCATCAATTGCCATCATTCACAAGAATATGAGTAAGATGTAATATTCAATCTGCCTTTTAAGTGCATGCATGATGAAGCTGTAGCAAAATTCTTTTTTCCCGTCCTCATATAGTTGATTTTTGCTATGCAGAGTTACTTCAGCAGAAGCTGAAGGAAATGATGGCGTGTTCTGCACCGCTGACTCTATTAATATTTTGGACTTCCGTCATCCATCTGGCATAGGTCTTAAGATACCAAAAATCGGTGTAAGCACTCAGTCAGTTTTCACTCGTGGAGACTTGGTCTACATGGGCTGCACCAATACGAGGTCTGCAGGGAAAAAGGAATCTTGTTCGCAGGTGCAACAGTTCTCATTGCGCAAACAAGGGATAGTCAGCACTTACTCTTTGCCAGAATCCAACAGTCACTCGCATTACTCAGCCATAACACAGGTTTGGGGAAATTCAGACTTTATAATGGGTGTTTGTGGGCTGGGGCTGTTCATCTTTGATGCCTTGAAAGATGACATGATGCAGTCTTTCAATGTTGATTATGGTAGTAACCAAAAGGTTAAAGATGTTATTGGACCAGACGACTTGTATTCACCTTCGTTCGACTACTCGGCATCTCGAGTCCTCCTTATATCAAGAGATCGTCCAGCACTCTGGAGGCAGATATCACTGGCATGATGTGTTCTTGAGAATGTTGTAGTTTGACTAGAGAAGAGGATTGTCTGGATAATTATGAGCTGTTGTTTATGTTCTATCAGTATGCTATGTGAGATTATAATCTATGTTATTTATTGAAGTAAAAGCTTATTCATATACAAGAATCTTTGAGAGGCCAAGTGTTAACTATTAACCTTATCATATCTTACATTGTTGTATACTTAAAAATAACAACTGCTTGATAAACAAATGGGATTTCCTGAAGATTTATATGCTTGTCAGCGTTGGAATTGTACATGGAAATTGTGGAATACGAGGTCTTCTACATTTTTTTTTTTATTTCTTTTATTCTATTTTATATGAAATTTTTCCTAAAGTAAAGTAAATAAAATATATGAATCAATTCTGTAATCTGTTTTTAAATTTAGTATGCTTAAGTAAAATGAGCAGATTCCGTTGTAGTTTAGTTGGTTGGGATACTCGGCTCTCACCGGAGGGACTTGGGTTTCCGATAATGGATTAAGTTTTTAATAAATCCTGAAAATATTTTATAATTTGGATTAAAGAGATTTAAAAAAAAAAAAAAAAAAAAGGCAGATTCCCGTTGTAGTTTAGTTGCGTTGGGATCTCGGCTCTCACCGGAGGGACCTTTGGGGTTTCCGATATGGGATAGTTTTTATAATCCTGAATTTTATAATTTGGCATTAAAGGAATTTTTAAAAAAAAAAAAAAAAAAAAGCAGTAATTTGAAATAATCATTTATAAATATAAAATTCTCTTAATAAAAAATTTCAAAAATGATTACTTTTGCAAATGCATTTATATTAATATATTAAAAAACATCTTTTGTTATATACGTACACGTCTTTCATTTTATGGTTTGGCAGATGGCAAGCTTTCAGAGGTCCTATTTCTTAATTACCATTAAATACTGGGAGAGCTTTCACAGAACCACTCCCCTTTACTTAGAAAAGACTAGGACCGACAGTGGACCCAATTTTCCCATGCAATACTTAAAATTTAGATGCACATTTTTTGTTTTATCCAAAATTTATTAATTAAATTATGCCAAATCATATCAAGTTTTTTATGCATAATTCATATTGAAATAAAATCTGGAAAATAAAATCTTTTATTGATAAAAAAATGTGCAAAATTGAAAATTGAAAATTATTTTTTTTATCAAATTTGTTTGCTATCAAATAAGAAATTAATGTCAATTGATGAGTCGTTTCTTTCTGGGGTTTAATGGGGAGCCCTCTTTTTATTTAATTATGAGAATCAAAATCACGAAAGCCATTTTTCAATATTTGTAAAGCATAGGTATTGATTAATAATCAATGGCATGGTGCCTCTAACAAACATCTTTTTTTTTTTTTTCTTCTAGAAATTCTTGTTTAGGAAATAACATTATTTATTTTAATAATTATCAATTATTTTATCAGATTTTGAATTCAAATTCTATTAATAAAGTTATTTTCATCGATGATCTACGAGAGTTTTAAATTAATATAATAAATAACATAACAATAAACGGTTTATAAAAAGCAGGTTTGAAACATGCCATGGAACGGAAAGGAGAAAACAGATTACAAGCAGTATAAAAGTGGTTGTGAGATCGGGAAGCCAAAATGTGATGGACCCATTCATTAATTGGTTTTGAACCGTCGCCGGCAAAACATTTTTCATGACCAAAATATGTGGAGTTCAGGTTGGTTCAAATTACCCAATAACCAAAAAAACATTACTTTTGGTTTCATTTTCGTAAACTAAATTTGTTCCCAAATCAGAAATGCATAGATTATATTTATATAGTTCAAAAGTAGAGTGTTCTCTATACACAACAACTTAGAAAAAGATACATAAAACAAATAATTTTGATAGGCATAATATTTTTTTTTTTAATTACAGTTGATTAAGGTATCGTAATAAGCGTGACAACTACTAATAATTTGTTTGATTTAATGGTAATAGATACTATTAAAAAGAGTAAATAATTAATAATAGCATCATATTATATATTAATTTATTTTTTATAGTAACATTAAATAATTTAAATAACATAATTATATAAAAAATATTAATTTAAAACCATATAATTTTATTCAACTAGCGCCTCACAGTAAAAAGCTCAAAATGCAATTCATGACAGTATAACAAATCTTATATATATATTTTTAATAAATAATAATAAATTACATTTATTTTTCATGAATGAATTATTTTTAAGAAATAATTATCACCAATTAAATTAAAAATAATAATTAAACATATTATATTCTTATCGTATTTAATATGTATCTTATATAGTATAATGTAACAAATCAAATTAAAATATTTAATGACATTTTTATCAATCCATATATGTGTGTATATAGGTAAGTTATTTATTGTTAGGAAATAAACATAATCTTATTGATTTGCACCTTGCAAGGGGCAGGCTACACAATAGGGATAGCTCCTATGGTCGAGACGACTCGAACTCAAGACTTTCCTCTCCTTATACAAGTAAGAAAACTAATCAGACCACTATCTGATTAGCAAAAAGCATAATTATTTGATGAATAGTTTGCTACATAAAGACATAAGATACTGTTTATGGTAAATATATGAATAATTAATTATTAATTGATTATTTCCCCCAAATTTGTCAAATACAAATTGATTTTTCTATATTTGATTGCAATGTTTATCTATTATCTTATAAAAAATTTAATACTCTTTGTTGGTAGGTTGATTTTCTATATTTGGTTTCAATATTTCTCAATTACTTACATGAGAAATTAAGTATTTTCCAATAAAGTTACAAATTAAAAGAGTGAGGTTGAGTTTCCAACCCGGAAATAAAAGATATTTATTTTGTTTGTTAAGTCATTTATTATCTTGTTAGGGTACAAAAACCCTCTGCGGATTTAGAAACAAAATGTCTTATTTTTTTTAGTATAATTTGACACGGATAGAAAATCACAAACTTAAAATCTGCGTTTTATGAAATTCAATGATTATAATTAAAAAAAAAACACAGATATAATTTTAAATTAATAAAACAAGTACGAGTATTAATAAAAATTATTAATTTAAAATTATTTAAAAAAACAAAAATAAAATAGAACTATAAATAATTAAAAAAAAAAACCAGAATATAATTTTTAACTTAATAACAACAAAGTACGAGCTATTAATAAAAAATTTTTAATTTAAAATTATTTTTTAATCATACTATCTTATTGATATTTAATTAATAATCGAGTCAAAAATTATTTTAAATAATACTATTTAATATATATTTAATTAAATATGAGTTCGATCTAATTGGATTTCTCTGCCTTTACCAAATCAATGACAGGTAAATTTGAAAACCTTGACATTAATACAAGTAACTAACATTCAGAATTTCCACTCTTTAAGTAAGACAAGGAAAGGGGAAAAAAAAAAATTCAGCAGAGAGAGAATCAAGGAGAAAGGTTGAGAAAGATAGAGAGAAAAATAATGAGAAAAGATTGCCATCCTTTGTTGAAAGGAAAAACAGGAGAGAGGAAATATAGACATGGATTTTCTTCAGCAGAGATGAAAGCACTTTCTAGTATATGTGAGACTGTGTTGCCTCCAATTTCAATTCCAGGAAAAGGAGGTCATGAAATTAGCAAGCCTGTGCAGGCCTTTTTTAAAGCTTCTGGCTTTGAGAACCCTGTTCCTGATCAGGTAATATTTATTTGTAAATTGTTAACCAATCTGTTTTTACATGAAAAGAAAATATACAGTTTTGAACCATTTCTAGTTCATTCAACTACTGTCAGTTTCATTTGAATATACTGTTTGAGGAATTTATTTATTTTGGGGTATTTTACTGTGAAGATTGCAGAGCTTTTAGTGAAGAGAGCAATAATAGAAGGTTTGATTCTGGTGAGATTGGTATTGCTGGCTTTATCTACAAGACTGGGCACACTTTTGCTTTGTGGGTCTCTTTGTTTTGGAGAGAAATGGCCTTATCTCAATACTTTTTCAAGTATTTCTTTGGATAAGAGAGAGAAAATAATGCAGAAGTGGTTCAAAAACAGATTTTTCACTCCTATTAGACTTGTTTTCCAGCTTATCAAAGTTGGCTGCCTTTACACTTTCTTCGCTCAGGTATCTATTTTGCCTTTTTTCTTTCTTTCCTTTTTTTTTTTTTTTTTTTTTTTTTTTTTTTTTTCTTTCTTTTTTTTTTTTTTTTTTTTTTTGTTTTTTCTGGTTTTACGCCACCTATTTCACAGGTCTAGCTCGAGGAACATTCCTCTTTATATTGATTAATATTGACATCGACAGGTTGGGAATATCTTTTTTTTTTTTTTTTTTTTTTTGTTTTTTTCTGGTTTACGCACCTATTTCCAGGTCTAGATCGAGAACAATTCCTCTTAATATTGATTAATATTGACATCTACAGGTTTGGAATATCTGACATCTTTATTTTTGTTGTTATTGTTTTCTTGCTGCATATATGTACATGAATATTTTTTAAAAAGACCAATATAAATTTTTTTATTGGTTGAAAGATCTAATAGATCGAAATTATATTCCAATATTAACGGCTTGTTATTGTTTTCTTGCTATATAAATGTACATGCATATTCTGTAGAAAACAATGTTGATCTTTTTTATTCATCGGCAGATCGGAGTAATATTATAGAAATTCTGATATATCAGGGTGTATATGTATTCATTTTATTCTGCATTGTTACTTGAAAGAAAGAACTTTAATTCGACCTTTATTTGAAGAACGGATTACAGGTTTCTGTCACAATCTGATAGGTGCAAAATAAAACAAGTCTGAGGCAATTTTTTGTTATTGGATGAAAAAAAGAAAATGTATAAAAAACAATAGAAATAAACTGTAGGTTCAAATATCATTGTCCTAATTATTAATTTTAGTGGACAATTAGGACTAAATGGTTGATTGCGATTCCAATTGATTAATTAAATAAAGCCGCCAAAACGGACAATTTCGATTTAAATTTGAACAAATAATTCACCTAATGTACAAGATCAACCAATTTTTTAGTATTAATTAAAAAAAAAAAAAGGAAGGAGCCCAAAAGTTTGAGTTTTTTCCTAAATTATATTTATTCATTTTGTGTAGGCTGATGAGAATGGTAAAAATCCAGCTTGGGAAGCAATTGGCTATTCCGTAGACACTGACGAGATTGCAAACCAAGTTCCACAAGAAAGGCCTCTTCAAGAAGGAATAATAGAAACTATGCAAGAAAATGAATCAACCCTTATGCACAATCTTACCCAAAAAGGCCTCAAAGTTACAAAAGATCCAAAGAAGAAAATCTGCAAAATCAATTGTGATGTTGCCATTGTTGGCTCAGGCTGTGGTGGTGGTGTTGCTGCTGCTGTTCTTGCAACTTCAGGCCAGAAGGTTCTTGTTCTTGAAAAAGGAAACTATTTCACCGCTAAAGATTATTCTGGTCTTGAAGGCCCTTCTCATGACCAGTTATATGAATCAGGAGCAATTCTTCCAACTACAGATGCAAATTTAATGATAATGGCAGGATCAGCGGTTGGAGGAGGTTCTGCTATCAATTGGTCAGCCTGTATTAACACACCACAATCTTTACTTCAAGAATGGAGTGAAAATCACAAACTCAAGCTGTTTGGAACCGCTGAATATCTTTCTGCTATGGAAACTGTTTGTCAGAGAATTGGAGTTACAAGAAATTGCGTGGAGGAAGGATTTCAAAATCAAGTGCTGAGAAAAGGGTGTGAAAATCTTGGCCTTGAAGTCAACACAGTCCCTCGAAATTCGTCGGAGAAGCATTACTGTTGGTCTTGCGGGTATGGTTGTCCAACAGGAGATAAGAAAGGTACTGATACGACATGGCTTGTTGATGCTGTTAATCATGGAGCAGTAATCTTAACAGGGTGTAAGGCAGAGAGGTTCATTTTAGAAGAAAATAAGAAAAAAGGAAGTAGAAGGCAAAAGAAATGCTTGGGAGTAATTGCAAAAACCTTAAACAACAACATTCATTTAAGATTACAAATAGAGGCCAAAATAACAATAGCAGCATGTGGAGCTCTTCTTACACCACCTTTAATGATTTCAAGTGGATTAAAGAATCCAAACATCGGTCAGAATCTTCATCTCCATCCGGTACTAATGGCTTGGGGCTATTTTCCTGATTCGAACAAAGACTTGAAAGGAAAATGTCATGAAGGAGGAATAATTACATCAGTACATAAGGTAATCTCAAATGACAACAATCTTAGAGCTATAATAGAAACTCCTCAATTAGGGCCATCTGCATATGGTGTACTTTGTCCATGGGAATCTGGACTTGACATAAAGAAAAGGTTAGTAAAGTATTCAAGAACTGCTCACTTGATAACAATAGTAAGAGATCGAGGCGCCGGTAAAGTCAAAACAGAAGGAAGAATAAGCTATAACTTAGATCCATTCGACATGGAAAATCTCAAGGCAGGACTAAGGCAATCACTCAGGATTTTAGTAGCTGCAGGAGCAGTTGAAGTGGGTACACATAGAAGCGATGGACAAAGACTACAATGTCAAGGGATTACTAAAAAGGACTTGGAAGAGTTTTTGGACACAGTTTTTCCTTGTAGAGGGATTCTGTCACCAGTAAAAGATTGGATGATATATAGTTCTGCTCATCAAATGGGAAGCTGCAAAATGGGGATTAATGAAAAAGAAGGAGCAGTTGATGAGAATGGAGAGA
Source organism: Jatropha curcas (assembly GCF_014843425.1). The sequence continues at coordinate 3,466,841 of NW_023590739.1, forward strand.
GTTGGGAAGCAGAAGGCTTATTTGTTTGTGATGCTAGTGTTTTGCCTAGTGCCGTTGGTGTTAATCCGATGATTACTATACAGTCTACTGCTTACTGTCTCTCAAAAGGAATTGCAGAGTCTTTGAAGGAGACAACAACATCAAATTTAGAGGATTGTACTCCATCTATCCCGCGTATATAGGCCTCGTCTCCTTTTTTATTCGTCTCATATATTGTTGTCTGTTTCCTGTCAGTTTTCTATTTTACCCCAATTTAATAACATATATAAGAATAAATGCAGTGATCTAATACTCTATAATTAAATGTATTCTTCATATTAGTAATGGAAAAAGAAAGGCATTGGATATTTTTAAATCATGAAGTTGAAATTAGAGTTTCCAAATTTACAAGAACTGTTATTTTTTCAATACACTTGGAGCTATACAAATTCACAGAATGAATGGGATCTGTGAAGAATTGACTGGGATAATACCACATTCCTCCTTTTCTTTTGCTTGTGAAATTTCAATCCCAGTCCTGCAAAATATTGAATGCCTCTCCATGTCAGCATGAACTTGTCAGGAGTCTGACTTGAATAAAATTATCAATTAATAAACACTCTCAACCGTCAGAATCGGTTTCCCGGAATGGTAAAGGAACTGCTTTCACTGCCCTGAACTTGCCGACGTTGTTCAAATGCTCATTCTCCAATCTGTTCAGCAACATTTACAGTATCAGAAGATTCTTTTCTTTTTTTTTTTTTTTTTTTTTTTTTTTTTTTTTTTTTTTTTTGCTTTGGTACAAAGCACTTATAACCAGAAATTTTTACCTGTAAAAATTCCAATGACCTCGCCTAATAACCTCTAAAGAAGCCAAGAAAAAGTCCAGCATCCTTGACTCAACAATACTAAATCGAAATCGCATAACAGTCTCCACCCAAGCAACTCTAAGAACTATGTTCAGAGCCTGTAAAAGAAAAAGAATTAGTCTCTAAATAACTTAATCACTTCTTTAATCAATGCTCGAAGCATTAGGTTTGATTAAATGGAAAAAGAGAACTTACAATGGAAATGTAATAGAGGCTTTTGTTCTTTAATATTAGGTCATCTCTTAGCCATAGATTCTTGGATTTTGGTTTGAGAAGACCCCAGTCTTTAACAAAATCCCAATACAACTGATAAACAGTAGCAATGGCAGAAGTAACCAGTACTATACCAAACCATAAGTGGTTTTCCTGTCTAGAATAAGTTAGTCTAACACCAGCTGCTACCATGGCGGAAACATATTTCCCCATGTTTGCCAAATGGTTCGCGTCACATTCATCGAACCATCTCCTTGCACACTGAAATTCAGAATAATACGAGTTTACTTTGCATTATATATATATACACACACTATAAAGCTGGATAGATATTAAGAAGTATTGTTTTACCTGCATGGCTCGCCAATAGTATGGCAAAAATGAAATTACATATACGAGCTCTCTGTATAATCTTCCATTGTTGCATGTTTCGAATTTATGTGTTCGAAAACTCCCAGCAAGAAAGTAGCATGCTGTAGATTCCAAGTGCCTTAGTAATGGTATCTGTATGGAAAATCAAACAATGCGATTATAAATAACTGAAGGAAAAGAAAGAAAGAAAGATATTAAGTGGTCGTTTGGATTGACAGAATAAAAAATATAGAAATCAGAAAAACAAGTTAGAGACACGATATACTCATCCACACACACACAAAAAAAAAAAAAAAAAAAAAAAAAAAAAGCGTATGATTCAAGTGCGCTTATGTAAGTGAGTATTCTGGTAAATGGAAAATCAAACAATCTTGGCGATTATAAATATTAGCTGAAGAAAGAATAGAAAGAAGATATTTAAGTGGTCGTTTGGAATTTGACATGAATATATTAAAAAATATAGAGAAAATGCAGAAAAAAACAAGTTTAGAGAATCAGCGATTATTACTTCATACCAACACACACCGACAAAAAAAAATTAAAAAAAATAAAAAAAAAAAAAAAAAGTAAGAGACGAGGAGGAGATTGAGAAATCCTATCATTAAACGTAAAGGTATTTTCTATCTTTCAAACACGGATTTATTATTTATAGATTGTGAACTTAATAATTAATTTATTCATTTCTTTAAATATTTAATTACAGTAATTCAACAAAAAAAAAAAAAAAAAAAAAAAAAAAAAAAAGAGAGAGAGAGAGATTGAGAAATCCTATCTTAAACGTAGGATTTTTCTATCTTTCAAAAGGATATATAATTGTGACTATAATTAAATTTATCATTTCTTTAAATTATAAGAAATCACATAAATAAATCTAATAAAATCTATAAAATATTAAATTTCATTAATCCAAATCACCTCTGACTCTAAGAAATAAGTAAGAAAAGATTAATTTAATTAAGTAGTCACCTGGCTTGTAAGTTGGTCTGCCATGAAAAAGTCAACCATCAAAACCTGCATTCAAAGAATTTTTATTGTAAAGTGTTAATGTTTTTCTTATTAAATTTATAATCTCGCAATCTTGCTCTTATTACAAAATTAAATTAAAAAGAGATTTGATTTGCTTGGAATCGATATATGGATTCACTCATGAACCAAATCATTGAAATTTTTTTATTTCAAATGATGGTATTTCTAACTATTTACTGAAAATTTGATTGGTTTGTTCTATGAGTGAACACATACGCCAAGTCTAGTCAAGTCTAATATAATCAAAAGTTAGAAATTACGAACACTTACCTTATAAAATGGGGAGCAGATTATGTTGCGCATGACACGAAGGAAGCAATAACGTGTAGGGCGATATAGGAAGTCAAATGGGCAAACGAGGAATGCCATAAAAATCTGGTAACGTAATTGCAAATAATTAGCACTAAACGTTGCTAAAACTTAAAAAATAGCTAATTAAGAACCCAAAAAAAAACACTCACTAGGAGGAGAATTCCAGGAATGGCATCAACATGTGTAGGTGAAAAGCCATTAGCCCTTAACAGAAGATGGATTACCATAGCAGATACTACAGAGGTCATAAAAGTTGTGCAAATGAGAAATGCATCTCTGTACTTTAGGGCTGTGTTTGGTTGGAACTCAAAAATGAAATTGTAATTAATCCTTGCACTTCTCCACCAAAAAAGATTGCACCCATACATGAATAAGTGCAAGCTTAGCAAGGCAAACACACTGCAAAAACAAATATGCAACACCATCAAGAATTTCTATTTTGCATAATAAATAGTGGTTTTAGTTTAATTTTGGTAATTATTATATTAGTTAAAAAGATATCAGAAGGTGAAAACTTGTAGAAGTGAGCACCTGAAAACGGGGTAGACAATTTCCACATAAGATGATGTTTCTGCATTTGGCCTAAAAATGCCTGATAAATGTGCCAATATTGCATATACACTAAACAGCGACACGAAACAACCAGTAAATAAACCTGCAAGTAAGCAAGAACAAAAAGGGTAAAAATAAATTAATATAGCAATTAATTGAAAATAAATTCAAAAAAGAGAAAAAAAAGGAATTTTCAGGAATATCAGGAACAAACTTTCCTTGTGGGTCATAAAATAAAGAGAAACTCTTTGTCAAATTGAAATAAAATTCCATAAGCAACAAATTGAAGTAGTGGGATTAGTGGCTTAGCATGTTTTCTTGTCAATGGAAAATCTTTATGCACCTTTTCTTACTCAAGAAAGAGACTAATCATATTGCATATTGCAAATCAAAGGTGATAGTTTATTCATCACTTGATAAGAACCGTAGTAATTTTTTTGAGAAAGAGTAAGTATTTTTGAGCTTCAAGTTTAAAATTTTTTGAGCCTAACAGGTTTGAGCTATGCTCAACTCATTTAAACCCTGATTACAAATTAGTTCTATTCGCATAAAAAACATCATGTAATGCAAATCAAAGAATAATTTAGTGATTGAATATTTATTTTGTAGTGTCATGAGATTAATTTCATTTTTAAGTAAGTTGTGAATGTAATATTTTTGTAATAAGGATGATTTTATAGAAAACCAACTTAATTATAGCAATTAAGTAAAATAAAATAAAATTACCAACAAAAAAGGTGACCATGTGAGAATCTTTCTGCTGCTGTGGTCTCAAGAATTTCATTGCTTTTTTCCTGTCATCGCTGGCGAAGTGCTTTGTGAATATGGACTCCACTTCATCCATTCGTCTAACAACCTTATCAACCAAATATAATAATATTCTTATTATGCTTATTACAAAAACTATTAATCTCTCCCATTCTTACACTTGCGGTTTACCTTAAAACTAACTGTGCTTTATTGACTTTTTTGCCACGGAATGTTATTTTGAGGATAGACATTGTTTGGTGGACTTAAAGGTAATTTGGATACGGCACTCTTCAACGCGTTTTAAAATAAGTAAACTAAGAATATTAATATTAATATGATAATAAATTACCTTATCAGAGCTAATGAAATGCGATCTCTTCACTGCTTTTAGATAACTTGCTGATGCCTGCTGGTTCGATACCTGCTTGTGTGGAAAGTTAAATAAATACTAAATTGAGTTATAAATAAAAATAAAATTTCTTCTATATAAGTCTTCTTTAGTCGACCCTTGCTAGTTTCAGACTAAAGCATAATTGTTGTTGTTATATATAAACAAATGCTAGTTTTTCAAAATTACTTCATAAAATAGTGAGATTTATCATTTTTATCTTCAAAAGTGTTCTTTTTATAAATTTCTTTGCTTACTAATATTTTCTAAATTTTTTTTACCCTAATTTTCAATTCTGACTCCGTCATTTTATAAAAGTATTCTATATTAATATACGCTATAGATAAATGATTCGGTGAATAAATTAATCAAAGATTGTCAAGTATTAATTAATCATTTTGGACCATCTGATGTACGAAATTACACTTAAAAATAAATTAGAAAAAGAAAGTTAAAGGAGGAGATCTAAAAATCTCTGAATCATGAGTCAAGGGTTTGGTAAGGGATAAATAATGATATTTGGAGGCTAAGTTGTTAGTCTCACACTTTTCATGTGAAATATATATATATATGGATATTAACTGTCTTCAAACTAGAACAGTGTTCTTCATGTGGTTTCTGTTTGTCTTCTTCATAGCTTTTTATCTTAACTTCCAAATAAAAGTCATAAAAAGCTAAAATCTAAAAATTGAAAAAAATAAAAAAAAAATAATATACATTACCTTGTCAAATTTCTTGAGTATTTTTGTAAAAGCCATCATGTTCAGGGAGCTGCATCCAAAAAATAATATACATTAGAATTTATATTACTCATAATTGAGAATTAATTAAATTAATATAATTATGTATAAGTATAATTAACCTGTAAGTTTTGAGTAAGCCAAGGCCTCTGTAGAGCTCGACATATGCACCTCTAATCATCTTCTCAGCACATTGTATTTTCTTCCTGTTAATGAAATCACGAGAGCCATCTTTTTTGGGATTATTAACCAAATCTTCCCAAAGCATTGATGTAATTGCTGTGATTGCCCGTGTTGGTGTTGTTGCAGGAATGTCAATTCTCAAAGCCATTTTCGGTTTTCCATCTCTCTTGGTTTTTGACCTCGTTGCCGAATTAACAAAATTCACACCATTTTTCTCTAGCGCTGCAATTACTTCATCAGTCTCTGATGATTCTTCCGGGATATCATTCGATCCATTTGAGGTATCTGCAATAATTAATTAATTAATTAATTACCATGACCAGCAATCTATGTGTGTATATATGATAATGATTAAGGATTAATTACTTTAAAATTGAAGAAATGTAATTCATTTCATGTCACTCGCTTTCTGCCCGGGCTTGCAACAGAAAATATTTAATGTGTGAACGGTCAGACGATTATGGAAGATTTTTATGGAAGATTGTCAATTTATGACTGACAGATGGTGGTGATAAGATTAGGAGACAACGCGAAACTAAACTTCTTTACGTCAAGTTATCATCGACTTTATAAGAATCCCTAAAGAATTGCCATGCCCAAAAAAAAAACATTTTTCTCTTTTTATGGAAAGTGACATGAAAAATAAAAATAAAATTTTTGAGGAATAATAATAATAAATTATTAATTATTTTCCTTGTTATGCTCTAATACTCTAATCATCAAGACCTTTTTTTTCAGAATTTAAATATATAATCCATGGTTTTATCTCTTATATATATATATATTACGTGGTCTTTCGGTGTATTGTTGCGTTAATTGCTAATAGAAAGATTTTGTTTTCTCTAATAAATGCAAATGGCATGTAACATATATAATGAAATACTAGTATTTAAGTTTACCAATTATACTTATATGCACTGATTAATTAAAACTCCTTACTTTTGGAATTTGATTGAGTCCCTCAATTTTGTTCTTATCAAATCCTTATGTAATTAAGTTCAAGATGAAATGGTAATTAACTCTAATAAATAATAATAACTGTATATTTTTACTGATTCGTATGCTATTATAAGAACGAATTATTTCACCATTTGGATTAAATTTTGAATTCGAATAAGTACTATATAAATTACTATTCATGTTTTATAATTTTTGTAATCCAATATATAGTGAAATAACTTGTTCTCGCGTGAGTTTCCTTTTTATTTATTTATTTATTTACGATGGTTAAATTGTAATTTGGGTTTGGTTAGGGGTGAATTTTATCATAAATGAGAGATTTTCCATTTCATTGTCAACATGCATAATTTAGAAGTAGGCCATATGGTTTGCTAGTCATCACTATCATTATCAACTATACCAGAAGCTACATTTATTGTTTCAATTTCTCTGTATTTTCTTCTTTTATCATGCGCTTTCAAAAACAAATAGAGACAGACAAAAATTTAATATTAAGAAATTCAAATATGTTTTATTTACACTATAACTTTTTTTTATTTATCCACTTAATTATGTTATGATGATCTTGAATTATAAGTCAATATGAATTATAGAGATATGAATTCCACACAATCCAGAGTGCAATATATAAAGAGAAAACAAATTAAATATTATGTATATAAAATAAAATTTATTTCATGTTTGGTAAATCGTAATCAGCAAATAACATAATAATAAAAGCTTACCAGAATAATTAGAATTTCGAGGAGAGGAAGACCACGAAGGAGGAGGAATAATTCCGGCATTGGGCTTCCGGCGACGGAGGTTTAGCATTTGCTTTAGGTTCAACAAAACATCAAGCTGTTTGTAAAGAAGATCTCCTCTTTCAAGCAATTCACTTTCTTTAGCCTTATAAAATTGGTTTACTTTATTTAGCTCTTCATCAAGTTTCTCAAAAAATATTCTCACCTATTTTACATTAAAAAAAAAAAACCCAGTAAATAAAATTATATAGATATATAGAAACATGTGTACGAAAAATATTTATAATTCTTTTCAAAAAAAAAAATTTTATAATTATATATATATACCTCGTCTTCCTCGGAAAATAACTGCACAAGCTCAGTCTTATAAATAATATCCTGATCTTCATTACCATCTTGGTCCTCCATAGCTTTGCTTCTCACCTGTAACCATCAAAATTAAAATTGGAGCATGTTATTATCTATAATGCAACACCTTTGTCTTTTTCATGGATCTTTTTAGGGCATAATGCATTACTTTATTGCTCTCATTCACGATAGTTTCGTGACATTAGCAATCATACATAACCGTCGTGAGTTTTTCTTTTTTAAAGAAATTTTTTTTGAAAGAAAAAGTATTAATTATTAGTAATCGCTTATATAATTGAAGAAAAAAAAAAAAAAAAAAAAAAAAATAATTATGATATATATAAATGAAATTTTACTTTCTATGGTTGTTGGGTAGAATCGTAATCGCAATAAGCATAATAAGAAAGCTAACCACGTAATAATCTAGAATTTCGTAGAAGAGAGAAGAACACACGAAGGAGGAGGAAATAATTCCGGCGCCCACATTGGGCTTCCGGGCGAGCGAGAGAGAGGTAATTAGCATTTGCTTTTGTAGGTTATACAAAAACATCGAAAGCTGTTTGAAAAAGAGAAGTATTCTCCTCTCTTTCAAGCGCATATTCTTCACTTTCTTTAGCGCTTTATAAAATTTGATGTTTCTACATTAATTCTAGGCTCTTGCATCAAGTTTCCTCAAAAAAATATTCTGCCTCATATTTTAGCATTAAAAAAAAAAAAAACGCGACAGACTTTAAATAAAATATTATATAGATATAATAGACAAACAATGTGTAACGGAAAACATATTTAATAATTCTTTCAAAAAAAAAAAAAAATTTTAGTAATTATTATCTATATAGTAATACCATCTCGTCTTCTCTCGGACAAAATCTGCACAAATTGCTAGTTATTACTTTGATAAATAATATCACGCTGAATCACTTACATTACGCATTATGCTAAGATTAGGTGCGCTCTCTCATAACTATAATGCCTTACTGACAACATGTAACGGGCAGCAAAAAATAAAAATTGAGAGAGATGTATATGATATATTTATCTTAATAAGATGACACCTTATTGTCTTATTTACATAAGGATCTTATAAAGGAGTGGCATAATGTGCCACAGTTAATTTATTGCTTCCTCATCCATCACGATAGTTTCGTGAACCATTAAGGACATCATAACATAATCCTAGTTACTGAGATGAGAGTTTTTCTTTATTATATAAAGTATATTTATTTTATGAAAGAAAAAATAGTATTATATTAGTTAGTAAATCGCTTATAATAATTGAGAAAAAAATAAAGCAAAATAAAATAGAAGAAAACTGCCACATGAGACTATACTTGAATACATAGACATTTCACTCAATTTCTATATATAGAACCCCGTTGCATTTACACAATTTGATTTCCGCGACAAAAATGTGGAGTCTCACAAAAAAAAAAAAAAAAAAAAAAGAAAACTCCATATGCTTTCTTGAATATGACATTTCCAATTTTATACCGTTCATTACATTTGTTTCCGCCAAAATGTGTCCAACTTCTATTAATCAATTTCATGGATAGAAAATTTTAAAGTAAAATTAAATTATTAAATTAGACATTATTTGAATCCTAACTTAATAAAAAAAAGAGATTTAACGGCATCGAACTAATAATTCAATATTATAGTTAAAGGACTACAGTATACTATATTTCCAAGTGAATTTTATTTTGAAGTTCAAATATTCGAGACATGAAATCGCGTCAGCTAATAAAAAGAAAAAAAAAAAAAGAACCAAACATCATTAAGCATTTAACAAATTTAATGGTAACTATATACTCCCCTCAAAGTAACTGAGGCCATAATTATATTTAGACATTACTTAGTGGTAAGGAGGAGGATAGTGAAAACTTGAGGACCAAAATTGGAAAAAGAAGATATCGGGTCGGGTAGATACATTGGACATAGTGACAGCCCGATAAAAAAGACAACACACAATCTGAAACACCTCCGACTTCTCGGGGCTGGGTGAAACAGAAACGGACATATCATATCTCCGGAAAACCCGATTTGACGAGAATGAAGATTTGGCTATATATTAAAGAAGCTTTGGATTGAAGTTTAATAGTTTACCTGAATGATCTCAGTTTTGCTATCGGAGCGAAAGAAAGCGTTGGAGAGTTTATAGGAGAGGAAACGAATCGGGTTGAAAATGGAGCGACCACATTCGTGGTCAAATTCTGGAGATTGTTTCGGCTTTCTTGAAAGTTTAATTTTCTTTATATGTTTTTTGAGTTGCCAATAATTAACGAAAGCTTCCTTCCATTCTGGAATTAGTTGAGCTTCAAGTTCCTTGGAGAACTTCACCATTTTCTTTCTCTGTACTCTATGATAGAAAAGGAAAGCAGTGGAGACAAGCTGTAATGAAGGCGTTTGCGGGATTAGATTATAGAGAGGTTTATATATAAGTATACACACATATATATGAAGTGAGAGACAGACAGACGTAGAAAAAATAAACTGAGGTTGCTTGTTATAACACAGGACGATCTTTTCGTTACTATTATTATTATTATTATTATTTTTTTTTTTTTTTTTTTTTTTTTTAACGAATCTTTTCGTTACTATTATTATATATTATTAATTAATTTTTTTTTTTTTTTTTTTTTGTTTTTTTTTTTTTTTTTTTTTTTTTTTTTTGTCGAACAATGAGACACTTCTCCTTACGTAAAATTTTGCTTAAAGTTTATTTTTGCAATATAAAAATAAAACATAGAATTTATGCATATGGGCCATTTTATAATTAAAAAATCAAATGTTTTTATTTGGAATAAATGAAAATATTAATCCTTTAATTTAATACCTTAAAAAAAATTATCTCCAGCGATCAAGTGTTGTGTTGTTAATTTTCTTTGACCACTGAACTAGGGTGGATAATAGCAGGCTCACTCTCTTAGTTTCAAATATTTCTAAAATTTATCTTATAAAATATAAAAAATTTAATATTTTACATATAATATAGTGAATTTTTTTCATTTTTGTACGTCAAATTTTGAAAATTTTTTTACTCCTCTAAATATATATATTTTTAGTTCCCTCGTTAGTGTTCTCACTTCTCATTGATATAGAAAGTGAAAAATTTGAAGTTCAAGTCATCTTAAATATAATTTATTTGAGATTATCAGTCTGTGCCTTGGTTATTATATGAGGACGGAATTACACTTTAAATATTAGAGGAAAGGAATAAATATAAAAAAATTTTAGGGATGAGATCTATATATATATTTAAAAATATAAATAAATTTAGGCATTTTCTACATCGCCTTCAAGTAAAATCAAGGCACTTAAGTTTTATAGTAATATTAACTTGTAATTATTTTTTATAAAATATTTTTTACAAAATAATAAATTCTTTTGTCAATATTCTATAATATTTTGTAAGAGATGGATATTTATTGTAAAAAGTCACAATTTACAAAATAATAAATATAACTGTAAATATTTTGTAAAAGGTGACGGATTACCGAATAACATTTTGTAAAACAAAACTTTTTTTTTTTTTTTTTTTTTTTTTTTTTTTCTTGTAAATAGTTTTGTAATAAGGTGGACTGGATTACCTTCTGGAGATAGACAATTTTTGTGTAAAAACAAAACTTTTTTTATTTATTTTTTTTTTTTTTTTTATTGTTTATTTGAGAGATGTTTGCCTATTGATAAGGTAATATATTATGTAACCACATCAAAAAGCCAAGAGGAAATTTAAAATTTTAATAGTCGAATGGGTGAGGGAGGTGTGATTAGAGCATTAGAATAGGTCGGAGAAGCATTTTTCTACGTGTAGGCACACGCGACGTTCACGAATATTGCCCGCTCGAACGTCGGAAGCGCCGTTCATGTGCCTCATCGTTTTCAAATTTCACCTGCTCTGCACCGATGTACAGATACAATCTATTCGATGTTATTTCTCACTAAAAATTCATCAACACAGCATGTCATAACGTGTTTTGGCCATAATTATTTTGACAAAAATGTCTCGCGCCGCTTCCTCATTACTCGCTGCCCAACGTTTTAATTTAAGGTGTTCTTATTTATTTAGCATAGAAAATTTATACCGTAATTTGAATAAAATTTTCCGGGAATCTTGCAATGTGAAAAGATCTATTCTAACCCTTTTGGTTTTAAATCCTCTTTGTGAAAAGTTTTGTTAGCGCCGTGAGAGATTCTCACAAACATATTGGCACCTACATTCTGGTTGTAAGTAGAAGGCTTCAAAATATAATAGTATATAAGCATTATAATGGTGAATAAAAATTTTAGTAAGACTAGAATTTTTTTATAATCAATTTTCCCTATTCTCTAAAACTAAAATTGTGGCTCAATGATAGACTGTTATATGAGCACTGAATTAAATACACCTAATATTAAGACGACTTGATTAGAAATTGTAAGTAGTATTGCGAATAAAAAATGCCTTAAAATTTCTTAGTTGGGACGCATTGAAGACGAGAAAATTTTATGGAGACGCTCTATTATGCCCGAGAAAATTGTGCAATATTTAAAATGTACACTGTTTTTTAAATAATCAACAGGTAATATGTGAAGTATATATGAATTAATAATTTAATTTTCATATATTCTGCACATAGCATTGGCACGATGGTAAGAAAGCATTATAACTTTCATCAAAATAAAAGGACAAATAAAATAAATTTCTCTGCACAATTTTAGAAGGCACTAAATGTTTAATTTCATTTTTAACAAAACTTTTTGTGTATTTTATTTACAATTCAGCATATCAAAGCATTTCAAAACTCTATTGAAGATTAGAAAACAACTAATATTAGAAGGACACATGCATTAGAAATATTACATATGGAGACAAGAAATGGATACTTAGAGGTAAACTTAGGAAAAAAAATGATAAAAAAAAGTTGTGTTAAATTACTTTCTTAATCTTGATGAAAAAATTAGTTTGTGCCTATAGCACAAAAGAAACAAAGGGAGTATTATTATTTGATTTGATATGATTGTCTATTACCGAGTTATTAATATTTACGATGATGATAGTAGGTGTGTTTTAAAAAGATTAAAATTATACGCCTACTACTACACACACATATGTTATATATTTTTTTATTAAAAACCAATAACATATTTATTTAAGATCAAGTTATAACGGGGAAAAAATAAAATATAAAATAAACTTCAAAGCGACTAAATCATATAGTTGATTATCCAATTATAACTCTGGTGATTTCATTTATCAAGCCGATGTTGGCGTTTATAAAAAACTATACATTACTGTGCTTTTTATTACCTTAAATGCTCTAATAAAAAAGTTTAATAAAAAAAATGAACTTTATTTGCCTTATTTTTGTATTATTATATATATTATTATTTATTACGATTTTAGCACCTTAATCATAATATACCGAGTTTTTTAACAAATGAATTGTTATCACATTTCTCAAATATATAATTTACTTAATCATAATTATACGAGTTTTTAAACAATGAATTGTTAACCAAACCCTAATTTGATTAGTTGAGGCAGCATTACCTATCTAAATGCTATATACTAATTGAGTGGAAGAACAAAATATTCATATTTCTTTTCAATTTTATATTCTCTTCAAACCATTAGTATCTCTATGTGAAGATATTAAGAAGATTACACCTTACTGATTTAAATATTGTGATGAGACAGTTGTACTCCAAACCGTTGTAATAAAAATCCACATTTTCATAGTCAAATGTTTTTTTTTTTTTTTTTCAAATGTTTTTTTTGTTTAATTTTTGTAATCCATAGTCAAATGTTTTTTTTTTTTTTTTATCCTTTCCTTTTATCTTTAAATTAAGAATGCAAGAAGATTACCAATTTTGATAGATTTAGCAGGATGGTAGTGATAGTAGTTAGTGGCCCGTAACTCTCTTTCCGCACCAATTTTTTTTTAAAAGAAAAAGAAAATTAATAATGGAAGATGACTAGGCATGTATATATTTCTCTCCTAGTGGATATTTCTTTTTTTGTAACTTTAGTTATTGGTAAATTAATTAATATTGAATTAAGGAAAAGCTGTAAATCACGTGAAGATATATCTCTAAGCTTTATATTTCATGTACGTTAAGCACCTGAATTTTTTTTTGCTGAAATGTGACACATTTATTTATTAATCAATATTGATATTTTTTAATTTATCTATATATATATATATATATATATAAGGATAATTAAATAGCTTATGTTTAGAGATTAGAGTAGATTCTGAATCTAATTTTTGTTGCAGAGCTCAGAACGTGCATAATAGCTGGGTGGGGTTCAGGATTTTACAACAACAAACTGATTAATTTTATGTTTAATAACTGTTTTTAATACTTATAGATTCTAAGGGGACACTCTTGTACATCTGTGTAAGAATATCTAAGAATACATATTAGTTTGAGACTTTGGCTGTATTCAACATATATTTTAAGTAGTTCTTACCGTTTTGAATGGTCAAAATGCTAAACACTATTTTTTTATAGGGTCTATTCGGTAAAATTAGCTGTTTTGATAGCTGTTAACTGTTCTAATAGCGCTTAACTGTTAGCTGTTTGAATAGCTTTTCATGAAACTCTAAAATTAAATGTTACATGACAAAGCACTACCATAACCTTTAAAAGCTAATCCAAACGCTTTGTTACCGTTGAACTAAAAATAGTTTGTGTTTCAAAAATTAAGCCTCTTTAAATAAAATTAGCTATTTTACTGGATCCATGATCCCATTTACGGATTAAACTAACGAAAATATGAAGTTTTATTGAAACGTGTGTTTTTTACGATAATTGAGAAAAAAAAAAAAAAAGATAGAGTAGTAATAATTTTTAAAAATTCATATTTTCATTGATTTGGTTTATAGATGGAGCCATGAACCTAATCTAGACAAGTATAATACTCCCTTTATTCTCTTTATTTAGAGAAAACAGAAAAAACTCTTGGATTAAGAAAGTTAGTTAAATGAATTTTTTTTCCCTAAAATGCCCTTTAAAAGAGTTCATTTCTTCGTTAAATGAGAACAATAGTTAACACAAAAGACATTTCCAAAAAGAGCATTTATTGCCTACTTACATCCTCTGGAGTGTCAAACAAGTCTAAATCAATATTAAAATTTACTATTGGAAATTTTATTAATTATGTTTTGTTTTGAAATAAAATTCAGTTTGCTTTCAAAACTTGTTATTCAAATATAAAAAGCTATACAATCCAACTTTTAACTCAATTTACCTCTTAACTTTCAATTTGCTCTAAAGAGCAAAATACATTAGGAAAAAATCTTATTGTGAGGAAATTAAACATTTGTATACTTAGTACACAAGATTGGTCAACTAAACATATTTCGAGAATGCACAGAGAAATCTAGCAAGCATTATTTACAGAATCAATCTACAAAAATTATAAAATCAATGCCACATATATAACTCATGACATGCCAATAGTTTTCTTTCTTTTTGCTCATTCCCAGTGGAGATCCAAAAGGAGCTATGCTTTAGTGTAAGAATCTACTCAGGGAATATTCCAAATAAAGAAGGTATATTAGTGAAAGTAAAATTGGGTGGGAAAGCACTTAAGAGCATTAGCTATTAAATCAGTTTTTAAGTTATCCATGGCCTCATGCATTCCCATTATTGCTAACTCATCTTCCACAAGGAATAGCTACCCATTTCTAACATTCTTGTTTATTACCTTTTCTTTCTTCTTTTTTAAGCTGGGAGTTTGGCAAATTAATGAAAAGTAATTGGATAAGTACTATATATTGTTTCAATTTCAATTTTTACGTTGCTGTTCTTCCTTTTTTCTTTTTTTTTTTTTTTTTTTACAAACCTCCAAATGTTTTTTTTTCTCAAAAAGAAAAGGGCAAAAAGGATCCCATAGAATGCTTGCTTGAGAAAAGGTTATATTGATTATTAGCAACTTCATTATATCAGCAAAATATATAGAAAACGTTATTGATATTAAAGGGCAAGCTAACTAATTTCGTATATCAGGAAAATATATAAAAAACGTTATTGATATTAAATGGCAAGTTGTAACTGATTTTGTACTCTTCGTCGTACTCAAAATTTGATTCACCGGATATAAATAAGTCTTTTCCGATTCATTTATAAATACTAATAGTTGAAAAGAATAACTAATTAACCCTTTGTGTATATATATATATATACACGGTATAAAATAATTTATTAAACCATGTATTATAATATAAAACGTATATATAAGTGGCGGCTCTTTCGGTGGGTTGAAACGTGTATAGATTCTTTGCCAGAATATTATAAATAACATATAGAAGATTCTATGGAAGCCCTGTAGAGAAGTTGTTTTGTACAGTAGAAATAAGGGCCAAAAACACTGGTTTTAGTGGAGATATTCTGATGATCGTTCGATGAAAAACTGTATGAACCCAAATTGCAAAAACCCTTTTGTTTGTGACCCTTTAATTTTTAAGTGTTAAATGACGTAGGAATAATCAACTATGGACTCTCTTTTTTGTGTTGCTCCACCAGTACTGATATTCTATTATATCTTGGTTTTTGCTTGTTAATGGGATTTATTATTTGTATAGTGGGTTTTTTTTTAAGGAAAAAAAGGACATGTTTAGGGTTTTAAGCCTTAAAAAGATTGTCCATATCAACAAGAAAAGGCCTATGTCTATCACTAAGCAATTAACTTAGGGCAGCACATATCTTTGTGTATATATATAATTAATTGGATACTGCAACAATGGCGGATAGGCTTTTAGGAACATCCTGGGATGTGTCTGTGAAGTTTGAATGACACATAATTAGGTCAACCTTTGTACGTGAGAATGAGATTGTCTTGGTGACAAAGAGACACACAGTATTTGGTTTTGAAAAGATGGCCTTTTGATGTGTCTCATCAGAATATTATAGAATAAGGGCAGTTTTTATTTCTGAAGTGCCCCTAATATTAGGAGAAGTATAAAACTAACTCTCTATCCATCAGGATAAGGTCCTTGCTGGATGACAATAAAAAGTTGCCCCTTCTATCCTTGACCTTTACAACTTGTAATAGGCCGCCACTAATTAACATAAAAATGATAATTTTAGTCATTATTAGAGTTCTCATTTCTTATTAATCGGATTTGTTTTTTTATTAAAAAACATTTTCAAAATATTAAGACTAATATTTTTGAGCACATTGCTCAATACAAAATACATTATAAATATTAGAAAAAATAATAAATTTCGATTGTTCATAGTTTGTTTGAGCATGTGCTTGAGATTTTAGTGTTTTTTTTTTTTTTTTTTTTTTTACTATTATATATTGTGCTTGGATAATTTAAATTTTTTTTGGTTATTATAGTTCTAATAAAATTAAATTTATTTTCCAAAAAATATATATCATTAATATTCACATAAAAAAATTATGCATTATTTAAGCATTTAACACCTTACCCAATCTAAATTGCAATTAAATTAATGCTCGTGAGTCGTGACTTTCCACTACAGGGAGGAGTATATGTATATATATAAGTCTAGGTCATCTTTCCATTCAGGTGTACTTTCTTTCAACCAAGGGGGAGAAAGGGCATGCATAGCATAGGCATAGCCTATCCCACTACAAATATATATATATATATATAACAAAATGGTAATGCGTTGATCTCTTTTCCTGCTCCATCGCTTAACCTTTTGTACTTCACTTTAATCCTTAAATGGTTATAGTAAAAAGATTTTCTGTTTTCTCCTCTTCTTCTGTACATATATATGAAAGACAGCAAATATGGACATTTATGAATTGGTGAGTGGGAGTCAAATTGCTTCTGTGGCTCAGCCTGACAGCCAGATGTATAGTGAACGTGATTAATTTATCTATGTTAATTAATTAGGTAACCATCTATTTGTTAATGGAATTTTTAATTAATTGTTGATGCGCATTAATTAAATTTGCCTATACTAATACAATCCCAACTTCGTGACAACCTCTTTGCCATTGTGCATTACACGCCACCTTATCGAATGAAATTATTTCTAATATATTATATTTTATAGACACGCAACTAAACTACCAATGAATAAATAAAATTGTTAATATATATTAATTACGCCATGTTTAGCGATATTAATTGAACGTCAAAGCGCGCATAAATCCTGAATATATTATCAAAAGGTCAAAATCTAATACCTAAAAGAGGTTCTTCAAATTTCAAATGATGAGTTTCAACTGAGAAACCTGAACTATAATTTACTAATTTGTTGTCATTATAATCCACCCTCAATCTTTGAATACTAATATATATATGATATGCTATAAAATAATATAAATTATTTAAAACGTTAAACACCGTCTTAAAAGTTGTTACAGCAAAACGAGACAAGACATTAATGAAAGAAATACGAGATTCTTTAATGGAAGTGAGAAAAAACTGCAGTCCTCACACCTCAATTTCTTCTATATATCATTATATTCAAACTAGTATCGGTGTATGGTTACTGGGGGATTAAGACAATGATCATAACTGAAACAAAATTGGCAACTTATTGTAGATTTGCAGGTTTACTTTCTTAGGGCACAAGAGAAAATGCTCATTCGATTTGTTGTTCAACTACATATCGTATGTCCAACCATCACGGAAACACTCATTGTTCAATCAAAACCCACGTCAAGCCCACTGTTGACTCGTATGCTTGTTACTTGACACTTGTAATACTCATCTTTTCTGTGAAAGATTTACTTCACTTTTAGCACCATAATCTAGTGATTGAGGATTTCTTCTGAAAATGAGACTTGCGAGCCACCATCACACCATGCTTGAGCAACCCTGAATCCAATTGGAGATAAGTAGGAAAATAAAATTAATCTGAGCCTCAGCTCAAAGTGGGGAACATTGAAATGCATTTGTGTTTGGACTAATAAGGCAAAGCCAACCACTCGATGGATTTATGGTGGAGACTTTTTATAAAACATTGAATTGAAAGAGACTCTCACTACTCAAACCAATTGAGCTCAACAAGGAACAAATTCTAAATACTCCATAAAAGAGTTCCTTTGGCCGCTCTTTAATCTTTAGTGGGTCTACCTATACACTAACCTCTCAAAACCTAACATCCCCAACTACTCAAATTGAGCTCTAGTGATCTTTTTTTTTTTTTTTTTTCTTTATTTTTTCCATTTTTATATGCTTAATGAACCAAATCTAATCCTAATTCATATAATGATTTTAGTATTAGCGCATTGACAATTCGCATGCAATTATTTACATCTTAAGTTGTTTGATTAATAATAAAAAGACCTGAACTCAATAATTTCATTAAAAACGTTTTTCTTTATTTAAATCAATCGAATTATATTTGATTATTAATAAAATCCATAAAATAATACTAGGATTAAGACACCCATCGTCGTAATAGTATCAGCCAATGATTTGAGAGGGTTGAACCAATAATTTGATCCGAATGTGGGTATATAACGTCATGAGAAATTTATTTAGAAAAGTTTTGTTCAATAATACCATGATTAGAATATGTAATACACTAAAGAACCCATTAAAGACTTTACAACAATAAGATCATAAAAGATGTAATCATTTTTAAGTTTTAGTGTCCAAAAAAGGAGTATTAGCAAGAAGGGTCAACGGAATTTGCATACTCTTGAACACTAAATATCAAGTGCGCATTATTATAATTTTATTTTCCTAATTTCAACAAAAAAAAACAAGAAACAAATTGTGCAGCTTTTTTTATCTGGGACAACCTGTAAAGCCACCATCACTTGACAATAAGCCATTCTTTTGATAAAGCACCCTTTTTTAATATTATTTATCTCTAATTTTTTCTAATAAATAAATTCATCTATTTTTAGATTTAAATTCATTAGACTACTTAATTCTTTTTTTTTTTTTTTTGATAAATGTTATAATGCTATAGTGTTACTATTCAGTCTCATATTTATTATTTTTATTAATATTTAACGGCTAAAATATACTTTTTTTAACGAAATACTAAATAAATTAATAGAGCTAAATCTTAAAAATCAATTAATATATATATAGTTTTTTAGTAAATTAGCAAACACATAAGGTAGACACTAAATAGTAATTAGAATCAAACTTCAGAGACTAAATATATAAAATTTGTCCCTTGAAAAAATTTTTCTAAAAAAAAAAAAAAAAAAAAAAAAAAAAAAATTCTCTGAATCATTGGACTTCAATAAGACCCAATAATAACAAATGGCCCATTTATTTAATTTTTTGGGTGTTCTGAGGTACAACAACAGTGACAGGTCACAGGTTTTACTCTCTAGTGTATTTTAATGTGAACATGCTCATTATTTGGGTTGCGTGTCGTTTACAAAAAAACGGTGTGTCGTTATTAAACTGATTATTTTTTCTTCCTTTTTAATTGACAGAAAGAAAATGTGCTAATTAAATAAAATAAAATAAAATTAGTTACATAATCTAAAAGTTACTTGGAGATTATTGGTTGAAAGCAATCCTCCTCAAATTGACGGCAGAGTGCATATTATATTTTTAGATAATAAAAATAATATAAAATATGAGATAAAATTTCTCTTCAAATAATATAAAATATGAGATAAATTTTATCTTTTTGTTTTTATTATTATTGTTATATAAATTGAAGGAGGACAAGTCTCAACTACAAAGCATAAAACATCAACAGCAGCCATGCAAGCCCCGCAACCAAGTTTTTCAGGTTCCATCAGGAAGAGGAAAAGCAAAAGATTAACATCAAGATTCTCTTCAATTGTAAGGACGACGATGGGCCTAACCAATTCTTACGAGCGAATTTCAAAGAATAAAAATGTAAAAAGAGGTCATATAGCCATGTACGTCGGCCAGGAAGACGGTGCAAAAAGGTATGAAGTTCCGGTTGATTATCTGAATACCCCGGCGTTTCAAGAATTGATCAGGGTCGCTAACGATGGTGTTCTTGATACCAAGATTGATGGCCCAATAGAGATTCGTTGCACTACTGATATGTTTGATAAAGTCTTATTGGATTGTGCTAATACTAAGGGATCAGAGTCGTCTGAAAAACCGCCTGGTGTTTGAAATTGATATATCTTTGAATGAGGAGTTTGATTTAACATATTGTTGTGATTTTATTTAAAAAGATTTCTGATGAATTGAGAGAGAGAAATGATTTTGATTTTCTTTGTATACTTATTGATTTCTCTTTCTTGTTTTTGTTTGAAATTTTTGTAAATTTTTATGTTATTAATTGTCTGAATGTTAGTGCATATCGATGTTTAATATTGTAATTCTTGACCCCATTAACTTTTGTTTCATCCACCATTTTTATTTCATGTTCTATTATTTTCGTGTAAGATAACCACACTTACCATTTTAATGATTTTTTTTTTTTTTTTTTTTTTTGATTAAAATTTTATTATCTAATTTTAAATGAATTTTTTCCGTTCATTTATTTATTTATTTATTTTTGGCATTTTCCTTTATACAGGATCGAGCAAAGGAGAAGATTTTGCCTCTTCTACTAGAGAAGATTTTTGCCAAGGAATTTGCAATCATATATATAAAGAAGTGTATGCCAATTGGCAATGCTCAAATATCGTAAAAGAATTTAGAAAAATAGAAATTCTATTTTTACATGCAAATAGAGGTGGTTTATCCTTTGAGTTATCTTGAACTCGACTCTAAGGTTGAGCTGAGGTTCCGGAGTTTAGGTTCAATCGTACCTCAAATTAGCTATGTATGCAACTTTTCTTTTTCTTAAAAGAAAACTATGTAAATTCAAATATATATTTTGCATGATATTATTGGAATTATTCTATTCTATTTTTTTTATTTTTATGTGTATTTCACATAGCTTTATTCTATAGCAGTACATTTTAAATCTAGTTATTTTTAGTCAAAGCACATTAATTAGCAATATATATGCATAGAAGAAAAAAATAAATGCTTGCCTTGCCTAGATAGCAATTCATAAGTTTTCCATATGTGTGTAAAAATGATAACAATATATGTAATTAGTTTTTTTTTTTTTTTTTTATCCCCCAGGAAGGGTCAAGGCCCTAATCTTTTTGTGCAATCTAGCCCACGTTAAGGGTTCTTTTAGGCCCTGCTCAGTGCTCACCTTTACTCAGTGGACTTTGACCAAAGTAAATTCAATGGAAACTATATTTCTTTTTTTTAGTGTTTTTATTTCTAATTTAATCAATTGTTTCTTCCGTTTGAGAAAAGGGAGATAAGTAAATAAATAAATAAAGCAAAATAAAATAAAATAAAACTTTTGAAAAGAATCAAGTCAAAACGAAACAAGATATGCTTAACAACCCTGGCCAATACAGAAATGGGAATTGATAGCAGAGAAAGTTAATAAATGCAAAACTGAAAGTGTTAGGTCGTTGGTCTTTAGTCTTTTCTGCAATATGCAAATGCGCCGCCTAACCTCCACTTGTCGTTATTTCCATTTCTCCTGAAAACACTATTACCCAGTCAATTCTCTCTCTGTTGGTGTATATCCCATACCCAATTCGTATCTCCAATATACAAGGGACGGAACTGATCACATCATGTCTGACATAGCTAAAGATGCATGGAGAAAATATCTGATTCAACTTCAGGCCCACCCTCTAAGAACCAAGGTCTTTTCTATTTCTTGATCGCTTCCCCTATTTTCTTGATTAACCCTTAATTAAAGTCTGTTTCTTTGTTTGATTTTTGTTTTGTGGGTGTCTCAGGCAATAACATCTGGGGTATTAGCTGGATGTAGCGATGCAATTGCTCAGAGGATTTCTGGGATCAAAAGGCTTCAGTTGAGAAGATTGTTTCTTATGATGGTAAGTTGACTTTTTTTTTTCGTAAATAAAAATTTTGACATATTGTCACCTAGGTTGGATCTGATTATGAAGGAAAAAAAAAAAAAAAAAAGAAGAATTAATTGATAGAAGTACCTTTGTATTAATGAAGTTAATAGCAGTTGTCTTTTTGTGTTGCGAGTTTGATTATTTTCCTACAAATGAATACCTTTTTTTTTTTTTGCAGCTATATGGCTTTGCTTATGGAGGACCTTTTGGGCACTTCCTTCATAAATTAATGGATATTATTTTCAAGGGAAAGGACAACAAAACTGTTGCAAAGAAGGTAAGTTTCCTGTTTGGAGTTAAATTCTTTTTTTACGTGCCTTAATTGTGCCTAACTTGAGCAAGTTTGAGTTCATGAAAATTGTTTTTGTTTTCCTTTTCTTAGTTTCTTGCCAATGACTTCTTGATTAAGAATTAATTATTGAAAGTCTACTTTTTGGTAACTTGTTAGGTGTTGTTGGAACAATTAACATCTTCTCCTTGGAACAATATGCTTTTCATGATGTACTATGGCTTGGTAATTGAAGGTATTTCCATCTATTACGTAATTCACCCCCCCCCCCCCCCCGATTTCCAAGTTACTTACTAGCTTGTTCCAATTGATTTTAATGTGTGTCCGCAATTCTTTATCCATACAGAGTTTATCATCTTGATGTGGACAGTTGGAGCATTTTTTATTGAATTCATGCCAGAAAAGATATAAATATCTTAATGTGCATGTCATCTTGATGTGGACAGTTGGAGCATTTTTTATTGAATTCATGCCAGAAAAGATATAAATATCTTAATGTGCATGTCATCTTGATGTGGACAGTTGGAGCATTTTTTATTGAATTCATGCCAGAAAAGATATAAATATCTTAATGTGCATGTCATCTTGATGTGGACAGTTGGAGCATTTTTTATTGAATTCATGCCAGAAAAGATATAAATATCTTAATGTGCATGTCATCTTGATGTGGACAGTTGGAGCATTTTTTATTGAATTCATGCCAGAAAAGATATAAATATCTTTGTCACAAAATCACAATCACTGGACCAGAAAGTAAGTGATGTATGCTTGTCTGCTTTTGGCCATGTCATCGCTAGATTGTTTTAATGTTTCCTCAGATAAAATGCTGAGTGAAAAAAATTATGATGGTAAAACAGATAAGCCAACTTTTTTTTCTTTTTTTTTGCCATCTATAAAATCTGCTATCTATACAGAAATTCTTTGTTGTTATTGTAGGAAGACCATGGGGCTTAGTCAAGAGTAAGGTCCTGAAGGACTACCCCTCTGTTCAATTGACAGCATGGAAGGTTCAGTAATATAAACTATTTTCTTCTTATTATTAATACTTTTTTCTCCATTTTTCCCAATAACATTAAATTGGTTTTCAAATTTGCAGTATTAAAATTTTGGTGCTTATGACTTGCAGTTCTGGCCTATAGTCGGTTGGGTGAATCACCAGTATATGCCATTGCAGTTTCGAGTTCTATTTCAAAGCTTTGTTGCTTCATGCTGGTACATTCTCTATCTTTCAGCTCTAGTCTCTAGCTTTCCTAAATCGCCACACTTCCTTCTAAATCTATGTTATAGAGAAATATGATAACTTATGAATATGTTTTCTACTGCAAATGTTATTACAAACTCAGCACTCTGGCTCAACATGCATTGCTTATATTACATCATAGGTCCATATGTGATTGATTCATAACTATTAAATAATGGAACACTCAAAATTAAGTTAATCAAAATTTTGAAAAGGGCAAAAAAAGACAACAGAAACTGGTAACCACCATGTTGCCCCAGCTTCTTTTTATGAACTTTTGTTATTTCAGATAAGTTTTCATACAAGAATTTAAAATTCATCTTGGCTTGAATATTAGACAGTTTTTATTTAGTGTATCGGCGTGTGAATTGGATTCCTGCATGTTTTCAATTTATTTCCTAATCCTAACCTTGAAATGAATCTATATGATGCTTATAATAATCGAAACACCTGGGCATGCAGCTAATTTTAGTGACAAAAATTAATTTATGTAAGAATTATGTACTGATGCATGCTCGGCATACTGTGATTTCAGGGCAATCTTTCTGAATCTGAAAGCGAGAACAGCTGCAATCAAGCAGGCATAGAATGCAATGACCTTTTGGATTTCTTTCTGCATATTAAGCCTTAGTACTACATATTTTGTTAAAATTAAAGTTGAAAGATTAAATTATTCTCTACAATTCGGTAGTAGCACCAATTTCATGAGACTTCATGTTGTTTTGGTACTTGAGATTAGTTTAATTTTGTGTTGTGGTTTATGCGATACAGCAAATTACATATTGATAGTATAATTTTCGTATGATTCAGTAACTTAATTTCAAGATTTGTGAAGTGTTTTGATATAATAATTATGTGAAGGATATATTATGCTTCATCTTGTCTTAATTTTGGTGTAAATGATCAAATAATTAAATATTATTTAACAGTAAAAATGACATTTTTTGAATAAAACAACTAATCATTTTAATGAAATTAAATTTCAAAGGCAATTCAATGATTTTACCAAACATTAGGGATTTTACTAAAATGAATTGACCCAAGGTTTTATTATATAAAATTCTATCATATAAAGGGAGTGCCTTCCAAATGACTGAGATTTTTCTTTTTTTTTTTTTTTTTTTAAAAGACGCTAATTATTATGTTCATAAATCATAGAATAAATATCATGTTTCAATGGAACACTGACAAGTGGGTGTGGTTGGGAGTCATTCTGTCCAGAATAATTAAAAGAAAAATAAGCATGGATTAGTCAGCAGAAAGATGCTTAAACAACGTCTTTGGTCAACCATCGTTGTTGCTAATTAATTATTAGCTCAGAAACAAATTAAGTTGAAGTGCTGGACATAAAGTAGGGACAACGAATGCTAAACCTTCATGATCATAGGATGGAAAAATGAATTTTTCTAATTACGAAGGAAACTTCTAATTTTTGTCTTTGTTACTGAATCAATACGAGGAAATTCGTACCAAATCGGACTTTCCAGCTGCTTCTTATTCCATTTTCACCAAAATGTATTGAACCTTCCTGCTTAAGCTTCAAATTTCTTATTCCAGATGACAAAAGTAATAATATAAAACCCCAAAAGGAGGAAGAGAAGAAAGCTCAAGGAAACTTCTATCTTTTGTCTATATATTCGTGTAGTTGGCTCTAACCAAAAAAATCAGTTTCCCTTGCCTTAGTCGAACACTGCCACTATACTGGGTAGCAATAGCTTTCTATTAATGTTTAGAGCTTTTGACCGATCAGATTATGAAACATTACTCTCATCAAATATAGTTGATAGCTATTTGAACAACTAATTTTAACGAATAAAGTCTTACTCTTTGAAGTTTAATTGAAACTTACTAATTTATTCCTATTATTTGATCATGAATTCTTCATAAAATTTCGCTCTGTTAGACTATTTTATTTTTTTGTCCATAACCATTTGATCCTTCATGTTTAATATAGTGTTACTATTTAGTCTTACAACTTTCATGAGTTCGTATTTGATGGCTAAAAATGTCTTGTTAGAACATAGACTAAATAATTTAAATATGATTAAACTTTAGAACGAATCAATACTTTTACCAAATAGTAGAAATAAATTAGTAAAATGTCAAGAACTAAATAGTTAATTAACCTTGTCTTAGTTAACCATATGCATTCCTTATTCTTAATTAAGGTACTTATTTGCAAAAATCCAGATTAATTATACCTCAGCATATACAAAGAAAAACTCCAGAATACAATACTAGCATGCATGCATGCAATTATCATGATCCTAATGTCACCCAGAATGACCCGTCGACCAACTTCTAGAACTCACTTGATATCACATAATAAGCATTTCAGTTTCTAAAGCAAACTAATTAACAATGTCACCCAAAATATCCCGTCGACCAGATATTAGCTACGCGCAGACAAGTAAACTAATAAGCAAACATATCAAAAACTAATTAACAACATGAACAAACAGTTAACACTGTATTAATCAAGATTCAAGAAGTTGATGAACAACAGTATCAACCAAAGAGGTCAACCCAAGTCAACAATGCTTCCACATGTAAGGTTCTAAAAGAAAGAAAGCAAAGTTAGTTTTTTTCAGAAACAGAGAACAATGGCCTTCATCCTCATTTTTGGTTATGGAAACGGACTCACCACCTCGAATGCCAGGAATAATCATGCACTTGACCACCCACGAATTCCATCCTGGAACCGGAACCCAATTTTCCAATGAGGCACCGCCACGTACACTACAACACCTCTCACATCTGGATCCACTTAGCTAGTTGAGTAGGATTAACTATTCCCGGTATGTGGGCCCCATCCGTCTTCAATATGCTTGCCACCTCAGCGTAACTCTGGTGCTCTTTTCTCCACCCTGGCTGCACTTCCGGCGGCTTCATTCCTCTCTTCTTCCACTCCGCTGAGCCGCCGCCGGCTAAAGGTACAGCCTCGGCTCGAGCGGGGTCGAATTTTTGACCGAATAAGGTGCCTTTTGTCAAATATTCATATGCCATGTATCCGGCGAGCAACCGATTAGAAGAAACGGACTTTTCAGCTTTTAAAGCTGGCTTACCCCCGAGCTGAGCCGAATTGAACGGCTTAAATGGATAAAATGTCTCTCTCTCTTTGCGCTTCCTGGAAGCGCCAGGTGTCAAAATCCTACGAGGGTGATAGCTCATGCTTGCGGTTAAAACATGCCACGTTGAGGGCAAAATGAAAACCCTAAAGAGGTAAAACCGTTAAACCACAGTTACTTGTTGGACAAAAGCGTCAAATGAATAATTTGACTTTGGGCAAAAACGTCAAATCATTTTTCTCGAGAAGTGAGCTAAACGTCTTACAGGGCAAGAGAGAGAAAGAGAGAGAGAGAGAGACGCAGAAAGACAGAATAGCTTGTTATAGTAAATGGTAAAAACCGCCAAGTGAAAGGTTAAAAACGTAAAAGTGCACACAACATCTGCAAATTACAAAATCCAAAATAAAATAAGGAAAACTATAGACAGAAAGGGAAGAAAGGCGCTCCGGCAGAGATTTCAATCGGAAATAATCAGATAGGACTAGACGGTGGCCGGAATACTGTTACTGGCGGATCAATGATACAAACAGAAAATTTTTTAAGCCACCTCACCGACGATACCGGAGTTACAGGGGAAGAGGAAGCAAGAGAAGAATGAAAGAGAGAGGCAAACGATAAAATGGACGAGGAGGGAAGAGAGAAATGAGAAAAGGGGAAGCTATTCGGATTTATATGGTTTGTGATTCTAAAATACCCTTAAAGTTCTAAGAAACTACATAAAATACCTACCTATAATAATTGAATTGGCAAAAATATCCCTCGCAAATTCGCAATTGAGTCGACAATCTAACGTGGTTAGTATAATTTCACCTTGTGGTTGTGAGTTTTCTGAACTTTCACATTGGAATTTCACAGTTACGCTTTTGCCCTTGTACGCTAATCCTAGCTGTTGAATGACTTGGACTATGGATATATTACAAAATTAGAATAAACATAAACTAAATTTATATAATCTTCCCATTTCACTTTAACAACAATAAAATAGTATTTTATTTTATTCCTTATTTAAGATACCGAGGATATATTAATGACAATTTTATCCAGGTGTAATTTATTTTTATGTTTATATTTTTTATCATTACTTTAATTGTAATTAAATTAAAATTTTAACTACATATATAACCAAATATTTTTCATTGTATAAGAAATGAAAAAATGAAATGAAAGTATTTTTTAATGGTACAGCTTTAATATGAGATAGAATCAGCATTAATTTTATAATAAAATTAAATAGAGTTTTTAATTTTAAGAACTACAATTTAAATATTTTAATATGTATTTTTAGAAAATCTATTTATTTAAAATTTTTTTAATTATCGTGAAAAGATAAAGTGGAACAATAGAATAACAATTAGGACAAGCACAAAGCTTATATTAAAAATTTTCATAATTGAGTGTAGATGAACGACAATCCAGTCCAATGCAGTTTATATGAACCATTAACATGATTTTTTGTGCATAAGATATTAATGAGATATCAAAATAATTACTGTTTTCAATTGTTTAACATTTCAAATTCATATTTTGCCTAGAAATAACACAAGATATATTTGTGTTGTGTGCCAAAAACTTTCATCATCATTGGATCAAGTCATTATCATCATTATTGGAGGAATGCCCCATTAGAAGTTTTATGGTTTTGTCGTGTGTAAAAATGAGGAGTTAACGGTCATTTTAGTCTACGGTAATGGAGATTTGAGAGGAAAGAGGAATCCTGGGATGAGACCGTAACGACATTCAAATGACGAGGCGCGTGTTCTTCCCGTGGTTTGTTTTTACTTAAAAAAAACATGACAGGTGTCAAAATCATGTTCCTCCATCTATTTCCTCTCTAATCTTTTGTCAATTAGTTGCAGTGTAAAGTTTTAATTGACTGCCTCTTTTAGGCATTTCAAATAGACCAGTAACAGAATGCCACGTGCACCAAATGCGATATATTTCAATTAGCTTTTAAAAATAATTTTATTTTGCTAAATAATTAGGATTAGGAAGAGGTGGATAATGTGATATTCTGTATTTTTGTTCCTCATAGTAGTTTTTTTTTAAATAAATTATTCAATCATAAATTTTAATGATTAATATTTTTAGATAAAAAGTTAATTTTGAAAATAGGATAATTTTTGAAATTTTTCTTTATTTGTAAAAAAAAATTCAAGCATTGCATATACGTAGGGCTAACTAATACATTGGAAATATTCGATCTCCCACCATCACTATTATATATTCTGATATGGAAAAATAATATATCAAATTCCAATTTCATTTTGTATTATTGATTTATTTTTATGAGATAATTTTTATTTATTGGTGATATTTAATATGAAAAACTAATTTTAGATTATTGTATGTTAAATGCATAAAGCAGAAATGGTATTGTAGGAAATTTCATTTCTTTCTATTTTGAAAACAAAGGACAATGTGCCACTTATACCAAGTGGGTGAAATACCAATTTACAAGAAAACTCTATTTATAGGAAAATGTCTTATCAAATAAATTAAATTACAATTAATTTTTAATTATCAGTTTCTTAAAAGTACTTTGCTTTGTACCGATATATATTATTTTAATCCTAGTGGTGAAGCAGGCGAAGGCGGAAAGCCACAAACTCGTTGGCCCAACTCTTCAAAAGTTAGGAGTTTTTAGCCCAACTAATGGTCTGATCCAACAGACTCGGACTTATCGAGAGAGGAAAAAAATGTAAATAACGATTTAGTCCATAAGTTTAATCATAATTACTAATTTCATCCCCTTATTTGGTAAATATGAGTTTTAGCCCTGTTAAACAATTTAAACATCTATGAGGAAAGATGAGATGGTTGAGTTAGGAAAGGCTATGTGTGGCGAGGGAAGAAGGAGGTTTGGGTTTCAGACATTTGAGAAGTTTCATTCTAGTCATGTTAGGAAAGCACTGTTGGAGACTTTTACATAATACAATTCTCTCTTTTATAGTTCTTTCAAATCTAAATATTTTCCAAGTGGGAATTTTCTTGGTGCAAGCGTTGGCCGTAATCCAAGTTTTGTATGAAGAGGGATTTGTGCAGCTAAGGATGCTATTTGTTCAGGTTTTCGATGGAGAGTTGGAGATGGCCAGTTAGTAAATGTCTGGACCGAACCGTGGCTATTGAGAGATAACCAGTTTCGAGTTAACTTGCTTATTCTTCCTGGTTTTGAGCACATAAGGGTTTCAGACCTTATTTTGGCACAAGGGGAACGTGCTTGGAATTTGCCTCTGATACATGGTCTTTTCAATCCTTCAATTGCTGAAATTATCACTTCTATTCCTTTAGCCACAAATATTCAGGAAGACACCCTTATATGGCATTGGACAAACTCAGGGATATATTCTGTGAAATCTGGATACAAAATAGTAGCATCAGAATATGTGAATATTGAAGATGATTGGCGGTCAGGTTTCTAGAAAGCTCTTTGGTCTCTGAAAATTCCGCCGAAAGTAAGGCATTTCCTCTAAAGGTGTTGCCGAGACATTCTGCCAGCTAAAACAACTTTGGAAAGAAGGGGAATGGAGCTTGATACTGGATGCGATTACTGTGGTGCTGCTGAAACGTTAGCCCATGCTCTTGTGAGTGTCCAAGAGCAAAATTTTGTTGGCAGTTTTTTGGTGTTCAACTAAATATTGGCAATTTTCCAAATTTCTTACAGATGTTCGAACATTTACACAAGGTGTGGGAGAGCGAATTTTTTGAGAGTTTTATTATGGGACTATGGAGTGTTTGGTTGAGCCGTAATGAACTAATATGGAACCAAGTGGAAGAAGGACCTTATTATGTGGTTACTTGAACTAGAAGCATGCTCGCATCTTGGAAGAAAGCCCAACTGAAGTTGTCAGGTTCAGATACAGGCGTAAGAGTTCCTGCAGGTAGTCAATGGTTTCTGCCACCTACTAGCACTTTTAAAATAAATTTTGATGCAGCTCTTCTCCCCTCTGTCGGCTATGGAACTCTTGGTGCTGTAATCTTAAATTGTCATGGCAGGTTTGTATCAGCAGCAACGTCTTCATTGCAAGGCTGTTCTTCTCCAGCAGTAGCAAAAGCTCAAGCGCTAAGAAAGGTATTATCCTGAGTGCTGTCGAGCCACCCTAATCTGAAGATTCAAGTTGAGACCGATTGCCTGCAAGTTTATCGTGCTATGAGGAGTTCTGTCCACGATTGGTCTGAATTTGGAGTTGTCATCTCTGAATGTAAGCTACTCTTAATCCAATTGTCTAATGTCATATTGGTTTGGATTAGAAGACAAGCAAATGATATAGCTCATCTCTTGGCTAAATCAGTTCCTAGTAGAGCTTGTTTTCAATCTTGGGATAGTGCTCCAGCTTGTATTGTTCGTTTCTTCTCTTAATAATATGAATCATAATTCAAAGTAAAAATATATATATATATATAGCAAGTGTCATTTTTACTATTAAGTGTATGAATAAATAGTAAAACTAAATTAAATGTGAAACAATAAATAAATAGTCAAATAATTACATGTATTTAACTCTTAAAATAACAGTTTTTTTATGGAAAAATTAGATAATTTAAAGGGATTATAACCAATCTATATATTTAGCAAATAAGAGAAAATGAAATTAAAATTATTACAAAATTTAAGGGACTAATTTGTTAATTATATTAAAAAAAATCAAATCCTTGATTTGAAGTTTGATCATATGTTTGGCATTTTCACATTTGTTATAAAAATGTGTGGTGTTAATGGTCCGAAAATAATGCAACCGACCTTATCAGTAATTAATATTTATTATTTCATCCATCCAATTAATTAGACATCACCTACATATATCTAACAAATAAATGGCAATTGTTCAAAAGTTGACTAAAACAGCTCCAACCCTTTCATGGCTCCCAATTCATCTGGCCTACAAATTTTTGGCAATGGAATTTTTTTTCAAATCTTTGATAGTGAAGTTTTTTTATTTTTGATTTTTAATAAAAAATAAGAAATAAATGTGATAAACAGAAAAAATTAAATATTAAATTTAAATATTTAATCCGTTCTCCGCATATGGAAGTTTGATGTGACGAGTGATGAGTGTAAAAGAAGTACGTGAACGTCGGGCAGCCATCCATCTCGCTTCTTGTCAATTTTCATGTTCTACAGTTCTAGTAATTCTAATGGCTTCCCAAATGTATGTATAAGATAATTTGATTATAATTCCATACGATTAATTAATTGTTGATCAAATTTAAAGATAAGTGTTAAAAATGAAATAATCTAAAATTTTAAATTATAAAATTATTTACAAATTAAACAACTTGTTTTATTTTAAATTAAAAGTTCTAATTTATAATTTTATATCATTTTATGTTAATTAAAATTTTCAATTGATATTAAAATAAATATTATGAAATAATTTTAAACTGCAAAAATTAAAAATTTCAAGTTTAAGTCTTTGTCTCATATTATTAAACATCATCTATTATTTCAATAGTTTAAATTAGACTTGTTTAAACCGGATTTATGACTCCATCTATGAACTAAATTCATAAAAATATAAATTTTTTAAAAATTATTCATGTTTTATCTTTTTTTTTTCCATTAATTTGATCCGTAAATCAGCCATAGATCGGATATAGAAAAGTCAATTTCCAATAATTTATCTAAAATAATACTGTAAATCCACGTATTTGAGTTATTGATCAGACATTACACTGTCATTAATTGGGAGGACACGTAATAAGAATTTTAAGTAAGGACTTAGATGTGTACGTGTATCCAAATATTTGAATTTACAAGTATTGAAATGGATGTCACTCAGCCTCTGAAAGTGAGAGAATTTTTGAGATCTAGCAATTAAATATTTCATCTACCGAGCACATGCAATGGGTTGCTTCGTCGACCTGCAAGGCTTCTTTTTCTTTGGCTGGGTCACAGAAATTTGACCCATATATATATATATATATATATATAGAATTTTAAGTAAGGACTTAATGTGTACGTGTATCCAAATATTTGAATTTACAAGGTTATTGCAAATGGATGGTCACGTTCAGCCCTCTGAAAGTGAGAGAATGTTTGAGAATCTAGCAATTATAATATTTCATCTAGCCGAGCATACATGGCAAATGGGTTGTGGCCTTCGTCGACGGCTGAAGGCTTCTTTTTTTCTTTGGCTGGGTCATTTCAGAAAATTTGACACCATATATATATATATTTATACCTATATATACTATATATGTATAAGATAAAAAAGATTGGGGATTTTTAGGCGCAAAGTAAATAAGTTTATCCTATAAATATATGTATAAGTAAAAAAGAGAATTGGGATTTTTAGGCCAAGTAAATAAGTTTATCCAAATATTTCTTTTTTTAAAAAAGAAAAATTGTGCGAGACCTTAGATTAGATTTTATGAGAATTTATTATATTTTTAAAATTATGAATTCTGATAATATTATAAGTGCAATAAAACGTAAAATATTCCTCATGCTAGGTAAGGCCTTACGTGTATACCCATATATATATATACACGTAAGGCCATAATTTTTTATGAATGCTGCTTGCTGTCTCTCGTTTGTTTTATAATTTGTTGATGTTATAGTGAGAATGGCAATGGATTGCAAGAAAATTAATTTTTCCACACAGCTTTGATTTGCTGTTGTCACTGATCTTTCGCGAAGTGGGTTATTAGGATTAAAATCTAGATTTTTTGCACGAAAATTTCAATTTTTTATTATTAATATGATTTCTTTAAAAGGAAAATTGAATTGTTGATAGGGAAAATACCTGCAAGAAATTATCTACAAAGTAAATAATTTCAAATCTAAAATCATCACTCACTGTTCCAATTTCAAACGTAAAATTCTCATCATCGAAAAAATTTTATCTAAGTATTTTACCGTTGGAGAAAAATTATCTATCATTAGGCTATGGCTATGGCAATGATTA
Organism: Jatropha curcas; assembly: GCF_014843425.1. Next base: position 3,500,593 of record NW_023590739.1, read on the forward strand.
CATAACCATTATACTAACTTACACTGTACCAAAATTAGAAATCATAGAGTTGGAGTGCAAAACCAGTATTAGTTTGAAGATGAAAAATATTTTCTTGATTTCCTAAGCTGAACTATGTGTACTATACAAGTATTTATATCTTCGTAAAATTGTGAAATATTAAAAAAGCCTCCTATGAAACATGAAACAACGTGGTCCATAGACGAAAATGTGGTGAAAATTAAAAGTAAGATAAGAAGCAGACATGCTACTGCTACATGCACATGCAATACACAATTCATCACACATGTGCATTTGCTAAGGTTAGGATATCTGTAATAGCCATTCTTTAGAGTCCCCTTTTCTTGAAAAGAAGCAAGTAGGGATATTACAGCTATACCAAACGCGTGAAAATACAAACAAAGAGTTTTTCTTCCATGTATTAAATGCAGCTAACGGTTAGCAGTTGAGATAATTTAATGCGAGTTCAAAGATGGCTATAAGGACCCTTTTCGTGTTCAAGTTTGTCATCAATAATCTCAGTTCCATGAAAGCACTTAACACAATGGTATCTTGCAAAGAGTTATCTGTTGCTTTATTATCTTTGCTTTGTGTTCATCTTTTTTTAGTCAGTGTGCGTGCTAGAGATGTGGAGACTATAAATAAGGATATTAATGAAGATGAGAAGACCTTCTCAGGCATTGGAAAGGGTGGTGGATTTGGTGGAGGAGGAGGTGGTGGCTTTGGTGGCGGAGCTGGTGGAGGTGGTGGCTTTGGTGGTGGCAGTGGTGGAGGGATAGGAGGAGGTGCTGGTGGTGGAGCAGGAGGAGGCGGAGGAGTTGGTGGTGGGATTGGTAAAGGTGGAGGTATTGGAGGTGGTATAGGCAAGGGTGGTGGCTTAGGTGGTGGAATTGGAAAAGGAGGCGGAATTGGCGGTGGGATAGGCAAGGGTGGGGGAGTTGGTGGTGGCATAGGCAAAGGTGGAGGAATTGGAAAGGGGGGTGGGATTGGCGGTGGAATTGGAAAGGGTGGTGGTATAGGCAAAGGTGGTGGCATTGGTGGTGGAATTGGAAAAGGTGGTGGTGTTGGTGGTGGGATTGGAAAAGGTGGTGGCATTGGTGGTGGGATTGGGAAAGGCGGAGGAGTAGGTGGTGGAATTGGTAAGGGTGGTGGTGTTGGTGGAGGTATTGGAAAAGGTGGTGGATTAGGAGGTGGTAGTGGAGGAGGAGTTGGTGGCGGTGGTGGAGCTGGTGGAGGCATTGGAAAAGGTGGTGGATTAGGAGGTGGTAGTGGAGGAGGAATTGGTGGTGGTGGTGGAGCTGGTGGTGGAACCGGTGGAGGCATTGGAAAAGGTGGTGGTTGGTGGTGGTGGTGGAGCTGTGGTGGAACCGTGGGGTGGAGGCATTGGAAAAGGTGGTGGATTTGGAGGTGGTAGTGGAGGAGGAGTTGGTGGTGGAGCCGGTGGAGGCATTGGGAAAGGTGGTGGATTAGGAGGAGGAATTGGTGGCGGTGGTGGGGCTGGTGGAGGCATTGGAAAAGGTGGCGGATTAGGAGGTGGTAGTGGAGGAGGAATTGGTGGCGGTGGTGGAACCGGTGGAGGCATTGGAAAAGGTGGTGGGTTTGGAGGTGGTTTTGGTGGTGGATTTGGCAAAGGTGGGGGAGTTGGAGGAGGTGTAGGAGGCGGCTCTGGGGGTGGGATTGGAGGAGGAGGAGGAGGAGGAGGAGGAGGAGTTTTGGAGGTGGTGGAATTGGACATCACGAATGAGTAAATTTCAACGTTGCATGCATGCAATAGCAGACTTACAGTATTTATAGACCACGAGAACATTAGTATCATATAGTATGCAGCTCTTTGTACTTGTACGTGAATTATCCTCTCAGTAATAATCTTTTATTAGCTACTTGAATCCCTAATTACAGTTTTCTTTTATGGGCAATAACTACTGCAATGTAATTTTTTTTTTATTCGAGAAATTGAACTTTTACTCATAGTAATAGGTAAGAAAATAAAATTAATTATTAGAATAAAATTAATATTTGTTTTATCTAGTATTTCTTTAAGTTTTACTTCACATTTATACCAAAAAAATTATACATGACCTATTTTAATTAGGCACTCACAGTTTATATTGATCAACTCCGCCATGTTTAGCATGCAATTATTTTTATAGTAAATAATTGAAATGATAATTTAGTAAAAATAAAATATTTATTAAATGTCAGATATATAAATTAATTTTTTCAATTCATAATTTATATAAAATACATTTTATAATATTTTATTTTTATACTAACTAGGTGTGATGTGGTGAGTGTTCTTATTTATACGGGGAATGAATTTTTAATTTTGAAACCTCTGAATTCTCTAAAACACCAGAGGTTTGTTATCATTGTAATCAAAATAATATATATATATATTATAATATATATAATATATTATTTTATTATTTTTTACCTCTAAACCTTCGTCCTTGGATACGGCTCTGCCAAACGTACAAGGTTCACGTCATTTATATATTTTTATTATTTTTTACCTCTAACCTTGGTCCTTGGATACCGGCTCTGCCAAACGTACAAGTTCACGTCATTTATTATAGGGGTTGAGATCCCAACACCTACCCTTAAACTTATAATAAATGCATATTCAATTTGAATAATAAAAAATTTAATTTCGAACCATCAATATATTGTTTGTATCCAAAAATTTAAAGTTGAAACCATTTCAATTCATCAAATTAAATATTTATTTTGTAATATATAAAATCAAAGTATCTATTATCTATTTAAAAGTTTTTAATGTGAAAAAGAATCTCATTCCATAATTGGGTTTGTACCATTTATTTTTAAAACCCTAGTCAGCTTGAAGTTTGAGTCTTTAATCAGCTAATTTCGCATTGTTTCTTTTCTTATTTTCAAGATCAAATCACTACAAAAAACAATCAAATTAACAAAAAAAATTTTATAATAATAAAATGATCAAGTTTGCTGATTGACATGCAAACATCATTATAAAACGTTGCTGCAAGAAGACTAATAGTCGGGAGAGGAGATGCTTCATTGATGAAATTTTGGAACATGTATATATTTATATTTTTTAATATATTAAAATTTTAATTTATATATTTATACTATTGATAATTATTTGGCAATAATTCAATTTTTCCGCAAAATACCCATTTTTGTATAATAATTTATGTATTTTTATTATATTGATAATTATATTATTTTTCTTGTACCTTTAGAACTTAATTATTTTACGTGGTAAACTTATGGTGACAACATTTTTATATTTGGCAGCAAAAGTTTTTGGTTTCAAATATAGTATTTCTTGTAGTGAATGGAGATTGAGAAGTTATGAATAAGGGCTTAGTTCAAGCTAACTCACTAATCATGCTATTGGATTAAATTCAATGATTTGATAATTGTTTAAAAGTTTATTTGGGTTTGACTTATGTTTTTAATCTTTTTAGTTTGGTTTATACGAAATTTATTTTTAAATATTTTTTATATTTAAATAATTATAATTTATATGAAAATAATATAAAAAATATTCTTAATTTAACTATGTAGAGTCTTTTTTTTTTTAATTTTTATTCGCAAGAGAGCCAAATAGATCCAAATATTATATTTTATTATATAATTAATTGGTACAAAATCCAGCAAAAATTTATCTTGTTGTGGTGGGAATAATATGCAACATAATTATTAATTAGGGCATATCATATTATTATTGTCTTAAATTTCAATTAAATTTCAATTTGGAATTCGTAGAGTTTAAGTTGAAACACAGTGTCTTTCTCTTTATCATACGATCATCAAAAGAGAGATTAAAATAAAATGCTTTTAATAGCGATAATTTAAATTTTTTATTTAGTAAAATTAACTATTTTTTTTTTTGAAGAGATAGTAAAATTAACTATACTCTTATAGTTATTAGCCATTTTAACATTTCATCGAATGTTATGCTTCGTAATTCGGTTTTCAAGTTTAAAATATGAGTATAGATATAATTTTATAGAATAAATAAATAATAATAAAAAAAAATTTACCCAACGGAATCTAAATATGTAATTTTATAAAAAAGTTGATAAAAAATTTCGGGATCTAACATAACAGTAGCAGGGACTAAAAAGTAAAAAGGCAGAAGCAGCGTAGTTATGTTATGGGGCCGGAATTTGACCCAAATGGCAATGGTAGATCACTAGATTTCAAAATGGGTCCCATTTTATGCATCCCATCTTCCACCATGTGTGCTTCTTCTGATTATATGATTTATTTATTTATTTATTTATTTTAAATTAATTAAGCATGCATTTAATAATATTATATTGATCTGCTATTCTCTTCATAAGTCTTCCTTCTGTTCCACACTTTTGGCACGGAGAATACAACACTGTAGATTTCATAATTTATTGCACAGAGACTGGGTCATCTTTTCACTTCTCTCGTACTGATTCAAATTCAACAACTACTTATCTAAAATAATTTTTTTTTTTTAAATAAACAATAAAAGTCTACAGGGAGAGTTGAAAAGACAGAAGCAATTAAGAGAGAAAGAAGAAGGGAAAAAGATACTATTTTTTTTGAAGCTTTGGATTCTTGGTTAAGTTGTGGAGATGCACTGTGGCGGTTTTGATGTGTTGTGGGCTCAGTCAATGCTTTTTTGCCATGAAAGGTACTTTCTTTTGGAGGTCTTTTTTTTATCCCAGCTGTTACTTTTGTCTGTGCTGTAATGGGTCTGTTTCACTTTCAACTGTACTCACCAACCATGATCTTTTGTTCATATGTGGCTTATGGTTTCGATTTCATCTGGTTTTAGCTGGATTTTTTCTGGGTTTTGAAGTTTCCCTTTTCTTTTACGTTTCCCATTACCTTTTGTTGAGCTAGTAGTGTGATGATGTTCGGATTGGTTGATTATGGTGGATTATTTAATGTAATTGAAAGATTTCTGTTGGATTTTCCTGATGATAGAATTCTTAGTTTATGATGTTCCGAGTTTGCTAAGTACTCTGGCAGAATTTCAAAAATGGAGTTTTTGAGCTGATTCTTCAAATTTTATTCTTAGTTGATTGTGAAGGTTGATTTTATTTCTTTGGTAGATAAACCTATTGAACTTTACTCTTACAACTTAAAAGTTAACTGATTGAAGTTCTTACGTCTTGTTCTCGATCTTCTAAGAACTATGGAATTAATATATTCATAGACGTCATGTTATTTACGTTTCTCAATCACTTCTAATTTTGTATGTACTGTTATTGATCCTGTCTTAGAAGAAGATCATCAACTGTGATGAAACATTATGAGACTTAAAAATTGGATGAAAAAGTGGGGATTTGACATAAGAGGGAGACTGTGGAAGATGATGAAGTGTATTCGTTCAGGAGAGCAGTTAAGAGTAGATGACATGGTTGCTTCATCTGAGTCCTTGGCTACTAGGGACTATTCTGCTAGTGGCTATTCCTCTCGAGCCGGTGATATGGATACAAAGCTTGATAACAGCAATATTGAGGAAGCGGAGTCATCTCTTCGTGAGAGTGGCTACCTCAACTATGAGGTCAGTACTTTTTGCTTCTTTGGACAATTTGAATTGCCTTGATGAATCATGTGTCGCAAAATGGGCCATTAGCGTCTAACCATTCCAACTATAATTTGCTTAAAATTTAGTACTGCAGAGATACTGAATAGTGCATGCTAATTTTGGCAAAACCATGACCAGCGGAATATCAAATTGACTGGAAACTTTGCTTAAAAGAAAATGACAGAAAGCTTCATTTACTGAGGAAAGTTCTTCCTCAATTTGATTCAAATTGTTAAAGTTGAAGTATGGAATAAAGATTGGTTTCTTTCTTTCATACCTCATTCTATATATTGTTTGTTCTGCTGTTTTAATGTTGCAAAATGCTTTCCAAAAACGTCATGGAGCTAAAGTGCCGTCTCATTTTATAGGAAGCAAGGGCATTATTGGGAAGGCTTGAGTATCAGAAAGGAAATATAGAAGCTGCACTTCATGTGTTTGAAGGGATCGACATTGCTGCTGTGACTTCCAAGATGAAAATCTCCCTTTCTAGAAGGTGTGAACAAAATCGACGCCGTTCTCAAAGTGATGCTGCCCCTCCAATGTCTTTGCATGCTGTTAGTTTACTACTTGAAGCTATTTTACTCAAAGCAAAATCACTGCAGGGTCTTGGAAGGTTTGCTGGTATCTTCATCATCTTATTTTCACTTCCCATTATTGCATTACTTTATCATCTTTAGTTAGTTGAAAAGGTTTAGGCTCAGTTTCAGTTGTATTGGCAAAATTTCCAAGGCTTTTCCTCTGATGGCCTGATGTGCCTCTGTTGGAAATACATGAGGAATGCTATTTTTCTTGCCTTCTTGGTGTATGCTAACTCAGAAAGAAGCTAGCTCTAACTTTGGAACAGAATCTACTTCCAAAAGTTTCCAATCTTGGTTAAACTAAAAATATTCGATGGGAGGAGAAAATGGCTTAAAATACCATAGAGCTGCAATTAATTGTAGATGTGTCACAGTAGCAAACAATGATGCACTGGACTTTGGTGGACATATGGTCAGACTACAGGCTTTTAAATGATAACAGGAGATAAAATGCTCAAATCTGCCTGCATCTTGATAATGTTACGAAACACATTGGTTGATTATTTACAGTTACAGAGTGGATTCCAATTAATAGGATAGGTAAGAGCAAGATGTTTGTGTGTTGGGATAGATGTTTCTTCTTAAGGCTCCGTTAGATGAAGAGTCTTCTGTTGGTTCCAGTGTCCCAGAAGATATTTGTGATTGGTCAGATATTCTCCTTTCTATCTGTGAGTGCTTAAGGGGAGATAATGTCAAAATGAAAGAAAAGTGATACAACAGGGGAAATTGAGTGATGAGAGTTAATTGACTGACATTTTTATATTATTGGATTTCTAAAGTTTGGCAATCTTATATCATAATTTTAGTCATAATAATTATCTATAATAATAAACAATGTATTAATACATATAGTTAAAGTAAAAATATAATAACATAAATTTCTATTCTAACATATCTAAAATATTGGGGTTTTCCTTGGGTCATTTCATCTATATCTTATGAGTTTGTTAATAGAGCTTGTGATTGGAGTAAAAAATGATTAGTTTTGAAATAGCAGAGATTAAAATAGCAAACCTTGGACCGCCAGGGGCATGGGCATCAGAAATTTACCCACCCACTTACCCATTAAAAAAAAAGTCATAAGCTTGATTGTATACTTGTGCTTAGAATCATGGACATTTGTTAACAAGCATGAATCTCATCATTACTTTTGCTTACTGATTTAGAAGCTGGCCCTTTTGTGTGCCATATGTTGGCTGGTCTTGATTATTATTTATGTACTGTTTATGTATGGCTCTATGGTTTATTGCTTTATTATACTTTGTCCAGGGTAATTCCCTCTTTCTCTACTTGTGTGTCTGTACACATGTGCATTTGTGTTGTTATCCTGAGTGCCTGCACAACAGTTGCAAAAGGAAACAAATAAAGGCTTTCTGTGGTAGCACTGTTGGTGTTACCATTATCGTGGCTAACATTACTTCCTGACCTCTTTGTGCAGAAGCTGCTCAATCATGCAAAGTGATTTTGGATACAGTTGAGTCTTCATTACCAGAAGGCATGCCTGAAAATTTTTCTGCAGATTCTAAACTACAAGAAATTCTAAACAAAGCTGTTGAATTGCTTCCGGAGCTATGGAAACTTGCTGGGGTTCCCCTGGAAGCTATCTTATCATACCGAAGAGCACTTCTCTATCATTGGAACCTGGAACCAGAGATCACAACCAAGATAGAAAAAGAATTTGCTGTTTTTCTTTTGTACAGTGGCACTGATGCAAGCCCTCCAAATCTACGTTCACAGATGGAAGGATCCTTTGTGCCAAGAAACAATATAGAAGAGGCTGTTCTTCTGTTATTGATTCTATTAAGAAAATTTGCTTGCAAAAGGATTGGGTGGGACCCATCAATTCTTGATCACCTTTCCTTTGCCCTGTCTGTTTCAGGGGAACCATGGGCACTGGCGCATCAGATAGAAGAGTTGCTTCCAGGAATCCTGGAAAGAAGAGAAAGATATTGCAGTTTAGCTCTCTGTTACCTTGGAGAGGGTGAGGATACAGTGGCTTTAAACCTCTTGAGAAATTTGTTCAATAATAGAGAAAATCCAGACTGCATACTAGAATTATTACTGGCTTCAAAGGTTTGTGCTGAGAATATGATATATGTTGATGAAGGGTTGGCTTACACTTCCAAAGCGCTTTGCGAACTGAATGGGACATGTGGTCAGATGGTGAGTGTCGCAAACTGCCTACTGGGTCTTTTACTTTCAGCTAAGGCCAGATTAGTTCTTTCTGATTCTGAGAGGACATCGAAGCAGTCTGAAGCACTTAAGGCACTTGAAACTTCTGAGAAAGTAATGAGAGAAAGAGATCCACATATTATTTTCCATCTTAGCCTAGAAAATGCTGAGCAGAGGAAGTTGGATATTGCACTTTATTATGCAAAGCAGCTTTTGAAAGTGGAGGCTGGATCTAATGTTAGAAGTTATATTCTTTCGGCCCGAATATTGTCAGCTAAAAAACGGTTTGTTGATGCCGAGGCGGTAATTAATGCTGCTTTAGATCAGACTGGAAAATGGGACCAAGGGGAACTTTTACGAACCAAAGCTAAACTCCAGATTGCACAGGGCCAGTTTAAAAATGCCGTACAGACCTATACTAATCTTCTTGCTGTTTTCCAAGTTCGAACTAAAACCTTTGGTGGTGGGAAGAAGCTACTGAAGGTATGCTGAATTGCAGATAGGTTGACATGCATGTTAGGCTTGTTCTGGAATTGAACTTCACAATGAAAAGGAAAAATAAAAGGACAACTGTAGATTTAACAAACTGCATACCTAATTAAGTCTCGGGAGAAATAGTATACATCTGTCAGGGGCAGCCGGCGGACGCAGGCCAGGGCCAAGGGGGCCGCTCCCCCCCCCCCCTGCATACCTTATTAAGTCTCGTGAGAAATAAAATAGTAATACATCTGTCAGGGGCAGCCGCGGACGCAGGCCGATGCCAAGGGGCCCGCTTCCCCCCCCCCCGCCAAAAAAAAAAAAAAAAAAAATCAATTTTTAATATAAATTCCCCCCCCCCCCAAAAAAAAAAAAAAAAATCAATTTTTAATATAAATTTTTTTTTTTTAAAAAAAAATATTCTAGTTTTATCATCCATAATTAAGTAAAATTATTTTTTGGACCCCCCTAACTTCTTTTTCTCTTTTTCGTCCTATTTTGCAGAGTAGGGGGAACCATGATAGAAGGTTGGAAATAGAAACATGGCATGATCTAGCCAAAGTATACACAAGTTTGTCTCAATGGCGGGATGCTGAAATCTGTCTTGCGAAATCCAAGGCTATCAATCCTTATTCTGCTTCAAGATGGCACACTGCAGGTAAATAGATAGCTCTCAGATATTTATTTCATGCCTTGGTTTCTGTTTGTGCCTATGCAAGGAGTCACAAACACTGCTGCATGTGGGTTTTCGGTTACCAATAATCACTTTGTCCGATCAGTTTGAAATTTTAAGTTTAATTATTGGCCCTTGAACTTGTTTGAAGACATATCTTGCAGCATTTTCATTTTTTAGTAATTTTGTTAGGTTTACTGTATGAAGCAAAGGGTTTGCACCAAGAAGCTTTAAAAGCATTTAGGGCAGCATTGGATGTTGACCCCACTCATATTCCAAGCTTGGTATCTAGTGCTAATGTCCTCCGACGGCTTTATAGCCAATCGACGCCAATTATTCGAAGCTTTCTTACCGATGCTCTTCGACTTGACAAAATGAACCATTCTGCATGGTACAATCTTGGGCTCCTCTACAAGGCTGATGCCAATGCATCGGCACATGAGGCAGCTGAGTGCTTCGAGGCTGCAGCTTTTCTGGAAGAATCTGAACCGGTTGAACCCTTCAGATAACTCTGGACTGTTATTTAGTCTGTTTTAAGTACAAATGTATATTGTAAATTGTTTCCTTGGAAAGGTTATTCAATACAACTTAGGAACCCTCTACTGGAAGTTCTGTTGGATGATACGGAAAAAGAGGGGAAGAATGGAGGGGAAGTGTCTTATGGTGATTTGCTTACTGAAAGTCAGATCCCATTGTTGTAATCTCTAACCCAATTCAGCTTGTACTAGTGAAGGGATACTATTTATATGTTTTGATTTTGTTTCTTTCGAGCTTACATGTATTAATAAATTTCAGGAGCTTACATGGAAAATGAGATTATTACAGGACTGATGATGATATTTTTAGAAATTTAATATGTATATACTTACAATTTTTCATTTTTGATTTATTGAGGAATTATATACAATTCTTTTTCATCCTATAAAATCTCGTCCCATCAACATAATACCAAATAGAGGGTTCCTAATTGAATTGCCAAATTAGTGGATATTTAAAATTTATATTTCCTCTAGATTGACTTTTCCACTTTTTTTTGTTACTTAACGAGAATCAATTCGGATAGCAAGGTTCATGCTTAATTTTTGAATCACCAGCTGAAAGTAGTTTGCACAGAAAGCGAAAGTTTTGGTCTCTTAGAATATGAAGACCTCTTTTTTACATCAAAAAAATTTATTTTTGATAAGCTGGGAACTATATATTTTGTTGTACCTGTATCTTGTTCATTTTGATTCCATACCCGAAAAGAAAAAGAAAATGCACAATACTAATGCAAATTTTAACCAAAAGCGAAAACAAAGTTCAAAAGCCACAAAAGAAGAGAGAGTTCAGAAAATTTGCAGGATGCGTAACCAACGATATATTGCACAATTTAATAGAATAACACAACGTACCAAGAGAAAAGGACAATTCAGAGCAACAAAAAGCTAAAAATTGCGGACATTTTTTATTTATTACTTCTTGCTAAGATCGATGCCAGCCTTCTTAGCAACAGCATCTAGTCCATTCTTCTCTATGGTCTTCAATGCCTTGGTTGATAATCTTAGTTTCACATATCGATTACCAGCTTCCCACCAAACTTTCTTGTACTGCAAATTCACAAACTGCAACTTCTTTGTCTTGTGGTTTGAAAATGAAACTTTGTTTGCCCTGTTTGCTTTCTTCCCAGTAAATGGACACACTCTACCTGTGAAAAAACAAGAACACAGTCACATTTCTACTAAATAGTTGGATTAATAACTGCATATTGGTGCAGGTAACACCACCGAGAAGGGTATTTTTAGTATTTGCATCCAAAGCTATTAAAACCAAAACAAATCAAAATATAACAAAATGAAGAAAGTTGAGAACTTCCCAAAAACCCAAATCAACCGAAGAAATTAAAATAGCCTGTACTAGCCAACAAGGAAGAGAAGATTACGGGCGACGACAGGTTGAATTGCCGGAGAGGAAAAGGGGTTTGCCCTCTGTGGTAGGTCATTGGAAATTCTAATGCCGCTCAATTGAGAAGTAACAAACCCTAATTCAGAAACCGCATCACTGGTCTTTGAAGTGGATAACTTTGAGAACTGAGTCTTACGGAAGTATATATTGGAGCAAGTGTTTCCTAACAACAATAATCCTGATGATGTTGCCATTACCACTGAAAGTGTTTAGAAGAAGCAGAGGAGAGAATGGTTGTGATAATAGAGTCTGTGTACATTTTGATTTCAGGCCTCTTATTTTTGTTCCTTATGGCACCAGCAACGAAGATGAATTCTTGGTGGGTTGGGCTAGAAGCCCGTAATTGAAAACTAGCCCATGATGGAAAGCAACTGCAAGGGATATGAAAAAGAAAATTAAAAATATAGGAAGCCTTCTCTTATCAGAGCCAGGTTTCGATCCTGGGACCTGTGGGTTATGGGCCCACCACGCTTCCGCTGCGCCACTCTGATTGTTAATTTGATTGCAACCAAAAATATATTAACCTAAATATTGGGCCCCTTACCAAAAATGTATCCTATTAGCTGAATATATAAGCCGAACGAGACAAATATATCTAGCTGTTGCGGCCAGAAGTTGTTTAACTCCAGACAAAAATTAGAACTAATTTTATTTTTATTACACGAGTTTTATAGTTTTAAGTTTCATTGTGATCATCCTAATGAATTTTCAATCGTCTATTCTCAATTGCGTCAAATCCAAAATATATGGTATTTAAAAATAAAAAAAAATTAATGTAATGATAAATATTTTTTATAGGTATTTTAGCGAGGCGTTAAGGTGAGACTAATTAGAGCTTCAAAGCTAGGGGGACATAGTTCGGACGAACAAAAAACACATAAAAACAAAACAAATTGTTTGATTCTCTCTTCTATTAGACCGTAGATATAGAAAATGTATGTCCCAAGTCATTTCTTCCAGCATTATCTTATATATGTATCAGAAGCAAGACTCAACTGACTGGGTCAAGATCATCCAGGTCCTTCACGGATTCCATGCGCCAGCCACTCAATTTCTTTCAGCAGTGGAACTGATTGTTTCCTATATGTCATATTGGTAAATGCTGATAAGAGCAGTGTTGAAGGCTTTCAAAAATCAAAATGTCAGAATGAGTCATTTCCAACCACTGATAGAACAATAGTCATCTTCCAGCTTCTCTCTCAGTTTCATCATCAATATGCTTATTTTGGAAACCTGGCGCGGTAGACATCGAGAGGAACGTACTCCACTGTCACAGTATGGCTATCGAATAGGCGTCCATGCAAACAATGTGCAGCCATACATGAGGCTTCTGTTCTTCTAAACTCTACAAAAACACAGCCTGACTCAAAAATATGGTCAGGATCACAATTCTGTTGCTCACAGTCTCCCTTCTCAATTGCATCTGATCCTATCATATAATCATGATCATCTACAAGCAGTTCCTTTGATTTTCCACTGACTTCCTCCAAATCCGATTCTTCTCTGATGGGCAATTGGTCTTCCAGGTTCCTATCCTTTATTTGAATATTATCAATGACCTTGTCACCAAAGCATTCTGATTCATCTTTTGATGTCTTCTGAAAGTGTTCTTGAGAATCAGGTATACTATTGGCAGACTGATTATCAACAACCACATTACTATCAGATTGGCCTGGATGACATGTCTCATCCTCCATAACACTGCCTCCAGGTTTATCATCCTCAATACCATTGCTTTCCACAATTTTTGGCTCAGCAGTTTGTTTGATCGTAACTGTTTCAGCATATGCTTCATTACACACCAATTTTTGCAGAGATCCAGGCAAATCCACATCCTCAATAACTCCACATGCAACTGAGGACGAAATGGGAGCTGCACTGTACTTGACAACATTAACAGATTTAACAGTGCCAAACCTGCAGTATAGAGAGATTAGCATGTATCCAAACCATGTTTTACAAAGGAGGTAAAACCCATATAAAGAATGGCGTCTCAGACCTTGTACACTCTAGGCGCACATCTTCCAGTACTTCCTCAATTTCCACGTGAGACAATGATGGGAAGGCATCTGGATCAAACTAGTTTATATTCCAAAAAGAACAAGGATAAAAAGGGTAAATCAGGTTCAGGAAAACAGTAATAAAATTTGATAAAAAATTTAAGACCAAGTAATACATCATACCACATTTTTAAGCCTTAGAACTTCTGTAGGCTTCTTAAGAAGCGCCTTTGCTTGCTCAGGGATCCCATAGGACGGTGGGTTCCCACTATTTGCCTAGCATGTGTTGTTTCTTAGGTCAGTGCAAATCCACATGTGGTACATGGAATATTTAACTAAAAATTATATAAAATAGTCTGTAACCATGAAGTACCAAGGCTGGTGCATTTGGAACAGCTTGAACTGCAGTTACTACTTGCCCTCCTAACTTCATACCATTGAGACCCGCACAAGCTTTGAGTGTGATTGATTGGTCTGCATACTGATACACATTTTCATGCAAGTTCTTAGAAACTCCAGAATGGAAGAAAAAGAATGGGTGTCAGAATTGAATATAAAGATAGAAACTACAGCACAGAGGGATGCCCTGGAAACAGTATGAATCATCTCTCCAAGTAAATACCAAGCAGTGACACAATTGGCCTCCATTACCTCTAGAAAAGCACATGGCTCACTGAGATCATCACTGTTTTCAAAATGGTATGCCTTCAAAGGTCCAAAAGCGCTTGCAATCTCCATGATCTGGAAACACCATAGAAAAGGAAAAAAAAAAAATCACATTATGACAGGATCCAAACAGAATTGAAAATAAAGACAAATGGAACAAAGGGGGTATACAAGGAGTTCATAGGAGAGAGAGAGAGAGAGAGAGATAAGGGTTAAGAAACTAAAGGCCCCTCTAGAAGCAATAGTATATACTAAAGATGACAAGTTTTTATGTTGTGTTACCATTTTAGAAGAAAAAGCCTTCGAAAATCCACCAATGAATATCTGCACAAACAATTAAAGAGAAGTGAAAAAAAAAAAAGAGGATAAGTGCCACAATGGCAACAACAATCGAAGCAAGACACATAACAGCCTATGCAAGCAGTTGCAACTCACGTAAAGGGCATTTAAACGGTACGGAGATGAGCAAGTAGGCAAAGTGAATCTACAGCAGGAAACTCACTGTGAACGCTATGATGAAATTTATCCTTTTCCTTTTTAGTTAGGAAGGAGAAAGGTGTTGATAGCAATAAATATGTTAGAAGTAATGATATTTGACCAAAGGTACCATGCACAGCTAGCTCAACAAGATAATTCCTGATTGTGATTCTAGAAATTACTTTCAAAAGAAAGGATGGAGAAAAAGTAGTTTAGGTTCAATCATAACTGCAATATGAATTCATATGATAGAAAGACAAGGGAAAATTTCTGTAAAGACTCAAACAGAAGGATGCAGTTCAAGCTCAGGTTGAAACATAATCAAGATTAACATAAAAATCCACAGCATGCAGATTTATCTAATGAACTAGTAAAACATGGGTAACTTATACAAAAGTGAAAAAGAAACAAGGAAAGTTTCTTTCAAGACTAATGATGGTCAATGGAAGGAAATAATCACATTATAATCTGGATTTCAACCTTTCTTTCTTGCACACCAGTGCTTGAGAGAAAGTTCTGCTGCCACTTCATTGCTCTTCTGAAAAGGATGTGTTATGGACACTAGGATTATCAGAAGCATATGGGGATCAAGCCAGCATATAGAATTTTAGAACCAACTCCATAGCAAAAATTTCAGTTCTGATGGTATCAAGTAAATACTTTTTGGCAGGTCTCTAACCTTTACCACAACCAACCTATTATAATCATTTGATTCCTTTTCTTTTTTCTTGCGTAAGAAACATTGCATCATTTCGGCCACAACTTTTTTTTCTTTAATTCTCCAACAAAAGCAATTAATGAACTTTTGGTTCTCCATTGCAACAAGTTTCCCTCCAAACCCTCAAAATGTGTTTATTAATTCAACCATGTAACCATCTGACACTTAGAAGAAAGGAAGTTTCCTCATGTACATAATAGTGTCAAATGATGATGTCAACAAGAAATTGTATTCCTTAAACTTGCATTGATAAAATGAATCCTTAGCTAAAATTGCCAATAGATCTTCAGAAAGTCATACTAAATAATAATAACAATACAATTAAAGAAGAACAACAAAAAAGCATCTTAAAAAATGATGTTGCATACCTTGTGAGGTGTGTCGTTTACGATACAGCTAATTGCATCAACTGCAGCCACTGATTTTTCCAGTTCACCAGTCTGCATGAAAATAGAACTGTCTGAAAACCTGCTACATGAATAATAACGACAATACACCTCAGAAAATGCAAAGCAGTATAGAAGAGTAGAGAAGAAAGCACTAGTTGAATAAAAGAAATAGCTTCCATTTACAACACAAACTTCAGCAAAACATTCTCCAAAAAAGTTCTAAAAGATTAAGCAAAACACCCTAATCTATGGAAACATCAAATATGAGAGATGAAAGGGCATGAGTCCCCATCAGTTTAGAATGTATAGACAAAGAAGACACTTGATCATTATAATCACAAGAACAAGTTCATGAGATGATGAATCTTCCCACATACCAGTAGTCATATAGCAAAATAAAAACCTGACATCTCATCAGCCTCGTACTTAGAAGGGAAAAGATAATATATTAGAGAACTAATTATGTGGAAAACATTGACGAACACCAACATATCCAAATAAGCCAAATAACAAGTAAAATAAACGCACGAATAGCTAACAGGATTAGAAAAAAGAATTGCAGCTATTAGAACCAGAAAAAAAAAAAAAAAAAAAAAAAATGAAGTGTATAGTGTTGTCGCATTTCCACAAACATGCGCTCTGAGGAGAACTACAGGAAATTATCTTCTCTATGAGGAAAGAACAAAATATCCACAAAGCATATGCACTTACTATGGTTCTACAGCTTCACTATGGTTGGAAAAGGATTATGTATCATAACAACTTTTGGATGGTATCCATCCATGCATCTCAGAGCCAAATTGTTCTAGAAAAAAATGCCAACATCATTCATCTAAAAACATTATTATGTTCACATGAAGGAAATGTCATCCTGGTGGAACTAAAAACCTTAAAATATGCCTTTTTGCAAATCTTATCAGCTTCTTCAATTATCCCTTTTAATTCCTTTTTTTTTTCTGTTGAGACAAGTATATAAAAATTGAAAAAAGCAAATACCTACATGCAAGAGTCAAGGCATCTATCCACACACCAAAGGGGGAAATTTTAAGTCAATAGGAAAACATGAAATGTTAAATAGTAGAAGAAAAAGAAGAAGAAGAAGAATGTGCAACAACATGTGAATATTAGAAGATTATTGCCAGAACATAGTGTAAAGAAAAATTGGAATATGAAGTCAAGCATAGCCTTGGGGCCTTAGGAAATTCAGACAGTAGATAATTCATAATGCCACCAGACTATCCTAAACCAATACATCTCAAGAACATTTTTGGAAGTTAAATATCAGGAAAAAAATATTGCACCATATTTCATCAGAAAAAGTTACTGTTTGAGTAGCCTAGATCAGTGGCCCAAAACCAATGCCAGAACAAGAAGCAAGCTCCATGCACATCAAACTTGCCACTAACACCTGGATATCTTCTTATTTAGGAGACAGCTTCACCACCATCCAGTACGTGAATTACGACAGACCCAATATAAACACCCTATTTAAGAGATTCCAACATGACAGTCAGAATAAATCTCATGAAACTAGACAAACAGAATATTCCATGTGAAGTAAAGTTTGTGAAGCTACAGCAACAGTTCCTAGTGTTAATTGTTAAAGTTGACAAATGATCTGAATTCATATATAAAAATTCAAGCATAACAATCTAGGGTTCATTTTACTAAAACAAACAGGTTCCAAAGAAAAAGACCTCCAACACTATGTACCTTGATCAATAGGCTACTAGCTAATCGGCAAGAATCTAGAGTTCTTGACTTGGCAGTTACCACAGGAAAGCTACATTTTCACCAGAATCTAAACTTAATATATTTTAGAAATACCAATTGTTGTCTCTGCCCTCGAGAATAGGTTCAGGAGACATGTAAGCCATGCCTTTCTGTACTGCAGGTGAAATTATTTCCAAACTAGCAGTCATCAATGAAGAGGTACTTTCCTCAAGTCAAAAACCTACAATTGCATATATATTAGAAGTACTAGACTTTTTGTACTCAATAGGTTCAGGAGAGATATGGAGACCATACATTTCTGGATTAGATAAGTCTTTGTTTTCACAGTGGCTTTTTACTGCAGGAACTGTTAAATTCAGCCATGGGTAACTCATTTTGTTCATCATTAAGTAGATTTAGAAATTGGTATGTTCTTTCTCAAAAGTGAAATAAATAATATGTAAATACATGAATAAATTGACTTCCATTTAGCTTTCATGATCACCAAACAAGTTTTGCTAGCTAGCCACATAATTTATATAAGTCTACAATCAGATGAACAGAAAAGTAATGCAGTTGAAGATATCATGCAGCAGTTATAGTCCAGGATCAAAAACAAAGTGAACCGATAACAAATATATGTAACAGTAATACATCATTGATGTGAACAAAAATGCATTATTTACGACCTGAAATTCAATCCTAAATGTCCCAGCATTCTCCAAAGTTTCTTTAAAATGGAAAGTATCAGAAACAAATCCCTCAAAGTAACACTTCATGAATTAGTTAGACAAAGAAAATTTTCAAAAATCAGTTATAAGGCATTAAATAAAAAGCATAAGTGGTAGCATAGTTATTCTTACTGCCGCTTCAACAAAGTCTTTGGGGCGTCTGATTTTTATTATGGAACCACAGAAGGACCTGCCGTCAAAAGAAAGAGCTGCTGAAGCGTCCTCAGGTGTAAGAAATTCTACAAGAGCTTGACCCTTTTCTTTGTGTATCTGCAGTTACAACAAAGAAACTGGTAAAACATGCCAAACCCAAATTTCAACCATACACTTAACAAGGATACGAAGAAAATTAGGTATCAAAATTATAAGCTTACAATGCAGCTAATACACGGTTGGGTTCCTTGGATATGGTTAACACCCGAAGAAATCAAAAAATTATTCAAAAATTCCATCACGGCTTTCTCAGAGGCTGAAGCTGGTATATTTTCCACATACAGCCTCCTCATAGGACGGGTAGCTTGTGTTAGTTGAACGGAGTCAATAGAATCATTCTTATTGGTTGACAAAATACCGAACGGAACCGAAAGAGGCTTCAATATGGTTGAAGCAAAAGAAACTGCACTGATTGCTTCATGCATATTTGAGGGTGTTAATTGATTTGACAGTTGAAAATTAGAAGGAATTGACACAGAAAAGGTGTTGTCAGCAACTGCTGGTGCCAGGTCCCATTTAGCACTTTTCTTCTCTGGTGATCGCTTAGGTGGAGAAGGAGTCTTGGCAGCATTATCAGTTCTTCTCTTCCTTGGTGAATAACCGCCAAGCCCACTTGTGGAACCACCATGTCTCTTATAGTGGCCACTTGAACCATTATTCAGAACTCTGCTCTTGTCAGTATCAGAATGTGGCCGTTCAGATCTCCCTTTAAGGGATGACGTTGGCTCTTCATGCTCCCTACTATAATAAGACACATGTTTTTGTGACCTTGGGAAGGGTGAAATAGACCGTTTCTTTCCGTCCACATGCTCTCTACTCCTCGATCGCCTTCTTTTCAAGTTTAATTCTTCATAACGGGATTTTGATAATTCCTTCCTATTCTTTCTGTCTGAAGTTTCTGAATCATGCACTTTCCCCAAATCATGTTTCCTTGTAGTATACCTATCTCTATTTTTCTCATCAGCTCCACTTCGGTATTTTCTCTTGTTTTCTCGTTCAGATTTTCCAACAGTTCCATTCATGTGCCTATCCTTTTCTGGGAAATCTCTTGAATGTTTCTTTAAAGCTTCATTTTCAACATTATTGCTACGTCCCTCATCTCTTTTTCTGCTGCCATAGTTTTTTTCATCAGACTTGCCTTTAGCTTTCAGATCTTTATCCACTTTGGCCTTCAATTTGATTTCTGAATCCCCAAGTTCTCTATCATTTCTTTTAGAATAGTCATCCTTCATGAAAGTGTTTTTCTCTTTCTTTTTCAAACTTGCCTTTGCATCTCCCTCTGGAAAATGCTTCTTGACACCATGAGAAGAATCTTTACTTCGCGAATTACCCCTTCTAGACTGATCATTTAATTTTTCAGTATTCCCATCTCTTGATATATCTTCTACAACTCCAACTTTCTCATTTTCAAACAATTTCTTTTTGTTTTTCCTTTTCGACATTATCTCATCAAAGCTTAAAGGCCTTGTCCGCGCAGCAGTTCCTTCATGGTAGTGATCTTTCGGTATCTCACTACTTTTTTCATATTTTTCCTTATGCCGAGTAGATCTGCTCATTTTTCCCAACATAAAAAGTGTAATAACAAATTTTCGTGCCTAGTAAAATATGGAAAACAATTGGCAACTAATCTAGGCTGATAGCATAACGTACAAGAAAATCAATAAAATGCCGGCTGCCAGTGAAGCTGTCTCTTTGAACATATAACTGCACCTAGAAAATGAAAAATGAACCAATATCAAGTAAATGTTAGAAACTGCTCCATGTGTCTTAACAAGCAGAAGCCCTCGTCACCACAAGAAGCAGGCAGAACAACACAATCATGTACCAGGCCCAGCAAATTTAGAAATGGTGCACACAGATTGCGGCATCAGTATAATCATAACAATACTAACTAGGATACTAACAAGGTGAATGCCTTTAACTAACTAACACTCCATGAAACCCAACAAACAAAAAAGGAGAAGCCCAAAAAAATCCTAATTGCTTAGGGTTTTAGTGAGGAGAAACATTATCACTTTGCACTAAACTTCATTATAAATTATAAAAAAGATGCTAATTGACGCTCCATTTCCACTAATTAAACAATTCCAGTCATTCACAAAAAATTTCAAGCAAATAGTAAAATTTAATCTATAGAATTTAATTCTAACTCCAGCTCTTCAAAATGTAAAGAGAGATAGGAATAAAAAAGCTTTACCTCGTAAAAGTAGGAGTGAAATTTGGGAAGTTGCGGATTTGAGCGGCGAGAGGCGGCAATTTTATTATACTCTCACACTTGTGGTGGCCGTCCGTACAACGGCAGCATAAAATGAAACCTAAGCGGAGTGAGACAAATCGCCTACGGATAAAAGTTGTATGAGCTGTAGGAAGGCCTCACCCGCTTGTGACTTTTAATATATGAATCGCATTATCCATTACTTGACACGTGGTTTTTTTTTTGTGGAAATAAAATAGCATTTTATTAAGAGGCAATCTTAGAGACAACAACACTTGAGAATCTCATGGCATATTCCATATTAACTAAATATCAAATTCACATAAAATATATAATAATGTTGATAAACTGGTTAATTAATTAGTTATGAAATAATGGGAAAAAACTAAGAAATAAAAAAAATAAAAAGAAAATATTTAAAAATTTAGATTCTTTCATCTTTGTTATTTTTCTACCTTTTGTCTAAAATGAAAATGACAGGAAAATATTTATACAAGTCTAATATATTGTTTTACCTTGAATTTTGCATTCTATTGCAATTTTACTTTAACTTTATATTTATATCAATTTTATCCCAAATTTTGACATTCAATTATAATAGCACTTTAAATTATAATTAGGGTTAAATTGTAAACAAAAAATATATTAATATAAGGTTTATTCTTGATTTTGAACTTGTATTAATTTAATACATGTATATGGATGAGAGAGCTCGAGTAATAATAAGATAATCTTTATTATTATTTTTAATATTTTTATATTATTTTTTTAATTGATAAATGAAACAATCCGAATTTTTATTTTCAAAGATTTTCGATTTTTAATAACAATTTTTTTATTTTTTATTTTCTTTTTCATTACTGAATTAATTTGTAACTACTATTACTTTAATTTAGTAAGAGATTTATATCTGAAACAACCCAAATTTTTATTTTCAAAGATTTTCTAATTAAATTTAATAAACCGACTGCCTGAAAATTTATTTCAATATTTTAATGCGAATACTGTGAGAAACCGAACCGAAAACCGATTAAAAAGCCGAAAACCAATGAAAATCAAAGATTTGGGTCGAATCGAACCGAATCGAACCGGTTCGACCCAAACCATCTAGAAAATTCCCTTTCTTTTTTTTTCTAGCGCTGCATCTCTCTACTCTCCTACACCATCACAGCAGCGGCCTCTCCTTTCCTTCTTCTTCCTTCTTTTCTTCTTCTTTCTTTTCTTTCTTTTTTCTTTCCCCTTTCGCCTTCTCGCTCGTCTTCTTCTTTCTTGCTGTGACTGGACTGCGCCTGCGTCGACCTTAGCCAGCAACAGCAGAGGCGCGATCCACAGCCAGTCGCACCGTCTCCATCGCGCGCAGCACCGCCTCACCGCTCCTCTGCGCGCCACAGCCAGCAGTTCCGCCTGCAGCAGCGCTTCATCCTCGGCCAGATCGCGCCGTCTCAGGTGGTCTAGCTACTCCAGCACGACTCCAGCCACCTGCTTGCAGTCCCAGTGCGCGCAGTTTAGATCCAGCACGCGTGCAAGTCCGATCTACAATTTGCGACAGAAATTAATAAATTTGGGGTAAAAATTAATTTAGTTCATTTAAATTTAGTTATTTTGCGTAGTTATATTAATTTATTGATTAATAAAATATTTAGTTAGTAATTTTAGTTATTTAGTTAGTTAAAATGAATTCAAAATAGTTATTGATTATAGTTAGTTAAAATTTCGTTAGATAAAATTAATTCAAAATAGTTATTGATTAATTAATGTGAAGTAACTATTGATTAATAAAAATAATAGTTAGCTAAAATTAAATTCAGTATTAAATAATTTATTAGGAAATTTTGGTAATAATAAAATTTATGGAATTTAAGAGTGGGAATGAAAATGAGAAAATTAGAGTTGAAAGTAATGTTGATATTGTTTTATTCGGATGGATGGAGGATGGGAAAAAATTGAATTGAATGATTGCCCGATGGATGGGCTGTGTGGTTTGAAATTATTGGTATATTGTTGATATTTTAACAGGTAGATAGTTCAATTTTTAGGGGAGATGCTGCCGAAATTTCGGCAGAAAATAAAATAATTTCGGTAGAAAACAAAATAACTTTCGGTAGAAAAATAAAATAAATTTCGATAGAAATTAAAATAGATTTCAGTAGGAAATAAAATAGATTTCAAAAGAAAATAAATGAAATAAAGTTAGAGAAATAAAAAAATTTATTACAAAAAAGAAATTAAATATCGAGATTAAATTACGTAGAAAAATTTAGAATATAAAATAAAAATATTAGAAGGGTAAAGAAATATTAATATTTTGTCTGATAGAGTTTTATTTCTTTTTTGTGTCATTCTTACTTTTGCTTTAGTAATTGCCCGGGTCCATCTAGTGCTCCTCTAGGACACAGCATCAAACTAGAATTTCACTCTCCTCACATGTGAGTATAATAAATTAATGCATATCAACACTTGCATTTGCATATTCATTTATTTATAAACACTTAATATTTTTATTTACATATTACATACATTATAAGTATTTTATCATATATATATATGTTACGATCACTATAATTATACTTATATATAATTGTGCATTTGGATGAAATTGGTGTTTATGATGAATGAATTGTCTGATTATTTGTGTTGTGGCTATGCTGTGATTTGTTTGTGTGGAATTGGGATGAAGTGGGTCACCATGGGTTTGGGAGAATGGTAAATGTGATATGGATCCTGAATATAATATGAAATTTGGCCCGGTAAACGGGAGATCGGTGCCCCCGTGTGCACCTATCGCTATGATTTGTGTGATATGAAAAATTACAAGTTGGCTTCTTTATTGGGCGCACCCGATAATCTAGATCTGATCGCAGCCCACAGGGTGGCCTCCTGTTGTGAGCGCTTGAAGATCTAGATTTGATGGAGACGATGACCGACGGGTTTGCCTCCTGTTGGTATGGAAAGAAAAGATGAATGGGAAAAAAACAATGAGAGAGGCTGTCAAGTTGAGGATTAGACCGGTCGGCCAGTTTATAGGGGGAAATCGGCTCCCATGCGTGTCACATGTGAAGAGGATGAGCCATGTGAGAGGACGTCCCTCATCGTTCTCGGCTGACTTCCACCTGACTAATTTCCACGTGGCATGTTATTATTTTTGAAGGTGATATGTTTTGTGGGTAGCTGATGTGATTGCCATATTGATTGACTGTTGTGTGTTCATTCAGTATACAGGTGCCATTTTTGGCTTGATTGTATGTTGGTGTGTATTATTTGATTGTATTATTTATTATTATTCACTGAGTTGCAAAACTCACCCCCCAATAAACCTCTCAGGTACTAGGAAGCAGCGGATTCAACTGAAGCTCTGTAATCTTCTCCGCAGAGTTATAAATGTAAACTTAATATTTCTGTTATTTAATTTTGGATGTATACATTATTCTATTATCAGAATGTTATTGAACTCCGCAGTTATAGGGTTGTGTATTTCCAATTGGGCCTTGCCGTATGCGTTGTTTTATAAACGGTTGATTGTATTATTAGACACAGGAAAATCAGTATGCCCATATTATGAACGTGATTGATAATGACTAGGCCCAAACTAAATTTTATTGGAGATAATTAAAATTGGGCCGGATTGTATAGGGTTGAAAATTTATAAAAAACTTATATCTTAAGTCATTATGGGCTTACTGTTTTTTGGAAATGAGCCGAGACTATCCATGCTAGCACAGATCTGAATAATTTAGGCGCTTAGATTGAATAATTTAGGCTTACTACGGGCCTCGGGAGCCTTAAGCTTACCTAGGCCCTAGTGCCGGTCCGGCCCACGGAAACGGGTCGTGACAATAAATAAAAATGCATTATTTGATACACATATGCTTTTAAAAAAACAGAGTACTTTGTAAACATAAACTAATGGTTATTGTTGTTTGACTTTGATGTAAAATTGGAAACAATTATAAATCTAAGAAACAAAACTTGAAAAAAATTCAACTACAATGAAATTGTTTGACTCATAAACTATTAAAAATTGTTAATAATTTTTCCAAAAAAAAAAATATAAAAAATATAATTATAATCAATTAAATATATAATTATATAGTCTACATACTAACTACTTATACTCTATATAATATATTGGCACAAGATGAGAACAATTAAACTTAATAAAATTTGCATAAATGAAGAGTTTCCTAATATTAATCTAATTAATAAATAACCCCATTATTTGCACAAGAGAACAATTAAACTTAATAAATTTGCATAAATGAAGAGTTCTAATGATTAATCTAAGGTTAATAATGAACCCCATATTAATGTTTTTTTTTTTGTTGTTTGCAATTTAAGTTTTATAGACATAAAGGTAAAGATAGAGTAAAATTGCTAAGACATATAACATTAAAAAAATTACTTGTCTAGACCAGGTCCAGAGCCACCCTTATGGACCGAACTAGTGATAGTAAAGATTAAAAATTGTTTCGATTTTATCATTTTTTTCTAAATGCATGGTAAAAAATACTCTCATTTTAATTAAAAAAAAATCATATTCTCATTGATTTATTCCATGAGTAGAGTCATGGATCCGGTCTAAATAAAATTTTTTCCTATAAAATTGAGGGTGAGACAATGCATAACCCATGCGCGTATGTATGAACACTATGTTTGTTGGACATTGGGCTATGGGCTTCCAACTCCTGGGCTTTATATATATCACAGTTGTTGTTTTCTTGGTTGGCTGCCTCTCCATATTATAAGCATAGGGTCCCTACATGGAGCCCTCTCATAAGAATGGCCAGGGTTAGGGGCGGAGCCAAATCATGCGTCGTGGGGTCAGTTGACTCACTTAACTTTTAAAAATTTATAAAACAGAGTTAAATTGATAAAAAAAATTAAAACAATTATAGTATTAAGTAAAAAAATTTTAAAATTTTTAATCAAATTGACCCATTAAAATTCAAATTAAATAAATAACTCTACTGAAAAATATTTATAGTTCCGCCGTTAATCAGGTCATAGTGAGTGGTTGACCTAAGAAAATGGAGAGCAACAAATGCATAATGATCCCAAATAGCTATCCGAGAATGAGTTGGAAGAATAGACAACGAAGCGAAAGTTTGAGATTGAATCAACACCTACATTGAGGGGTGTATATATCTTTGTTTTTTTTCTATAGATAAGAAAACTTTAAATAAGAAAACACTATTAAAGATTATTATTTTGATCGTAACTTATACATAGCTGTATATTACAGCAGATTCGATACTTTAAAATATTCGTCCCGGTCCCACCTTTTTTCTCTTTTCTCTTATAAAAGTTAGAATGCATCTAGAAGCTTTGGATTTTTTTTTTTTTTTTTTTATAAAAGTTTAGAATTGCCATCTAGAAAGCTTTGGATTTTTTTTTTTTTCTTCCGAAAGTAGCTCTGAACAATATGTTATGCATTTTTTTTTTTTTTTTTCTTCCGAAGTAGCTCTGACAATAGTGTGATGCAATAATTAATATTTAATACAAGCAAGTCAAATACCATGGATGACAGGATGAGAATTATATGCACCACATACATAGAAAAGAAAGTAAACAAAGACTCCCTTTCACTAGTCACACTTTTTTTTTATAGCTTTTACAATTTCGGCTTCAAATTATTTTTATAGTTATTTTGATTAATAAAGTTTAATAATATTTTTTGAATAGAAACTATATGTTTAAGAAAAAATAAGCTTTTGTCATTCCATCCTACGCATTGATAATATTTTAATAATATAAATAAATACAAATTACTTGACAGATTAAATTTAAAATTTATTATAAATAAATACATATGAAAATTGTTAAAAGAATTGAAAAGGAACTACCGTTCATCAAAAGAAGATGATCAGCTAGTTTTAGAGAATAAAATTTGAAAAAAAAAAAAAAAAAAAAAAAAAAAAAAAAAAAAAAAAAAAAAAAAAAAAAAAGAATATGAATGTGCACCAATAATTAACAGAAGCAAGTCAACTTACTCGTGGATGAGAATTTTATGCACAACAAAGAAAAGAAGATGCAGTTCAGATTCCTTTTTGATAAGTCATACATTTAGTTCGACAAAGACATGGAGTATTTCATTTGACAATAATTAAGGAATAATTTCTAATTTTAAATTAAAAATGCAAATTGTTTGATAAAAACCATTTTCCTAACATAAATTTTGAACTTGAAAAATCAATATCTCATTTTGTAAAAACATTTTATTATTATTTTTTTTATATTTATCTTATCAATACGTGTTGATTTATTTATTGAAAAAAAAAAAGGCAAAGTATGACGAATGGATGATGACCAAATGAATAATCTGATGAATTTAGGTTCCATTTGTTGCAGATATTTGTTTTTAACTTTTTATTTATTAAAATTATAAAGTTATTTTCAGTTTTTGTTACTTATTTCTTAGAATTGCTTTTTTTCCCTAAAATTCTTTTTTCTTTTCTTTTAGTTCATTATGTGAAAAATTTTTTCAATTATCAAATCTCTTCCTTATTAAGCTGTTAAAGATTTTAGTTAATAATAAAAAATCTAAAAATATAAAATCTAGGACAAAAAAATTAAAATATTTCACACTTTTAATTTTTAAATTCAAAGTTAAATTAACTATTAATTATTATCTATATAGTCAGTTAAATAAAAATATAATATCCAAGTATTATAATAAATAAATAATACTAAATGACATTAGATTTATATTGATAGAGAAAATAATAATAAATATAAAAATTATATTGATTAGAGAAAAATAATTAATAAATAATAAATAATACTAAATGACATTAGATTTATATTGATAGAGAAAATAATAATAAATATAAAAATAATACTAAATAGATAAGAGATGAAAAAAAAACATAAAATTTTAATAGAGATAATAAACTAACGCTTATATATTTTGGATAAATAAATGACATTTAGATAGAGAAAATAACAATAATAATAATAATAATAATAATAATAATAATAATAATACAACGTTATGGGAACAAATCTTATAAAAAATAATAAAAAAGGAAGAATGTATAATAAAAATAGAAAGCACAATTACAGAAACTATTATTTTGTAATTTTACAATTTTTTTTATTTTAAAAAACAGTTTTCTAAAAGTTAAAGAAAAAAAGTAAACAAATTTTTTGTTTATTTTTTAAGGAAAAAACGAAAAATAAAAAATTTAATCTAAAACAAACAAATATGTTTTTCCTTTAAAAAAAAGTTGGCATTCCTTTAAAATAATATATAATTTTTGGAGGTCTAAAAAGTAAGAGTATTTTAATTTTATATGTTATTGCAATTACAATTTAATCTTTTGAATGATTGCACTCTCATTTAACAATGTGAAAAGTTGGATTTTGAAGAGAGGTAACAAAAAACAAGTCAAAGTAAGACCAATTGAAGTTGACGATTGAGAGATTTTTTTTTTTTTTTTTTTTTGCTTGCCAAATTATGTTTGCAATATTCTTTAAAACTAATCTTAAAACTTCTAGAGTTGATAGATTTTGAATAATAATTAATTTAACTAAGCTTCAAATCCGGAAATAGATTTTTTTTTTTTTTTTTTTTTTTGTTGCATATGTTTGGCATTTCTTTAAAATAATCTTAAACTTCTAGAGTTGATTAGATTTGAATAATAATTAATTTAACTAAATTCAAATCGAAATAGATTAATTGCATTTCACATTTCTTTTCAGAAATAGTACTACTAGTCAAATTATACTGCGTGTCTGAAAAAAAAAAATCCAATCATTGAGATAACATAAGGATATGGTAATAATATTTAGTTAGGTGAAGCTGGACTGTTATTTTATTCCATATTATTTATCATGATTCTTAGTATTATTCAAAATATAATTACTATTTAATTCTTAAAATTAGATTTTGTTCTATATTTTGATTGATATACTATTTAATAATAAATTTTAATAGAACAAAAGCGCAACAGATACGCGTGCAATGTGTCTCATAAATTTGGATTAATAGTATTAGCTAATATTTATTGCAGAAACTATATGGTTAGGCATTCGTGCGTCTAGAGATTTTGTTCTAAATTGGGATTGATAGTATTAGCTAATATTTAATCATTAGCAAAATGACTATCCACTGCCTAATTAGTTACTTAATATTTATTTATTTTCTATTTTTGCTTCCCAGACAATCAACATCCTTAATATTTGAAAAATGGTGCCTTTGAAATGAAAATGGGAGACCAATTTGCAGTGGCAAAGTAAACGCTAGAATTTTCAAGGGGATATTAAATTGGAGAGTGAGATTTCTCATTTGCTTACATAAAATTTTATAAACTCGCATTTTATTTCAAAAATTTTGCTAATAATTTTATTTAGGTATAAAAAAACATAGGGTCATGTTCCCCCGTTTCAACTCACGAAAATCAATATATATATATATATATATAAAAGATTCTCATCAGTTTAATTAGAAAAATATTTATGACTCCACTTATGATCCAACCAGTGAAATCAATTATTTTTTAAACATTATTCATACTTTATCATTTTTTTTCAATTGTATGAATAGAAATATTTTGTTTTAATAAAAAGTTTTATTTCATTACTTCAGTCAAAGGCAACTAACCCATCTGCACGTAAAATTTTTCCATTTAATTATCTTTATAAATTATAATTTAAGCAATGGCATGATGGTAAAATACAATTGCCAAGTTGGCTATGAAGATAGACATATTGAGGTCTATATAATGGGTTGCATTAGATAGATAAATACTACAAGGAAAAAACAAAGAAAAAAAAGAAAAGACACATGCTTCACATACAACACAGTAGAGCAAGCTAGAGAAAACAAAACAAGAAGGTCGCATAAGCACTTCTAAGTTTTAACTTCATACAAGTAAAGGGTAACTAAAAGAGTAGTGCAGTAATCTTTGTATGGCATTAATGGAAGAAGGGTTTGATGATTATACTCAAGATGGAACAGTGGATCTTAAAGGAAAGCCTGTTCGTAGATCCAAGAGAGGTGGATGGAGGGCTTGCTCTTTTGTTGTTGGTATTTATAAACAATCCCCTCTCTCTCTCTCTGTTTGTTTCTTGATTTCTTTATTCTTATCTGTTATTTTCGTCTTCAGCTTGATCTTCAAGAACCCATATTGATAAATTTTCATGTCATAGCTTTTAGTTCCTCGAAATTTGGAAGTCCAAAGGTTGCAATGGATCCACCCTGTTATAACACTTGGCATTTGGCAAAGTTGTCTATGATTCTTCTGCTATATATATTCTGCAACTTCTCTCTCTCTCTCTCTCTCTCTCTCTCTCTTCTCTCTCTCTCTCTCTCTCTCTCTCTCTCTCTCTCTCTCTCTCTCTATCTATGAAATTAAAAACCAAATTAGTGCAGAAATTAAGGAACCAATCATATTTCCATTCCTCAGCTTCACTTCTTTCACTGTTCTTTGGGATAGAACTAAGAGGGTATTTTGTCCATAAATTAGAGTCTTGTATTATGGTGTTTTTTTGTTTTTTAGTTTTTGGTTTTAGATTCTCATTTATCATACAATTATATTAATAAAATATATTTATTTTTATTTTTTTAATATTTAAAAAATAAATTCTTAAATTACAACAAACAAAAATCATAAAAAAGATTTCCTTTTCGTTTTTTAACAATTTTATCAACCCCATGACATTGGATTAGAAAGGTTGTCTTGAACCTACCCTTTGTACTGTCTGATGGGTATCAGAATAAGAAATTAATTCATGAAGCTCTGATTTCTGAAGCATCGCACCTACCTTCTCTACTTTTTGTCATATTATTAATTTCTGGTCAGTCAATCAATATATCTGGTCAGTCAACAATATATTATATAATATATATTATATATATATATATAATATATATATATAATATATAATTATTATATGCATATGGGACCTGCCAACGCCCTACGGTTCTACATGATTTTTTGTTGTATCTACTCTTAATAGCAACTTCTGCAGCAGCATATGTATAGAATCTATAATATATATATAATAGGATAATCATTCAGTTCAATCTACGCTATCTAATAAATGTTACGATATATATATTTAAACAAAGGAAGAATCATCATTGTCAAGTTTGAGTGCAAATGATTTCATTCTCAAGTCCATAATTGTGAATTATTCATTCCTTATAATAAGAAAAAAAAAGAAAAAAAATACTAAACATTTGCCCTCTTGACTATGGCCACGACGTGGAAGATGTTTCTTAATTTTTTTTTGGATTTAGATATCAAAAATTTTTACTCTTTTGATTTTAAATGTTAGCTTTTATATCGTTTTTTCCCATAACAACCGTATGCATTTGATTGTTTTTTTTCTCGAAAATAAATTTGAAAATCACAATTCAAACGGCTTGTATGAGAAATAATGCTCAGCATTTCTAAAACGAGAGAATTGAAGTGTTCGAGTTTATGCAGATGATCTTCTTCTCCTCAAAAACATGGAGGCGGTAGCAAGCATGTGATCAGCTCTAGCCACACATGTTATGTCTGGCAGTCAAAAGAAAAAAAAAATTGCAAGGAATAACCACAAATTGCAAAAGCACAGAAGACAGAAAGCAAAAGCCAATACAAAATATACAGAGCAATTCTGAGTCCCATGCGAAACATACTGTTGGAATCAATGGTTCTTTAGGTCTTGAAATGTTTATATTATATAATTGTTTGGTAAAAAAATAATGGGAGACACTGTGTATGCAATGTACGAAGTATTTGAAAGGATGGCTATTATGGGATATCAAGCAAATCTTGTTCTATCACTTGAACAAAAAAGCTCCATGACATGCGACCTGTTAAATCAGCCAACAATGTCACCAAATTGGCTTGGTACCATCTGGTCAGCTGCCTATTGTTGGGGTGCAATATGTCGCCGAGCTCATCTTGGTCGCTACTGGACTTTGCGTATCCGGCTTGCCTCATTTATGTTATCGGATTGCATATTCCTCATCTTTTTTTTTTTTTTTTTTTTTAAATTCTCAAGTATAATTTTATTTGATTTAAATATTAATATACAAATATACTTAATCTTAAGCAAAAACCTATACATAAAAATTTTAAAATTGTATTTTTTATTATTAAATAAAGTTGACAAAAATAGTCCGTTTATTTTGAAAACTGTGCATTTCCACATAATTTGAATGATTGACTTTAGGGTTGGTTGTCCAATAGGTCCTGAGCAGGAACAAGTTTTAGTGTTGTTTGTTGTGAGTAGAATAAGGTTGTCGTAATAGGCAGAATGTTTCTGATTTTGAAGAAACGTGACGTGTTTGTTTACCACGTATGCAACTTTCGTACTGTTCGTTTTGGTCCTGTACTCTTGAGCTGTAAAGTCAACTTGCAATCTGCCATGTCCTCAGGAAGGAGATTCAAGACAATCTCTTCCTGAAAAAAAACAAAAAGAATACTTCCAACACCAATTTGCAGATATGTAATTATACATGTTGCATGGTAACCCTTGTTTAATGAACTAGATAACAATATTTTGTTTTTTGAACAAACAAACAAAACAATAAAAAATAATAACTTTGTGAACTATTGATTAATAAAAATTTAACCTGTATCAGCTGGTGTCTGGGGTTCTTCTAACACTATCAAAATCAACTTCAGCAACTAAGAACCAGCCTCCTGGCAAGAGACTAACATGAGAAAAAAATTTTGCCCCCCCCCCCAAAAAAGCCTCCGCATTACTAATTAGCGGTATTTTTTGGTGCTCTCGTACACACTAAGCGAAGGAAACAGGAGGAACCAAGCCAAACAGTCTCAAACCAGAGGCCGCTGACCAATTTGAACGGATTTCGATTCCAAAGAAAGGGTCAAAAGCTTTCCTTTCTTCAACTGGTGAGTGTTCAGCATTTCTTTGGAACACTCTTGCGAACTACTTTCTTGTTTACATACAAGAAAGTTGGTTTCACTGGGCTATGCGCTTCCGTACCCTGGGGCCTCTTTGGTATCTGTTGCTGTTTTGCTTGGCTGCACTCAATTTATAGGCATAAGGTCCCTACAGGAGCCCTTTTACAAGAAGCGCTAGAGTCATCGGGGCTGCCCCGGAAAATGGGAAAGTGGCAATTCCTAATGATCCCTAAAGAAAAGCTATAGATGAGCTTGACTTGGAAGAATATCAACGGAAAGGAAAGTCAGTGATTGATCCAACCCCACCTAGTGGGTAAATTTATTCTTTTTCATCAGAATTTTAGATAAAAAACACTATCAAAGATTAACCGTGGAAGCTGTATATCAAGGTTTTCTGAATAATAGGCTGCTGGTAGAACAGATCCGAGTGACCATGGTATCTTGCTCCAGTAACGTCAAGTAAAGAGGATAACGAAACAATCGTTACGAATGATACCGATCATTGATTGCCACTTTTGTTCAAGCCACAATGATTTCGCTTCAGATAAAATACCCTCTTCTGTGAAGCGAAGCACACTCTGGATAGGCAAATTGCAATTTCAGAACAACCCTCCAAGCAAGTTTATCTGCGTGTTACAATATCGATGCTTATTTCTGTGTTCTCTAGACAGAGATCTTTGGTCGGATATAGAAGAAAGTGGATCAAAAGAATCCAAGAGGAAATCCTCTCTTCAGAAGAATGGGAAAGGCCGTGTTTTCCATATCGTAATCAGATCAGTGCTTCACTAATTGAAAGATTGAGCAGACTTTAGTATGGCACAGAAAAACGAATGTCTTGTTTGAAAATGGAGGACAAATCCCTTCAACAATATTTATTTACTTCCTCAGTTTGTGCTAATGGGTACGGCCTGAGCAATTTTTTGGATAGGTGGCAGAAACTTGGTTCCTTCTATGATCAAGCACCTGAAAGCAACTGAAAAAGTCGTTGGTACTTTCCTATCAACTACTTAGCTGAGTTGAAACTTTCTTCAGTAGTTCTTCTCACTGGTTATCACGAGTCACCAAGGAGCATTGGAAAAACGCATCATGGGATGGATCTTGAATAACTAAATTCCTCTCATTTGACTATTATTAGCTTTTTTCGCAATAAGACCTTCGGTTAACTCATGATTTTCTTCTTGTGTGATAAGTTCTAATCGGTAAAGGCGAAAGTTTCAGATTAATGGAAGTACTAGCTAAGAGTTGAGAAGGAATGAGATTTGAAAGCACAAGTCAAGAAAGTTTCTGATAACCATCATAGGTTTCGATTGAATATGCTGTATATGCACAAGAATAGCAGCCTTGCCTAGTATTTAGAAGTCAGAGATGAAAATTGGCGGTTCCATATAAACAAGTTGTGAACATTTGGTTTCAAGATTGCAATTTGCTGGAGGCTGTGCTTGAATAGCTAGTGAGAAACACGTAACAGCAAGCCAGGACTCTACTTATATCGACACGTCTGAATGTATTTTCCTTTCTTTCCCTTTTTCGCAAAGTTTCATTGACCCATGACCAAGAAAGTAGAATTATTAATTAATTGAATTTGACAAGTGAAATAAGCATAATAAAAGAAAAATAAATAAACATCATAACATGCTGCACAAACTCTCCCTTTGTCACATGTACTAATAATAAGTTCCTATCCTACATAGAACTTGAAGGCCAAAATGAAAGTACAATAACTCTCTCAAACCCCCGCAGCAAGAAATCATGATTTACCATTTAATTCATTTAAAGTCAGTCCTGTTACAAACATAGCACTCTCAATCTCAACACTCCCATTCTTGGGGGGAAAAAGAAAAGTCATTTCATTTTATGCTGAAATGAAATTAAAATGCACCAGACCAGAAAATATAACCACTTGTTTTTTCAGCTGTAATATACAAGCAGGGACAAAACTATAATTTCTTCTTCATCACTCTTCCTTTCTTGATTCATTTTCCTTCTTTGCGCAATCGGAATGTTTTTCTTCAAGAATGTTGTTGCTTTATCATTTTCTTGCATACAAACTCTAATATTGTGTTGGATCCGCTCTATCTCATCTTCCTGTGTTGAGGCATGGTAATTTTTGCCGCATTACCCACTAATCCTAACGCACTTGTTCACATGTTACAAATACTAAAATCTCCATTAATTGTTCGTACATTCCCCCATCATGGTTATTACTCCTTCAACTATTTCTGCTTTTCCCTCTCTCACCACATCTTGCTCATATCCTTCAGCGCATGTGGCAAAAACACAACGCTCCAGCCTCTCAAAGTCCTCTTGAGCAAAATGGAATGACAGTAGA
The DNA here is from genome assembly GCF_014843425.1 of Jatropha curcas. The sequence goes on from NW_023590739.1 coordinate 3,535,303, forward strand.
TAAAACATCTCTTGTCATCCTCCAGCTAGCAGAACCATTAAGTAAGATTCAAAAGTAGCTTCATTACTCTCTCTTGCCAAACCCTGACTGGGTCTGTGAGAATGGCTCAAAAGAGTAAGATTCTGCTTTAAAAGTCTCACGGCTGCCTAATTTCTTGAATTTGCTACATCACCTAAGCATAAAGGTTTTCAATATAAAGAACAAGAAAGTTCCGAGTCGAGGAATAATCAAACGATATGCAGCAACTTTCTGATACATATGACAGCAGCTTGAATGGAAGATGGGCTAATTCAAAGTAGGAAATGAAGTAGGCAGTGGGACTTGTGCCTGCGATGCTAGGCATGGCGAGTACGGGCCTGTTGATGGATATGGAGCAATTGCAAGAAGTCCTGTCTAGAGAATGAAGGAGAAAGAAAATAATGCGAGAGTGGTTGAGTCGGATAAAGGCTTGAGTTCCTCGACATAGTTGATCGTCTTGGATGATAGCTTCTGCAACTGTTCCTCGCTGTTGATGCTGCTCTTCTGAGCTAATACTGCAAGGATAGCTTCTTCCATAATTTGAAAGAACTTGCGAGTCCGGTTGCATCTAGATTAAGGGAGGGTATGTTAGGGACATAATTCTGTTTTGAAATCCTGAAATAGCCAAATCCAAGAAAAAGAAGAGATAATAAAATATATTTCAAGCATCTTGAATTTCTACGAAGTAAAATATTCTTACCAACAAGCTTCTACAAACTTTATGAATCTGTGAAAAGAATGCCAAACCTTGGGCGAGATCAAGTAACAAGTTCATCAGTAATTCCAACAGGAATTCAAAGAATTCCTCCACAGTTTCCTTAGTCTATTTCTCCAATCAACCTCCACAGCTTGATTGTGCATAAGGTTCGTTTTTGGATTCGGATTCCATGTCTGCAAACATAGATTTCACCAATTCATTTCTACTATGTTTGACAATAACAACTATGCACATAAAATCTTATATATGGAGTTTTTTATTTTTGAAAAAAAAACCGTGGACTTTACTTCAGTATCTCTGCTCGGAGAAAACACTCTGCTCTTTTTGATCTGCTCATGCAATCCATTGTTCATGACCCCATTATAACAGAATCAACTTCATATGGAACCATCTCACGCACCAATTGTTTTTCCTCCACGCTTCGCAATCTGCTAAGTCTTCAAACACATTTGTACCGAAAACTTTTCCAGCTTCCTGCTCTCTGCAAATATTCTCTTTTCAAAACTCGCTAATTGACGCGATACATCCCCAGGCTGAGATATCGTTTTAAGACTTGCTCCATAAAGCATTGGTGCTATTGTTACAACGCAACACTAGCTTGCAATTGTGTGCTCCATTTCCTCTAATAAAGGACTAAAACTTTCCCTCTCTCTAAGCCAATCCTCAGTTTTCTTAGGCTAATTGGAGCAGTAGCCGTCGCTGCCTCTATTTCACGTGCCACCGTGCTCTTATAGCTTTCCTTGTTAATTATCTGGTAAAGTCTGCATGTATTACAGTTAGAGAGTGTTCAGTCCAAGTGATCATAAGCAATCGAGTTTGGCATGTTGTGTTTGGAGAAAACGATCTTATTTAATTTTTTCCTAGCACATATAAAGTATGATTTTGGAATGCAGTTTCAATGCTTTGGAGCCATAATATGTACTGTATATGATATATATATATATTAATTAATATATATAATAAGAACCAACCTTTGCCAAATTGTCATTCTTTAGATATAGCTCGAATATAGTTGATTCGACGCGTATCCCAGATGAATTCGAATCATCGTTCATCATTCTTCTTTCCCTTCAATAATTAGTGAAACATGCCTCACGCTAAAATCTAGATGCTTGATTTATAATGCGAGAGGCAGTAGAATTTTCGATAAGAAAACATTTCCTCTTTGAAATAGTCATGATAAGAAGCTAATTCCCTCTCTGCTCAACCTTTGCATTGAAGCCTAATCATAGAAGACAAAAGCCTTGAAATTAAATAAGTCTCTCTATCTGGCCCCTTCTTTAGCATCATTGTATGCTTAACCTCTTGGTTGATAACAAGCATTATATGCGCGTCGTAGAAGAAGAGCAGTGCCTCAGTCGTGAAGTAACTGAACATATGGTTTGGATTAAAGGAACCCAAGTGTAAGCCAACAATATTATGTATAGATCTGATTTTAGATTCCTATGTGTATGTCCATGGTTTTCTTCATAACTCAACAAGCTTCTATCGACTTCAAGTCAAGGACTAATGTCTTCAGTCTTCTGAAATCAATATTATTGCTTGAAGTAGCAAGTGTATGAGTAAATGATTGAGAGAAGCCATCAGTCCCAATCAACAAACAATCGAATATGGTTGCAGTCCATATGGCTATCGCCAAGTACAAGGGAAATCAACGTCTGAGTCTGTCACAAGGCTCTCAATTTTTCTGAATTTTTGCTTGTTGTCTAACGGTTTGAGTCACTAGAAACGGAGATTCAACGGAGATGCAATAGCAAAAAGGAGTCGATTTTCTAGTGGGATGCTGGGTGGAGGAGAAGCCCCAGCTCAAAATTTGAGCTGACGCTGTTGCCAGAGATGAATAATTCGTGCCATATCATTGAATCTGAGGTTTAGGTGGCGTAGCAGCTCCAGTGGAAAGGATATTGCCTCGTCTTGCTTCCCATCTGAAGTGATTAAAGGAAGATAGCAACTTGGTCATGAAGAATACAGCAAAGCCAAACTTTGTTCCTAAACAACAATAAGTTTTTTTTACGTTGCATCTTAAAATTCATTAATGACAATGGACAATCCCATGTAATAAATATATAAATTTTTTTGGTTAATCATGTAATTATTGAAATGCGATTTATGGTAAGAGGAAAATGGGTAAAATCTTGCATGCAAAAATGTTTTTGATTTTATTTAAACATACCACCAGTACTGACTTGGCCAACCAAACTCCTCATTAACGTTTCTCAATCTATTAGTCACTTGCTCAGTGACCCCCATCTGTACCTCATAATCTCCGCCGACGTAACGAGGCCGCCTTGGCCTTCGAGCCGGAAAGTATTGAAACGACAGGCCCAGGGCTAATTCCGCCAGCAATGATGCATTGGCGCGTTTGGAGGACCTCAGGCGCCGACCCTCCACTGACCCCTTCCTCCCCGCCCCCACCGGTAGCCGACGCTAGACATCCTCCTGGACGGGCACCGCCTGGAGCAATCTTTAACCTAAAGGCCCGTTTAAAATCTACTCGCGGATCATCACAACACCGGACCACAACCCGGTCCGCCTCCGATGGTCGCAAAACCAGAAGCCCGACGTACGACGCAGATCCTCCATGTCATCATGAGATGTGGTCGATTAAGTAAAACGTTAAGAGCATTCTTGCCAAGCCGCCAAAACCGGAAGAAGATCGGCAAGCGGTAATAGGAAAAACCTCATATGCGGTTTCTCGAATGTCTTCGCGTCGAGGCCGGGTATGTCTCCGAAAGGGCCCATGTAAGGTTCGGCTGTCGGCGGGGTCCCTGGCAACGATAAGAGGGCCAATAAATTGAAGGACAGAGAAGGAAGGTGGATTGGTGAGCCATATGAATGTCGTAGCAAGTAAAACACACGGCAGTCACTACGGCAAATGCAAAATCTCTGGTCAGATGTCCGGCGGGAGAGGGCAGGGACAGAAGTAGCATAATTGTTTGAAAAAAAGAGAAAGGAGTGACAGAGAAAAACGGAGAGGAAAGACAAGAAAATATATTAATATATATATTGCATGGAGGATTGGTGGTTTTGTATATTACAGCATTGTGTACCAAAGAAACAATGCCTGCTTTGCGAGGAAACACGAACAACATATGGTGGTTATATTACCAAATATTCTTCCTTTAATTTTATTACCAAATTATTTATCCGCTCCCGCCTATTTTCTTTCGTTTTTTTAGTAGGTGTGCATTTCTATATTAAGTTACTGCTTTATACTGTTGTAAACGCACATCTTCAATAGTCCTCTAAAATTTCTGTTATAATTAATTACTTTCTTTAAGGGCAAATAGTCCTCTCCAAAATTTATTTCATCTAAACCAGATATAAGTTTTTACAGCAATTTAGAGTGTATCCATTTAAGCCGATTTCGAATTTGGAATTCCTGATTCGAATATACAGATCAGAATCAATTTATTCAGAAAGTCAAATAGAATGGTTTCTAGAATTGTGGTCAAACAGTTATGACGTGGGAACTTGGTAAACTTGACCATATTTCAGTCAGTTGGATCCATTCCAATATCTTTCAAAAAGATAACTGAATTAGGCTCATTTCAATAGTAACTAAAATTGTAATTTTTTTTTTTCTTCTAAAAAACAAAAAAAAAAAAACGACATTCTATAGAATTGTGATTTAATTATATTAAAATTCTTCCTCAGAATTAAATTCGTAAAATTGAAATTTACCACTTTTTATTATCAAAACATAAAAATTAAGATTTTAATTTTAATAAATTTATAAATTTATGAAAATTCATTAATTTTCAAAAGTGTTGATTAAATTTTTATAATTCTAAGCCGAGAGAAATTTGGATTGCGTAGAAGATAAGTCCCTTCTTGTTAATAAAAGCGATTTTTTAGAAAGAGTATCGATGCTTCAAATTGGAAAAAATTTACATCAAACTCATCGAATGAGCTCACTTTAAAAAAAAATAAAAAGAAAAATAAAAGAAAAGAAGTATGGTCAATAGTTGGAATTCTAAACCAGATTCGGGATTGTGGGGCCCGGGAAAGATACCGGTAATAAAGTTAAAATAAAATTCAACTATTACCACATATTATCCTCCATAATAATTCGGTATTGGATTATGACGATCAAATCCACAGAAATAAATAAGGCAACGTATAAAATTAAATAATTACCCGTAAATTCGTCAAGATGAAAGATTAAGAACACCGAGATTTATGTGGTTCACCCTGCAACCTGTTTGGGGTCCTACGTCCCATCGAGTCAAAAAATCTTGATAATTCTTCTATCTAAAATATTTAGGTGACAAAAGAGATACAAAAAGTGGTACTTAAGTTTATTTTAACAAAAAAAACAGCCCCAAAATCAAACCTCACTATTTTCCCTTTCCAATTGAAACCCTTTCCTAAAATTTATGACACTAACAACACTCTATGTAATTCTGTATGCTTTGTTTGTACAAGTAATGAAATCTTTCTCGCTCTATTTTATAGAAGAAAGGACGCGTAAACGCTCCCACCGATATGGATGCAATTAATCACGCGTCCAAGACTTTCCAACAAATTTTTTTTTTCTTTCTTTGTAGGCAGTCTTCTCTTTGACTGCCAAACAAAAAATGTGTTTTAATTATTATTTTTTTTTCTTGTTCAAATGTCTGTGGGTCACCCACAGTGGGAGGCTCTACAACAATTTGTCTTCCCCTCCCCACTAATATGGTGACTCCCATCCCGCCGCTTGACACCAGTTCGAATCTTATCCTTCGAAACGCATTGTCAATATATCCGCAGCATTTCTTTGTCCTGTTGGAAGTTCCACAGGCTGAACTGCTCCTTGCACATGGGCAGTCTAAGCCAAAGAATATCTTACACAATGTGCTTCGTCCTGCATGATACAGTATAGCTTTTGCTTAAGTCCTAACGCACTTTGACGATCACCAATAAACATATATTCTTCCTCTTGCACACTCAATCTAAAAGAATCGCATTAACCAAAGCGATTCCTCCTGCTTTCGTGCTGCAGTATACGTACTCTGCTTCATCCTGTTGATGAAGAACACATTTTTAATAATCTCAGACTGCCATGGAAAAGCTCCCCTCTGAGAATGTAAATAAAGTCGATGGTAGGATTTTCTTTTCATTCAAAGATCACGCCATATATGCACTGTTGTAACCAACCAAGTTCAGCCTGTTTCACCTCCAAAGTTAAACATGAAACTTGAAGGTTCCCTCAAGGTATCTGAAGATCCACTTCACTGTTCCCCCAGAGTTCTTTTGGGGATTTGACATAAAAGTCTGACTCACAACGCCAACTTGCATGAACGTACTGTCTTGTACACACCATTGCGTACATTAAACTTCCGACCGCTGAAGATACATGGAACATCTTGACATATCTCCTTGTCTTCTCTGTGGTGTAGGATTTTGTTAACTCAACGTTTGAAGTGAGCGGCTAGCGGAGTGCTAACTGGTTAGGTGCATTCTGATATTGAACCCTCTCGTAGAACCCGTTTCAATATATTTTCCTGTATAACCATAACCGCAGACTTCGTCTCGAATTGTGACATGTCCTACTGAATGAGTAGTTTGCATAAGGAGCGAGTCGAGTCGAGTCGAACTAAAACCCGGGTTCTAGCCATTAAATCAGAGTGGGGAAGGTATGTGAACTAAAAAGAAGTTAAAAGGAAGTTGGACTGTTACTTGAATGAAAACACAAGAAAAGTATAAAGAAGTAGGACTTTACTGTCACTAGAAATAATAAGTTTAGGGTATAAAATGTTAACATATGGAAAATGTGAGGTACTATTGTATTTTTAACAGTTACAATCAAAAGATATATTGGATTACACGAGAACTTCCCATTTCAGTTTGCTTTCTTCATTTTCTTCATCTTCATCTTCAACGTCTCTTCATCTCCTCATCTTTCTATTTCATCCCTCCTTATCCAGTAAGTTTCAAATATGATTCAAACACTAAATTCAACTCAGACTCTAAATCGCAAGTAAGTAAGCATTCTTGAATTCATACTTGTGAATATTTTAGGTGATTTATAAGAGTTATTATGTATAGAGGGTAGCTCAAAAGTTGGAAGAAAAGGAAGCTAAGAAAGGAGTTAAAGCTCTTTTGTTTAAGGGTATATCTTCTTTTAGTTTAACAATATTTCTTGCATGAAACTTGTGTAGGGTTGATGAATGGTGAGCAGATCGGTTGCTGATGTTGATAAACGGTTTCTTGGAAAGTATGAAAAAAGCATGGATGAAATGATAAATGAAGTAGATTATTGATTCATGCTGAACTAGTTGTTGGAACCACTGACCAGTAATTCACCTCCTGATTTTGAATCACCTAAATTGGACTTATAAAATTGAGAGATATGACCAAACTATACAGCTGACTGAAACCAAAAACAGTCCTGCGCGGACTGGAGTTGCCTAATTATGT